>CM031238.1:808903355-809001657 GCA_018340775.1 Taxus wallichiana var. yunnanensis | reverse complement strand
CATTGCTGACTGGCGATTTATGTTTATGGTGTAGTGTCTACACACCATGACTGCAGAGATCCAAGTCGCAGGTGAGTTTCCCAAGTTTTGGAAGAGGTTGGACTGGTGACTTGGATGATCTCGCAGTGCTGCTTCGCCATCATTGTTGTCGTGGATGATATTCCTATGCTAACACGTAGTATTGAAAGTCTCTCAGTACTCCTTCATGAATTAAATCTTGTGCTCACTCGTGATAACTCAACATATACCTCTTTCTAGAAATGAATTTAATGCTCATCAACAATCTTATTCAAGCCATTTATGCAACATAATCAATAAGATCAAAACATCACAAGTATACACAATAATCATAGTAAAGTATTAAATATAAAGAGTAATCATTGTTCATCGTGGTATCATGATATCAAAATGGTATGAGTTTTAACATGGTGGTTTAAACATGGCTTAAACATTTTTAAAATGGGGTTCATTAAATACCCCCACACTAATAGTAATTTCCAATCAATCTAGTAAGTGCACACTAATCTAATGATTTTTATCCTATTCTACTTCTATACTCCAAACTAATAGTGATTTCACTCTTTTCAACCCAACAAAGTCTTGCACATGATCGCATACGAGATGTCGAGAGAGATATCCTATAAGGAGAATTTTACACATACAAAACCTTTAGTTTCTTTGTTCCTCTCTTACTAAAGGTTTAAAAACCAGTCTCATCATAAAAATCCCTTTCGACATGGAAACAACAAAACTTTTCACAATACATTTCTAGACTAAGCCTTATGGTAGGAAAAATATTCATAACATGGTTTTATTAAAAATTAGAGTCTTAGAGTATTCTAAATTAATGTACACATGATTTAAATCCTTCTACCAGACATCATCCACACATTGGATCAAGGAGAGAGGTAGTTTACCCTATTTGAGTCATATGAACTTAATTAGGATGATGTGAAGAGATTTAGGGTTATTTGGTGTCAATAACATCATGCACGATAAATCAAATGTGATTGTAGGATGTTTTTTTAGGTTTTATGGAACCTAACTACATCATTATCTGAAATAACTATTTATATAGGTGAAGAGAGAAATCATCTAGAGGTACATGGTTGTGTGCAAGAATATTTCAATGAGGATGGAGGTTACTATGAAGGAGGAGATGGTCATTATAGACCATCAATGCACATGAGATTTCATGAAGCCATAAGATGAGGTGGTAGAGAAGAAAAGAGAAGGGAGAGAAGATTATATAGCTAAAGAACGGAGGGTGTCTAAAAAATCCCACCAAAGGACTAGAGTGAGAAAAATATTACCATGATGCACAACTAAGTGAGCAAAAAGAGGAGACCTTAGTGGAAATGTAAGAGATCGTAAAGGATTGTGTAAGAAGAGAAGCCTTCAAGCTAAGGAGTTGAGGAGTGTGAAGATAAAGGCACACACAATAATGTGAGAGAGTAAAAGCCATCCGAGAGAGACTATGTCATTCTAGGCCATTAGAGCAAGTAGGAGAATAACCACTCTGCAAGATAGGTCCCTAGGATGAGCAACAAGAGTCTCGTAAAATCTTTGAAGATATTTCGAAGCTACATGGAGAGTATTTGTATGTATATATGTCATAAAGGCACGTTGGCAAAATAATTTGTCACAAGAAGAAATTAGGGGTTTTCAACGCCGAGACTAGGTCCTCTCTCGCTTTTTAGGAATGGGGCATCTTCATTTATTGAAAATAGAAAATACATACATGACTCTAACCATCGGGGTGGCATCTCAACCGAGGATCACATAGGAATACTCCACTAAACTCATGTGCAAAAAGAGGTGGAGGAAAGGTGTGTGTATGGAGAGAGGGGAGAAAGTGAGAAGGGGTTACATGCGTTTTGATTTGTTATGTATATTATAGGGCATTTCATGAGTCTATATATTTGAGCAAATATTAAGTTATCTTTGAGATTTATGAGGTCTGTAAAATATAATTTTGACACATCTAACACTCCTACAAATGTCAATAAACATTCTAAAATCCCCAAAACCTAAACAATGACTATACTATTTCCTAAAATAGATGTCGATTATAGAATTTAAACCCTAACGATTGTAGGCTACATGCTGAAATAAAAAAATACTTATGTACTAACCAAATTAAATTGTGAAAAATTAGACTAGTTATGTAAGCTACATAGTGACCTTAGTTTATTATATTTACTAAAATAAATTTAAAGTATAAGAGTTTCATTTATTATTCTTTAAATTTCAAGTATAAGAAATAATAAAGTATAAAGAATAATAAATGCAAATCTTATATTTGGAACATTTATTTTTGTAAATAGAAAGCTCCCACAAACACATATATTACACCATGCTTTTTTCTAAAGTCAACTACGTGAAATACATAAATTATGCCTAAAGAATATGAGCTCCACTTTTTTTTCCCTCTAAACTTAAGAGGTGACTAGAGAGGGGGGTTGGGAGTTCCCCTACTGAGCTTTAGGCTGATTTTTGTCCTTGGGAAACCAACATTCATTCTCTCCATTTTTGGTAGATTTTAGAGGGAAATATGATTTTATTTAATTGTAAATAACCATAAAAATTAATGGGATCCTATAATATCTCAGCAGTATTGTTGAGGAAAGTAATAAAACAACATGGGACCTTAAAACTACTAAAATGTTCCTAAATTTTCTCAAAAGCACCCACTGAGATATATATAGAGCCCCCCTCCATGGGACCATGGCCTAAGAAGAAAATAAACTCAATATGTACACCATTCATTATACATGTAGGCGTTGTTTAAGTGAGATGAACCCAATTAATTCAAATGCATGTATTACAAATTAAGAGTAGATCAACGGTTGTGCAAAATTTGGTGTATGGTCATCGATGAATTTAATTTAGGCCAATTTTTGTGAACAATGAAGGACACACCCTCGCTATTACTATTGTAGCATTTCATTGAAAATTGGACTAGCCGACATTTCCTATGTAATCAATTTATATGATGTCAGTGATTCGATTTGGAAATAATGCTTCTGATTCGCTCTATGACATTTAAAATTATGTTGCATTAAGAATTTGTAATTTTGGTAAGATATTACAATACGATACAATCAATAATCTTTCTATATTAAATTCATTTGGGAACTATCAAATATATAGGAATGTCGCTCTTGTAAATAAGGAGATTCATATCCACACAAATATCTCAATATCTTAGTCAACATATCCCTAAAATCATTCAAGAGAGTTACCACCATCCTATATACTTGAGTTTGTTGTAAGCCACAACACTATTCTCTTACAAATAGAATATTAGCGAATATTTTACCTACTGACAAACCATGTGAGTGCTAATTTCCTAACATTCCCTACTTAGTGCAAACATAGTAGAAAAGTTTTCACACTTTCAACAGAAGTATGCTTGACTCTTGTTGCATGTTCGATTCTTGTGGCTTATGATCTTGATCCAAATGAAAGAGAACTCTTATCAAATTTCCATGTTTTCTGCAAGCTTATCACAAAACCTCGGATCTATGAACAAGAAACCATCAACTGCTCATCTCATATGGTTTTCAAGATTACAATTAACCTTTTCAAAATTCATTATCTACATTATGCTAGTACCTTTTTTTCTAACAACATTTTTACATCGGGGGAGGTTACATAAGGAAATGATTCTCATTTATTACAAATTTGAATATGAATGTAATTCTCTTCTTATTCTCAATAACACACCAAACTGAAAACATGGAAAACAAAAATGAAGACTAAGTCCTCATCACCCCATGTAGCCTATATACTTGATCATCAGAATTTAATATCACATATCACAACCGATTTTCAAGATTGTTTGTTGGATTTAGTCTCATCATTTTCATTTCAGCACATTTTATTTGTCACTAATCCATTGTGTGGGCACGTCGCTAGTAGTTGGCAAGAGGAAATTGATTTTCCTCCTGCTTCCATTGCCTCCATCCTCCAATAGGCGTTCTTTACTCATGAAGATGAAATTGAAGCTCAAATTTACATCATCTTCTATCGATGCGTCTTCTCCCCAATTTTTGTTTTGACTATAAAATTCCCAAGCAAGTGTTTGGGGCGACATCTCCTGATGGGGTGAAGGGGGAATGCCCCTTATAGGATCTAGGGGAAAACCCTTAGGTGCACTCCTTGTCATGGTACAAGGTGGGGTTGAGGAGTGGAGCCTGCAGATTGGGCACATTTTCTTCTTTATAGCCTCCAAAATATCATCATAAATGAAATATTAAGTTTATCCCCCAAAATTTGGGCGTCTAGTAACACCTAGAACATCTCCGTAAGGTAATTTGTTTTACAAAGTGACTTTAAGTATTTCAACTCTTGATGATTATACGAATGAAGGATGATAAACTAAATATTTTAAAAGTATTATCATATGATTACTTCTAAAATAATACCAAAACACCACCACTTGATTTAAAAAAAAAAACCCACTCAGAAAGGTTTGATCCCTTGACCTCTTCAAGCCTAATGTCTTATCTATAATTTTAACACTTGTGGGGCTATCAGCTTACTCAAAATTAAATATACAAAAATATGATTTTAATGTTCACCTTAGCAATATTTGAAGCAAGTAGATCCCTTAGTTCGATTCCTCCACAGGTCAGGTTAATGTAAAGTACAAGTTTTTGGAGAAGGGTAGGAGCTTTATGAGCTTTGAAATATACAAAGTTTATCACTCTTTTGAAGATGAGCTTGGGATCGACGTAAGATCGATGTAACTCAGTCCAAAAATGTCCAGCACAGTGTGTCACTTGAAGCTCTTAAGTCGTTTGATAGGATTTGCACGAGCTAGAATGACTGGTTGGGTCTCGGACATAACATACGTTGTTTTTTGAGCCGTGAAGCTGAGTCGACAACCTATCTTATTCAGATCTGGACGAGAATCGTGGGACTGCAAGTCAAGGAGGTGGCCGAGACAATTTCAAGTACATAGGTGGATCTTTTGAATGATCTGCATAAGGATTGAAAGGCAATTTCTTGTAGACTGAGAGATTTACGCAAAATGATAATACCCGATGGATCTGATATAGCCAAAAATACTTGTTACCATCCTGGTGTCCAAAATCACCGGTCCTTCCTATAACACATTCTGCCAATGGAAGCACGAAACTTCTCAATTTGTCTAGCAAGTTCACAGATGGGAGCCAAACAATCATTCACATGACAAATAAATGTAGATATACACAACGAAGTCTTATTTGTACTAAATCTACTCCTAAACACACCTAGTAGTTATACCTACACACTAATTTTCTCACATAAGACTCGTTATCACTGAAGGCAATAGCAAGATACAATGACTTACCCCAACAATATATCATCCTTCCATGACAAAACTCTTGTTTTGAATTGAAATCTAATTTTGCTTAGAGATTACAATACAAAACAATCAATAATATATTAAATGGGTGAAAGGAAGAATATGATTTCCATCTTTATAGCAAATGTATAAATAACAATTTAAGTTTACTTCTTGAGGATTTGAGAGTTTTCTATTAAATATCTTTTTCCACAACATATTAAAATGTAGGTCTTAGACTATTGGTGAGTAACAAGTAGTTTGTAATCAACAACCCAAGTTCCATGCCCATTGAGTTCATTGGATGTTTTCAATAAGTGGCCATGGGGACACCTTGAGGTAGGGGTCAAACTTCTCCATATGGACCAAGCGGGACATAGCGGGGGGCACTCCGAAGGTGGATCACTCGACGGACATTAAGGATGGCAAATGTTTATCATCCAAAGTTTTGTATCTTATTTTGGATGGAGAGTGGTGTCTCTGCTTATGCTAATGGCTAAAAATTGAATATTTGTTGCAATGGCGTTGTACTTATTGCGCCTTTGAGCTGCTCTAAAGCGGTTTTCACACTTGTAGGTATTCCTAGGGTTGGCGGGGTTAATGAAGTTGTGATGGTCACGCCTACAGTGCTTAGGAGCGGTTGTCGCCTATGGGCTCCCTAGAGTTGTTGAAGTCAACACTACAAGCAACAAAGTTGTTGAAATTCATAAATTTGCCAACCCTTTTCTAAACGAAGGGCCAAGAGACTAAAGCCAAGCACGTGGTCGTGTTTTTCAAGAGGCTACCAAACAAAAACGTGGACCCTGATAGCTCATGGAACCCCACGTTTACTCTTTTTTTCCATCTCAAAGGACGATGATGGAATCTTTCATATTCAAATACCTGAGGCTAGTCTCCATAGAGAAATTTAAAAAAATAGATGGCGCTGGTGGGTAAGTTTCTTGGTCCTTGTCCTAATATAGATATTGTCAAGAAAATGGGTAAGAAAGTGGAATCTCTGGAGAAACGAATATCTCATATGTGGCTAATGGTTTTTTTTATCAAGTTTAATCTTCAAGAAGAAATAGATGTATTATTGGGCGGAACCATGGTGTTTGGGAAATATGGGGCTATTCGTTAAAAATGGTACCTTGAATTTGATCCTAACACCTAAGAATATTAATACCATCCCCATATGGTGTAGACTTCTAGGATTACCTTACAATTTTGGGATGATGAGATCCTGGTGAATATTGCCAGATCTATTGGATCTCCAATAGGACCAGAAAACTCTACTAGAAACAAATCTAGGTTGGCTTTGGATTTATGTGTTTCAAGTCTCTGGACATGGAGCAAAAGTTACCAAATCATGTTATGTTACAAACTAGGTTGGTATATGGAAGCAACCGATTGTCTATGAATATTTTTAGATGAGATGCTCTAAATGCCACAAGTTGGGTCACTTCACAAGAAAATTCCCGGATCCAAAATCATTGAGAAAGGAAGGAAAAGGTTGGATCTCGCTTTGGATTCACATCAAGTTAAGAGATCTAACTCTAAGGAGTCTCCGAAAAGGGCAAAAAATGCTAAAGGAGGTAATGAACAAGTTATCGAACTCCAAGACCTAATGAGAAGCAATACATGTGGGGAAGCTTTAAAACTCAAGCTAAAAACCTTTGTTCATAGGACAATCTAGAGACCAAAGACCCTAGCATCAAAAGTTGGAAGAAAATGATGGGCTAATCAATGAGGATGAAGCCAAAGAGAAAAAAACTAGTGGATCTCATTCTTAATATTGATGAAGAAAACCAAATGGTCGAGGTTCATCTAAATCAAAGAACAGAGAACATAGGAGGCATGCATGCAAGACACGGCTATCTTATTCCCTCCTATGGTCAAAGTTTCTTCCCAAAATCAACCTTTGAAGACTCAAGATCAATGTGCTAGAGGATGCTCCTTCAAAGGACCTGTAAGGAAAGCTAGTAAAATATTAATCCTACAACAGCCTCTAATCAACCAATAAAAGGAGGGGGTGGCGATTCAAAGATAAAAATTCTCTACATCCTCCATCCTCGGACATTGCTCTAGAAGAACCTAATAAGATACATGAGGATATCCCACATTTGGAGTTGAATGGAGGTGGAGGTGAATCAAATAGCCTTACATCAACCCCCGATAAACATATAAATCGAAAGGATGTTACTTCTCCTACGCCTTTGTTGAAGATAAACAATGGAGGCATACTTGAAGACTCCTATCCTAGAGGAGAAAGAAAGAGAGGAAGGAGAACTAACCCTCTTAAAAATCAATGTGGACCGATAGGACTAATTCTCTAGTCACCTACTTTTACTCTTGTCAAATCCAAAACCCAAAATCTAAAGGCTTTGAAGGTATCCCAGATGCCTTGTTCTTTGATAAAAAAAGTCACCTAAGCAATTAATAGCTTCTTGTTCTAGGGTCACTAGATCTTCCAAGAGACAAGCCTAACAGGGGTTAATACCACAAAGGGAAGACAAACAAACAATGATCAAAGGAAAAAGGAAACAAATAAAGCTCTTGCAGATGGAACCCAATCCACTTTGGACCATCTAGAAAACACCTCTCCATGCTTGTTTCAATGAAAGTTTTCTCTTGGAACATCAGAGGCCTTAATGGGGGTGGAAAACAATGCACTCTTAAGGAATTAAGAAAAACTTGTAGACCCACCATTATGGTGATCCAAGAAACCAAGATGACTTTCAAGTAATGAATACTTTGTAAAAATATTTGGAAAAATGTTGAGGACATCATTGGATTCTAGAGGGGCATCAAGAGGCATTGTTGTCCTTTGGGACCCTACCTTAATATCTAGTAAAGTGGTCTTCTCCTCATCTTATCACCTTGTTGTTGCATTTCAAACTCGATAGCTCAATTTTTTGGATCCTTTATGTTATATATGCTCCTAATACTCTCCATGGTAGAAGGAAACTTTGGAAAGATCTAAAAAATTTTCGGGCTAACTATGATCACTTACATTGGATGGTCATGGGGGATTTTAACACTCCTCTTTCTCCAGCTGAAAAAAGGGGGTTCTTCTAATACATACTATTGGGATGGATGATTTAGCTGATTTCATTTCTTCTTCTAACCTCTTTGACCTAGAGCTCCATGGAAATCCTTATACTTGGTCTAATAAGAGATTAGGGATGAGCACATTCAAGTGTGGCTTGACCATGCCATTATTTCTATTGATTGGATTCTTGTCCCAAGGCTTTCACCTTTCTTCTCTTCCTAGAATTGGTTCAGATCATAACCCTATTGTGCTTAGTATGCTCAACACCGATAAGCTTCCCATTCTCTTTTAAGTTTGAAAAAATGTGGTTTGACCACCTGACATTAAGGATAGAATCAAGGAATGGTGGGGCTTAGAAGTGGAAGGCACAACACAGTTCAAGTTTGTCCAAAAGCTCAAAAATGTCAAAAAGAAAGTTAAGATCTGGAATAGAAAAGTATTTGGAAATGTTTTCATCCAAAATAAACAGTCAAGGAGGAGCTAGCTGTGTTGGAAAAAAGGTTTAGCAATTGCCTATCACATGAAGATTATATCCTTGAGAAATCTCTCTTATCTGAATTTCATAATCTTTGTGCTAGAGAAGAGTCTTTCTAGAGGAGGTAAAAATCTAGGGCTTTATGGCTTAAGGAAGGTGACATAAATACTAAGTTTTTTCATATGACAACCCTCAAGCATAGAGCACACAACAGGATTTCGGAAGTCTCTTTGGATGACGACACGCAATTACTTCTAATAGAACATCAAGGATGAAGCTCTTAGTTTTTACAAAAATCTCCTAAATGACAATACTTCTTTGTCTATAGAGGCGTATCTGGTACACTTCTTGATTCTATTCCTAATAATCTAGTGGATCAAGAAGACTTTAACAATCTCAACAAACTTTCCACCATAGAAGAATTACAAAATGTGGTTTTCTCTGGAAGGGGATAAATCCTAGGACCTGATGGGTTTTCAGCTAATTTTTATCAAAAAAATTGGGATATTTTCTCAAGGATCTCCTAAAAGTGGCCAATGAATTTTTAGAACAGGAAAATTCTCAAAGAGATTAATAACACTTTCATTTTTTGGTTCCTAAGAAACTGGGGCCAAAGACTTTCAAACATTTCAGCCCATAAGCCTTGCAAATGTTTTATACAAGATCTTTACAAAAAAATTGACTATCAGAATTCAGCCACTCCTTCCTAATATTATTTCAAAACAGCAGGGGGTTTTTCGTCAAAGGCAAGCTCATCCAGATGGTATTGTGATGGTTCATGAAACCATCCATTCGATGGAAAAAGTAAAAAATATGGTATGGTCATTAAGTTGGACATGAATAAATCCTTTGACAAAGTCTCTTGGATTTTCCTTGACAAAGTGTTGGAGAAATTTGGGTTCAATTGCTCACTTTAGAAAGATTATTAGATCTTGCATTTCCACCCCCAGATTCTCAGGTCATTGTCAATGGCACTTGGTGGGTTTCTTTTCCAACAATAGAGGTATAAGGCAAGGAGACCCTATTTCTCCCCTCCTTTTCATCATAATGGCAGATAGTCTCACCGTACCATAACTAGAGAAATTACCTTGGGATATCTCAAAGGATGTAAACCCACTTCTTTAGAGATCACTGTTTCTCATCAACAATTTGCATGATGATACTATACTTCTTCTTCTAGCTTCTCTTCTTGAAGCTAAGATGATGAAGATCATTCTTAAAACTTATGAGGAGGCTTCGGGTCAGTAGATTAATTTTGATAAAATATCCCTCTATTTCTTCAATACCCTCCCAGCAGACAAAGAAAAATTGCACACATCTTGGGTTGTGAGATAAACTCTCTCCCACTACCTATCTTGGTCTTCCCTTGGGTACTAACAAAGTTTCTATGAATGTTTGGAATTCTCTTCTTGATAGGTTCCAAAAGAAACTGGCTGGATGGAAGGGAGCTATTCTCTCCAATGCTAGAAAATGTCTTCTAATCAAGAGCATGTTACAAAACCTCCCTATCTATATCATGTCCCTATTCTTCATTCTTGATTGTTGTTATTGAAAGGATAGAGAGAATCCAAAAGCACTTCCTATGGACTGGTACTGAGGAGAAAAATAGGTTCCATTTAGTGGCTTGGGACAAGGCTTGCACTAACAAAAGAGTGGGTGGCTTAGGGATTAAAAAAATTAGGACAATGAACATTGCCCTCATCTCCAAAATGAGTTGGAGGCTCCTCAAAGAAGATCACCCCTGGACTGATCTTATCAGAGCTAAATATCTTGATCAAGGAAAAGCTCTAAAAATTTTTGAAGTTTGAAACTCTCCCCTATGGATCCATCTTTTGGAATAATTTGGTCAAGACTAGAAGGGTCTAGAGACAGGATGTAAATGGAATCTAGGAAATGGGGAAGAGATACTCTTTTGGGAAGATAATGGGCTGATTTCAAAGCCTTAAGAACAATAACTCTGGGAGCAACTTAAAAACAACCTTACAACAATAGTTGGACATAAATTCAATGACTACATATGTTGTGTTAATGGAAGGCTTCAATGGAAGACTCTAAATATTGATCTTTCCTGTCATAGAGATCTTATAGAGGACATACAAAGAATTCTCAAGCCACATCCCAATAAGTCAGATTCAATCTAAAGATGAGTTCATCTGGACCCATTCCTTTGATGGAGAATACTCAATGAAAACTGGGTACCAATTGTTTGTAGATGAAACTCCATGTGATTTTGACTGGAGAAAAATATGGTATAAAGAACTTACTCCTAAAATCAACCATTTCCTCTGGTTGGTTTTGAACAAGAGCATATTCTAACCATTGAAAACCTCATCAAGAGAGGTTCTACTATGCCTAATAGGTGTTGCCATTGTAAGAAGGAGTGAGACTATACACCACCTTTTCTTGCATTGTCATGTTGTTGTTTTGCTCTGTGGAAACTCATTTTTAATAGATTTGGCATTGATTGGTCATTCCCGGATGATATAGTACAAGTTTGGGAACAATGGAAACCTCCTTTCAAACATGGCATGCTTAGGAAGCTTTGGAGGCTCATTTTCCCCATACCATCTGGAGAATCTGGAAGGCTCACAACTCCATCATTTTCAAAAATATCATGAAATCCAAGCAAGAGGATTCTAAATGAGATTATTGTTGAAGCTAAGGAGAATATTATGAAATTAAGCCCCAAGAATTAAAAATATCCCAAGGAAGAGGAGAGATTATTGATTTCATGGAATATTGATATTGAGAAGATTCAAGTTCAAACCCCAACATTGATAGGTCTCTTATCCAATGGATTCCTCCACCTGAAGGTTGGCACAAGTTGAATTTTGATGGTGCCTCTAAGGAAACCTGGAACAATGTGGGTGGTGGAGGCTTAATCAAAAATCATCTTGGACATCCCCTTGTTGCCTATGTTGGTCCCATGGGCACCCAATCAAATCATTATGTTGAGGCCCTCACTACTTGCTTCTGGGGAATCAGAACTACTAGGGATCTCAAGGTAAGTAATTTAATTGTTGAGGGTGATTCTCTTAACATTATAAATAATCTCACAAGGCACCCATCCCCCCAGCTGGACCATAAAATATTTTATCAATGAGGCCAAGAACATATGTAAAGAGTTTAACAATGTTAATATATGCCATACATATTGGGAAGGGAATAGTGTTGTTGATGCTTTAGCTAATGATGGTGTCATCATTAAACAGTTTAAAATTTGGAATGATTATAAGGAAATCTCTCACACAACTAAAGGCTATCATTACTAAGGATGCCAAGGCCACTGTCCATTTCAATAAAACATGTCGACGGAGATTAGTCATGATGAGGAGAAAGATGATGTGTACCCCGCACATTTGAGAGTTATCTCTCTCAAATGGTTCCTTTTATCTACTTTTTGCATTTTACTTTTCATAGTCGACTTTGAGTATTGGGAAGCCTATTTTTAGCTTTGTCCAGTTGGTAAGCTTTGTGTGTGACAATTTTCTCCACAATGGGTAGACCCCTTGCCAAGTTGAGCCAATCTGTGACCCATCATGGAAACAAATGAAGCATTATGGAAGGCCCTTGAATGTGGATGGCTTCATGGACTTCATGCAGAGGATTAAAGGGCATGATAGCACATTTCTCTCACCTTTTCCCACAAATGGAAGGATAGGTAATTACCTTTAAAGGTAAGGAGTTTACCATTACCGAAAGTTTGATTTATTTTATTACTGGGTTAGGGATGGATGGTATAAAATTCTACAGAAACAAATTTGATAAGGACGCTAAAGAAAAGATTTGTGGAAGGGGATGAAACCCTGAAGATTGGTAAAACTAGTTTGCTTTGTTCTTCTATCCCACCTCCATATGGAGATGTTGCTAAGATGGTAGTAAGGTATATTACCTTGGAGGGCCACTTTTCAACTCTTTCCTCTTCACCATTTGGTTTTATGAACCATTTTAGGTGCACTCCAAAGGTCAGCCTCTCATATTATATCCTCCATTCCTTAGAGAAATCCATTTTGGATGTTCCAAGCTCACCTACGTGGCCTCCCCCTTCACCAGGGGTTATTTTCCTCTTGCATCAATACTTTCATGATGTTGTGGCTAATAATCCTCCTCTCACCCTTAGCCCCCTCCACAATAATCCTAGGGTCAGAACAAAGAATCCTAGTTTTTGTGCTTCCTCCTCTGGACCCCCTCCTACTAAAAGGGTGTTGTGTAAGTATCTCTAAGGAAAAGACCTAGTTGGCTGGAAAGTCTCCTTAATATTAGCCAATCTTCCTTGACCCCAAGCAAGCATTGATTTGAGAGCCCAATTGAAGCAGCAGCAACAAATACAATCAAGGGCATTGAAGATAATGTTGATTTCCTTCTCAATGAAGGCAACAAGGAGGACTTGGGCTCTACAACTCTTTCTAAACTTGAGGAGAAAATTGACATTCTTACTAAAGCAAAACATGCCATGGAGGAAAGAATGCAACAAATTGTTAATAAGTAGATTAATCAACTCTCCATGCATAAAGCATTGCTTGATTTCATTCAGGTTCAGGTCAAACAGATTTATGACATCAATGGCATATCTGAGGACATATGGAAGGAAGGTAAAGTCAAGAAGAAGGCCTTAGCATTGAGCAACCAAGACCCTACCCAAACAAACCACCCTCAACCTCTACAAGGCCTTGGTGGATGCTTAAAAGGTTTTCAATAAGTTTCTCAAATAGTAGTCTTGTGTCCTTTGTGTTCTTTTTGTCTCGATGTTGTTATTTTATGGTTTCACATATGTTATTATGTTATTTTTTGGTTATTGTTGGGCTTCTTGTTGGTAGATTTCCCCGCCTTGATCTTTCTTATTTTATCTAGCTTTCTTTGGCTTTTGTTGTTGGGGTGTGGCCCCACATATCAAAAAACAATTGTGCTTACTTTATATATCCTTGGCTTTTGATCCATTTTGTACACGGGGTATGGTCCCCTTCAAAACCATTTATCAATAATAAATTTCGAAAACATGGTTGATTTTGCATCGATTTGTGAATGGTATTTTTGAATGGATTTTGATGCAAAGAAGACTCGATAATGGTGCCACAAATGTGGTGCAAATGCAACGTAATTAACTTCTAACCATGTGGCCCCACATTCCCTATTTAATCCCAAGTGAATGTCATTTTCAATACACCTCTTATTTTCACTCTTGTGAAGAAAGAGAAGGATCTCAAACAACCTAGTGTTATTGCCACGTAAAAAAGGTAAGTTATTTTTGATATTATTTTTGGTAAATAATTGATACAAGTTCAAGCAAGTTATTGATTTTATTTAGTTGTCAATAAAACACATTATAAAAAAATTATTGCATGGGACCACATATTCTTGAGTAATTTTATCAATAAAATAAATTAAACAAATGCATTCCATGACACGTCTGCATATCCTAGAGTGAAATTTTCAAACAATTCATGTTTTGTGTATCAAAACAACTATGACAATATATAACAAAAACTCTAATTTTCACATGGGCTTCAAGTATGTGAAAAAGGTTGTGGAGTCCAACTTTACATTGGAAACTTCTCCAAACTTATAAAAAGGTTCAAATTTCACAAACTTTATCCCCATTTAACATGAAATCCAACTTTATCCATTATTTTTACATGGGAAGTTTTTGACGCAATTTTGCATTATCTTCCCTTAAGGTAAAATTTATCTAGATAATTATTCATCAATTTAAATATATTAAGATGATGATGAAGACATTAGGTTATAAGAAAAAGAAATGTGGGTTCCTTTTTAATGTTGGTTCAAATACCTTTCACAAGGTAAAATGTGGTTGGTTACACTAATTTCATATGTGATACAGTGTCCATGAAAATAATGCTCACTCCACGTCATGATTAAAAGTAATTTTAGGGTTTTCTAAAACTCCGTAGATACTTCAAATGAGCACAAGATCAACCAAGGTGAAAAATCCCTTAATGCTAAAATGTGAAACTCAACAATACTTTTAATCATAACAACAAAGTTAAGAAATATGTGTCCTAGGGATGGTTCTTCATACGCAGTTATATAATGAACCAAAAACATTTTCAAACTATATAGGAACCCAAAAATGTTTACATCACAGAACACTTGTCTTTAATGTATAAAGTTAGGGATATAATCAATTATAGTGGGGTAATTAATAAAACCAATTATTTCTTTTTCTTTCATGTCCCCATTCATACAAACACCAAGAAAATATTTCCACACAACCCTCCAAAGTTTAGATATTTCTAAAGATAGCCAAGATGGCTACAAAGGTTAACCATGCATACAAAATGATTCATTATGAGTGTAAATAAATAAATAATGGTAATTACATCAAGTATTTATCATCCTTATCCACTCAACTCAGATTTGCATGACTACTACAAAACTTCTAATCCTAACAATTGAAAAATACACTTTCAAACGCTTTCGGATGGATCTCAATAGCATTTTCCATATAAATTTGAGGTAAAAGTAGATTTAATAACACACATAGCTCCTATGTTTCACTTAATCATACAATTCTAATTTTAATTCCAATCTCAAACACACAACATGATACAAATAGGTTGGTTTATCATTCTATTTGCAACACACAAACCCTCAGTAAACCTTCTACATATCTTTAGCTCTTGAATACCAAACTTGGTAATAATTTCATATTTATGTCAAAATTACAAAATATGGAAACTTGAAGACAAATAAGAGAAAATATGAAAAACAATGAACATTATAGAAATATGTAAACCAAATTTTTTTAGATTTTTTTTGTAAAATAATTATATTGTTGTAATTTTCTTATTTGTATTCGATTTTAGCTAATATTTGTAAACTAATGAAATTATCATTATTTTTACAGATATATCAACCTTTGAAAATCAATTTGCTCTTCACCACATCCAAAATCATCTACATACTCATATGTAGACAAGTTTGGAAATTGTGAGAAATTATAAATACAATATGGATTTGACATGAGACAATTTGGGAAAATGTGTTGAAGATGAATAGGTTGAAAGCAGATTTATGATTATGCACGAAGAAATATGTTGTCAACAATTGTGGAAAATTTACATGCAAAAAGGGGGAAATATTAGATTACACCTTATGAGGAAGATTCCAAAGATGATTTGGAACTTCCACCCAAGAAATTTAAGAAATAACAATATGATATTCTTGATTGGTGACATTATGGGGCTTAGCCAATGGATAAACCACTTCCAACACCTTATGAAGAATTCACATTTTGGAAGTGAAGCTACATGATATGATCTTCTACTATTCCTAATGTAGGTCTTGGGCTATTCACTTTGACAACAATTAATATTGGGTCTGTTACTCAATGTTCAATTGGTCTGCCAATATTACCTTTTATGGACCAATGTACCGGTTTACAAATTGGACTCATGTGGAGAGATACAAAGTTAGTATGTCCAAATATGGCATGTGTTGTAATGAAAAGTCGGTGGAAGAGAAAATTCGTATATCCTGGAGAAAAATCGTCATATGTTGATCATATATACATTGATGGATACCTTTGTACATTTAAAAATAATGTTAGTTTCATCAATAGTACCGCGGGTGTTCACGCTCAGATCTCCCAATTGTCAATTTATAATGTACCAATGACAAAGAAGATGAAATGAAAGGGCCAATATTACCACTTTATGTCATGGTAGAGGTGATAAAAAATATCAAAGTTGGTGAAGAGCTTCTGATTAACTATAGTTTTAAAGGAAAAACAACACCAATGAGATTGAGGGAAAAAAGTTGCCACTGATGATTGATGTATATGTATTGGTTATTTGAAACCTAATTTTTGTCACAATTGAATTTCATGTACTATTTTGAAAAAAATATAATGTTATATTTTTTATGTTATGTAAAATGTTTTTCCATTCATGTAGTATATAATTTTATAAAAATTGAAGAATTTGATGATATTTTGTTTAATGATTTGTATATAAATTTGTGCGAAGATGATTTTTTTATTTTTTTAACAAAAATTATGTTATGGGACATCACTACCTTTACATTCAAATGATGATTCTCTTCCATTCCCTACACCACCTTCATTGTCACCTCCAAAGTAACTTCCACGATCACCTTCATCATTACCTTTGCCATCATCAAATGTTGCATTAAAACTTTGTAGAATATCTATTGAGATAAATGATAAATTTCAACCATATGTTGTCATTCCTTCAAGACATTAATTCACATGGTGTTCATTAGTTCCTTTTACTTCACCTATGTATATTCAAGATCCATTATAACAATGTACCCCTATCCCATGACCTTCCCCTTAAAGTGATATACAAACAAATCCTTCTTTTTGTCCCCCTTACTCATCATATAAACACAATTTTATGGTGTAAGTTCAATAAGGTTAAAATGGAATAACCCCGGTTTATAAATTTGGTAGTACACAAAAATTCTCAGTCCCAACTCACTGCATGGAAACTTCTACATGCCAAGCTCCCTATTGGGAAATGCCTCAAGTTCCTTTACCCACCACCATCATGTCCCTTTTGTGCAAAAAGTTCAATCCATTCAACACTTTGCTTTTGGCTTTGTATGCATGCTAAAATGATTTGGTCCTCCCTTTTGACCTCATTTCCTACTTCCGTCATGTCGGGACTATGTTTTTTAATGATTTTCAATTTCTTGTATCACCCACTACACCATATTGCATTTCTATAAAAACATTAATTTTTTATCCCTTCTAGAAATTATTGATCTCATAGTTTAAATTTTTTGAGTCCTTAACAATCAAGCTTAAGAATTTTGTGCATTGAACCCATTCAAATCTTTAGATCCAATCAAAAAATAAAATAAAATGATAAAATCATTTACTAGAAATTATATTTAAGTAGCCATGCACTAATAATGAGAGGTCCTAAGAATTCACAACTTTTAATTATACTTCCATAAATTAGTGTACCCTCAAACTAAAAAATTCAAAATAAAAATAAAAATATAGATTTTATAAACTATTAAATACATTTTTCATGAAAAGGCCATTCCCACATACTTCCAATGGGTAGACGAGTCAATAAACACATGTTTGGTTGTAATTTAACTCATCATTTAACCAATTTACAATTTAGGAACATTTGTTAGAGACTTCATGACTTTCAATTGTACTTTCATAAAGTAACATCCCCAAATGCATATATTCAAAAAATAACTTAAAATATTGATATAATAAACTATTAAACACATTTTTAGTGAAACGTTGATTTCTACATGCTTCTCATGGGCGTATGAGTCAATAACCACTTGTCTAGTTGTAATTTTATTCGCCATTCAACCAATTTACAATTCGAGAACCCATGTTAGAGAATTCACGAATTTCAATTATACATTCATAAAGTAACGTCCCTCAAATCAATAAATTCAGAAAATAAAAATAAAAATATTGATTTAATAAACTATTTAACACATTTTTAGTGAAAAGGGCACTCCCACAAACTTCCCATGGGCATATGAGTCAATAACCATGCATATGTTTATAATTTGACTCGTCATTCAACTAATTTACAATTGAATAACCTTGTTTTAGAGAAGTCATGGCTATTTACACTTGTTCTCATCCCTACTTATTGAAGGAATGAAACCCAACATATAGATAGATATTGGTCATCCCAACTATATACAGATCTTGGAGGAACCTATCTAAGACGATGATTTCTCCCTATAGATCCAACTCGACTATATATAGCTATATTTGACCCCCTCCTTATCTATCTTATCTTTCCCATAGTGAACACTATATAATAGGTACCTATAGGGGAAACATGGACCAACTATAAATAGGGGGCCTATCTAGACTCATATTCTCTATGTGGGTTTGGTGGGGAGGAGCGAGGGGGAGGGAGGTGGTGGGTCTAGTGATTAATAATTATTATTATTTTTTAACAAATGTCGAGGGTGGTGCAAATGTGGCACCGATCTCGCATCACATTTTTGTTATTTCCACCTCCAACTTAATATATATATATAAACCGGGAAGCTTAAAGGAAAAATTAATTTATTTCATTTCCTCTTGACAGAGACAATGGGAAAGAATAAAATGAAAATGGAGAGGAGAGGAAAACCCTACGGAAGAAAAATAAAGGATAACAAGAAGGAAGAGGAAATAGTAAGAAAAAACAATAGAAATGAAGAGGAGAAAAGGAACAAAGACAATATAGAGGCCAACATTGACAAAAAAAAAAAGAGCACCAACGAAATATGGAGTAAAACTAAATCCTACAAGGCAAGAAAATCCTTTGTTGGAAGAAGAAGAAGAAGAGAGTGTGAAAAATCCCGAGATCGTGGGTATGCAAATTTTAATTTTAATTTGATAGATAATACAACCCCTAGTGTAAATTATGTAAACCCTAGGATAAATTTGTATAAAATATAGATAATATTGTGTAAACCTAATGTACATTACGTAAACCCTAGGAAAATGTATAAACCCTAGGGAAAATTTTATAAATTCTAGGGTAAATTGTGTAAACTCTAAGCCATAATATAATATTCGATCAACGCTAAACACAAATGTAAAGAGGAAAATATTTCAGATGACTTATATTTTTGATTGGGAAAGTGTGAAGAATGCCCTATTGCTTTCCAATCGACACCTCAACCAAGGAAGACATTGATGGAGAAGGAAAAGAGAAAGGATAAACTTATGGATGCGTCGTTTTGTTGCCAGTGGACTGCTTTTATTCATATAGCTTGGCCATGCCTTATGGGATCGACAAGGAAGCACATGAATAAGGACATGGTTGTTATCTTGTTGCTTTATGGCTCTTCCTAAGCCAAGGTGAGAGAACCCGAGGGTGGTATATATATATATATTGTGTTTAAAACCCTAAGACTTGTTGGAACCTCAATCGATATCGAATGCAACCACTCGAATGTAATTATCATTCAAAAGAATGGTCACATAAGCATTGCACACACTTTATACATTTGACACAAGCCAATGAAGATAGATAAAATATGATCACAAGCATCATTTGGAAGGAATATGTTGATAACTTGGGTTGAAGCTGTTAGGATATAAGGGATAAAATATATGGAATAATCCTCACGAATCATCGCAAAAGAAAAAAACTAATATACAAAAATATTACATATCTCAAATAAAATTCCATAATAAAATAACACAACACAAAGAGACAAAATTTAACGTGGTTCACCCAATTTGGGCTACGTGCACCAAGAATCACTTGCTTAGATTTTATTACAAGTCACCGCTCTCTCAATACAATACCCATATCTGTTTGGAGCTATGCTCAACAAACTCTACAAAATTCACACCCGAATTCAAAACACATCTCTGATTTTTTTATTATACCTATCATATGCATAAAACCATATAAGTAGACAACTCCTTAAGTAGCTTTACAAAACCGTGGGTATTAAAACCATGGGCCAAAATCGTCCCATAAACCTATGGGTCAAAAATCATATCCATATGAGAAAAGCAAATTTCCCAATATATCGGGCACGTTTTAAGGCCAAAAAAAAATTCAGGGCTGCGCCCCGAGAACCCTCGGTGAGACAACTATGGAAAGTGTACAAAGTGCTCTTAGTGTACAAAGATTCGACACTTTCTCACATAAAAACAGCTCCACAACCTAACAAACGATACTTGAGATGTTGATATTTACAATTCACATCAAATTCACTCAAAATATACAATTGAAATGTGATTTTGAGAAAGCATCATTTTGGATATACAAAAGGGAGATGAAATCTACAAGGGTAGGATGGGATAATACTTAGTTAGATGAAGTGGGTGGTAGTGGATCTAATGGGAAGGGGTACTTGTAGTTTTCCATCTTCGTTTGTTTACCAAACTCCAAAAAGAACAAAGATCAAGACAACATAATCTTCAAAGGTACATTTGCATTCATTGATACCAAGTTCATGAAAACATTACCACATAACCTCTGAAATCTTAACACAAACACTTGTGCATGAAACTTCAAAATATCTATTAAATCATTTCCACAACACCTAAGATACACTCAAAGGATGTAAACACTTGACTCTAAGATAATATTACAAAAGGAATTTTATAACCAAACATACATTGCAAGGTAACACTACAACACAATGTTTTTTGAGTAACCAATCACAATGCAATAATCAAAAGAAATTGCTTCATATTTCATTGATTTAATAAACAAAAGATTACAACAAAGATCACATTCCTCAATTGTACTCTTATTAACAATCCAAAATTCCCTGACCAAAGCATGAAAATGGTTATATGCATATTGATTTAGACAAGGGATAAATGTACAGATGATCTCAATTCCTATTAATGACTATACAATGTAATCACCTTAGCAAAACCTAAGACTAGAACTAAAGTTCCCAAAATTTAGAAATAGTACCCCTTGAATGAAGACAAGTCTTCATTCTTATAAAAAAAATTCCCAAGTAGGGAATATACCAATATGCCCCAAGAACCCTTTGAAGTTATCCAAAACACGGGACTAAGGTCCTCAATCAATTCCAAAATGAGAAGGAAGGTCTCTCAATTGAAAATATTTGATCTTGATACACAAGGCTAGAACAACTTTGGATCATGATGGAGCTTGTGGATAAGTGAAGAATATTTTGTTTAACAAACTCCTTTTGTCTATTTCTTCCCTGTCACCATCATGTGTGCACTTCTAGGGAGAGTTTTTATTTATTTTTATTTGGTTCTCTTTACTTGGAAGAATGATGAATGGAAAAGAACAAAGAATCAAGATGAAGAATAAAGAATGAACAAAATATTCAATAAGGGTCGAGATCTATTGGTTCGCCCTTCACCTTCTTTTCAGTTTATTTATATAGGCATCAAGTCATTAAAAATCCCCAAAATGGAGTCTTCATAAAGCCCTACATGGTAGAGAAAGATTATTTCTTGTTTGGATAAGACATTGTCCATTTCAACATAAATAAATTTGTTTTTCTTTATTCTCTTAGCTAATTTTTTTATGCAACCCTCCAAATGAATAAAATAATAATCAAAATCTTTTGGAGTTTATAACTCCCCTGCAACATGTTACTTTAGAATTTCAATCAATTTTCTTGCATTTTTAGTCCCTAGAGTATATGCACCTTCAAGGGGAAGAATTTTTCAATCTTAGACTCAATGTCATTGACATACTCTCATGCCTTATCCCTCATATTCTGGAGCTTGTTTATGTAATCTCTCAGAGTCTCGATTCATAATTTGATATCCCCATCATATTCGTATTGTCTTCCTTTATAATCTAGGGGTATTATCCCTTCTTTCTCCACATTTTCATCATCCATCATAGTAATAGCCTCAAGCTTTGGTAACATTCCATCCTAATACTCCTCTTCATCTTGATACTTCTCAGTTAATGCTTTTCTAGCTTCTATTTATTTGAAGACCTAGTTATAACATTCAATTATTTCTCTGAGAACCCTGATTGTCTTTACTTATCAATTCTTCCTCCCATTTTTGGTGGTTTCCCCCCTATTCTTCAAATTCTCGAAGTCTTCATTACTTTAGGGGTGATAGCAGTTGTAATTTCTAGGCCCTCCTTAGGAGTTTGCAACTATTTCTACACATAGGTTGACAAGATGTCAACCTTCTCCATGAGTTGCTTCTTATTTTATTTGTCTCTTTCCATCTTTTGGAAAAGACCTCCCATTGCCACAATGACTGCAAGTTTGAGACCCTCAGTGGTTGATTTCCCCAATGGAGCTTGAGTGATATGGTAGTCGAGATAGTGTAACTTCATCCCTTAAAATATCACCTTGTGGAGTGGTAATATCCAAAAATCTATCTCCTTGTGGCCCCGCTATTATTCTTGAGATAACTCTGAACTTTTTGGTGCTCCATATGGTCTCAAGGAGATGATATTCCCAAGTTCTACCTCTTCCATCTGTACTCTCACCTTTTTTCTTGGGGTACCTCTCCCACCATCCCTCACTTGGAGTGCTACCTTCCCCTTGTGTTTGTTGTTGGGAAGCACTGGGTACAATCACAAGTTCTTGTGATTTGGAGATTGTAAGGTCGGAGTCATGAACCTGTAGTTGTGGTGTTTCCACATTTTTGTTATTTGCACTTGGGTTTCCTCCTCCTCTTCCCCTTGATCCTTTGTTTCCTCTTCTTTCTCTATTGAAGGGTGTGAGATACTTGTATCTTTCATTTTTTCCACTTAAACTTCAGTTCCTTGTTACTTGGATGGTGAAGACGTTTTGGATGGATCAACTTTTTTCTAATTTAGTTCTTGAGTCTCAACGTGTGCAACCTTCTCTGCAAATTCATGAGTTGTAATAACTACTTCCACTATTTCCGAGCTGATTGGAGGGGATCTATGACTAGTGAGTTCTCAACCCCTTTCGGTGGAGTCTCTTCAAATTTTGTTGCTCAACTTGTGCTACCATTGATGCTTCCTTCTTGGTGTATTCCTTTTAATACAACGGGGATTCTTCCTCCCTTACAATTGGTGCAACATGATTAGGTGCAACTTGTATATCCTAGGAGTGAAGGTCTAATCCCACATATTTTCCTAATCCATGCAACAATTTAGTAAAGGCTTGTTCATGAGATGAATCTTGCACTTCCTTCTCAACAAATCCAATTGTTGCAGAATGCTCTTCATGGGTTGTGATTAAAATAGGGGCTTCTTGTGATAATGGAACTAGGGAATTATCAACTACCTTGGGAATATCCAAAAATTTGGAGGGTAATTCAAGGCTGGGGAGTTCTAACATAGTTGCACTTGTGGTTGTTTCAGCTGCATGTGTTGCCACCTTTTCTCTCTTTGTCCTTTCAAAGTGCTTAGTCACCGGCTCTTCCTCCACCTCCTTAGGAATGGTTCCAATCTTGGACTCACCCTTATTTGTTTCATTGAAATGCTCCCCCTCATTCTTTTTCCATTTCTAAATAATCCCTTTGGAGTAGAGGATGATGCACCTACATGTGTCTTCTCACAAGGAACAATTACTTTGGGCCATGAGGTGGGACGGGGTATAACCTAGTGTGGAGTGACTTGAATGATTCGGATTTCCTTAATTACCTTCTTTAGTATCTCCTCAACCTTTTGTGTCAACCTAGATACAGGAGTACCGGTCCTACTTGTAACTACACTCAATTACTCTAATATTTTTTAGGTTGGTCCTTGATAGAAATATAAGGAGATTTACCTTTCAATAGATCCAAAATAGTTGCTCCTTTCCTCAGAGGGGGAAGTACGTCCTTAATTATTCCCGAAGCTCTATACTCCTATTATCGCCTAATTTTAACTTCACTAAATTACAACGTAAAAATTT
The DNA here is from genome assembly GCA_018340775.1 of Taxus wallichiana var. yunnanensis. Classification (NCBI taxonomy): domain Eukaryota; kingdom Viridiplantae; phylum Streptophyta; class Pinopsida; order Cupressales; family Taxaceae; genus Taxus; species Taxus wallichiana. The sequence continues at coordinate 808,977,504 of CM031238.1, read as the reverse complement.
CAAAAAAAATCTGAAGTGTCATTTCTCGTGAGTTATCACCTTTGTCGCGATCGTTTTATTCTCCCGATCGCTTTGGCCTTCATTTTGACCATTTCAAGTAAGAACAACTCCCGCCGTGTTGCAAACCATGTTTAAAATTAATTAATTAATATTTATTTAATTCCTTACCCTTTTATTTAATAAAATTAATTTTATTGAATTTTGGGGTTTTTAATTAATAAATATTAATTTAATCTTCATTAAAGTTGATCGAAAAAATATGGAAGAACTTTTCTCGATTCCCCACTTTCGTGGGCAATTAAAATTCTACTTCCAATTGCCATGAATGGCAAGTTGGCTTTCCGCTCCCAATTTTCCCTTTCTTGGAAAAGTTTCCTTTTTCCCCCACTTGTTGGAAATTCTCTTGTTGATTTCCAACCCAACCAGATGTCAAACGACAAAATATCTCCCATTTTCCCATATGGGGAAATGGATGGGAATTGTCAACCAACTTTGTCATTGTCATGGGAAAATGGTTAACTTCTTCCCATATTCCCTAGAAATTAATGCCCACTACCCAAAGAAAGAGGAAATTAGTTATTTCAATGGGACGAAAGAAGAAATGGTTACGAGAAAGCTTCTTGAATCCTCGTAACTTTCTTCCGTTAAAATTTGTGGAAAAAGTCGTGTGAAAGTAATTAAGAAGCTTTGAGGCTTTTTATTTCCAACTTCTTATTATTTTTTTCCAATTTCTTATTATTTTCCTTATGTGGAAACATTTTTCAAGAATTTTTTTTCCAAATATTCATAGCACATTCTTCACAAACATTGATTATCCACTCATTCCAAGAAAGCTATAAACAGCTCCATCAGTTGTGCACACGAAGGAGGTAGTAAACTAGTTGAACAAGGAGGAAGTCCACGTTTCCGAATAAAATAATCTCGTCCATCATATGTTCACGCAAAAGAGGTACAATGGACACACATTTGTAGGACAAAGAAGTCCACGTTGAAGGCAATAAACAATAAGCCACGCATTGGTAAATAAATGGTTATTCACACGCAGATCCAGAAGAAAAGGCCAGACAGGTTAAAGAAAAACATTTCCACGCCTAAGCAAGAAGAAATGCAGCTCCCACGCATTCCAAGGATTTTTCAACTCTTCATACCAAAGCCATACAAGCTCCGGTAGCAAGCGGAATAAGACAATCCATTGTTCCCACACATTGGACAATTAAAAAGCTACAAATTTGCAAAGGGTAAAACAATCCATCGCATGTTTTAAGAGGAAAGAAATAGTTGTTCAAATGCCCACACATTTATCTAGAAAAATTCCACACATATAGTGAAAGACAAAAAAATAGTCCACTTTAATAGATAAGTGCATCATAATACTAAAAGATCAGTCCATGTTTGCAAGGAAAAAAACAGTCAATGCTGGAAAAAGGAGGATAAGGATTTGAAGTATCAAATTGCCATGCCATGAGTAGAAGAACTGCCCACGCAAACCTTAGAGAGCTCCCATGCAGCCAAGGGAGTCAAAGCAAAGATCACGAATAGGTTGAGTAGAGAAAACGATTGATGCGGAATGAAGGTTGTTTGTTGTATCTGTCAAAGTAGTCAACTTTGGAGCTTGATATCTCGAAGCAGGGTGATTTTTGTGAAAAACCAATCATTGCCCATAATTTTACTCATGTTAAGGTGTTTCTATACTTATTCTTAGAGCCCCAACACCTCATTTGATATTTTTCACGAACCCAAAACAAACACAGTTTGTTGGATTTCATTGCGCGCCCAGTTTTCAGCTTGTTAGAAGGCCTACTTTGAGCATCTGTATTTCAGGCCTGAGTGATTTTGAGAAGAATGGTTTGGTTCTTTGGATTTTTCCATCTTCATGTACTCCTTTGCCAAGTTACAAATGCACAGCACCTCATTTGGTATTTTTAGCAAACCCAAATAAAAGATAATTTATTTAATTTTGGTGTGAGTGCAGTTTTCAATTTGTCAAGGGGACTCACTTTGAGAGTCAATATTTTGAACTTGGGTGATCTTCAAGAGAAAATAATTGGTTCTTTTGGATTCTCCACACCTTCATGTGCTGCCTTGCCATGTCGTATATTCCTAGGGTGATGTTTGGTATTTTTCCCAAGCTAAAATAAAATGGATTTTTCACAGTTTCACACCTACATTTTCCTGACAATTGCATAGAAGTCATCTTTGACCTTTAATACTTGACTTGATTAATAATTTTGGGTTGGGAATAAACCCTCTAACACGTAGACTTGTGGTACCTTAATAGAGTCCCTCATCCAATGAGAGCTTCTCAGAACAAGATTTGTTATTTTTCCCAGGGCAATTTCGAGAGGTGATTTGTTCGGATTTTGAAGTCAGAAGTAATAGCATGAAATCAAGCTTTTGTCACATGTTCAAAATCATGTTATCTTCAAAAAATGTGTTGCGGTATGAGTTTTAGGAAATTCTATCCACTTCAGCGCTCAATTTAGAGTATGATAACATCATCGATACTAACTTGGGACATGTTGACGTAAGTTGGTTCCGCGATCACGTATCAACCGAAGGCGAGTCATAATTTTCCCAGCAATTGTTCTAAAGCAGTCTTTCATGCATGGTAACCTTCCCAGTGTTTGTACAAAGTCCCGAATTGGTCATCACTTGCACGGAGCACTACAACTCCTACACAACATGGCGATTCAACTCCAACGGCTTCGAAGCAGTGACCTCGACTTGTGAGCTCTCAGTCTCATCTCTATGGCGTTAGTGCTTCTCGATAGCACCAATGGGTCACCTCTGACTTCTTCATTATGCAGTATAGGTTGTACTTATTGGAAAAGGTCACTTTGGAGTCAAAAACCATGGTTATCGATAGAGATCGATAATGAGAGAAGTGTGTCTACATCAATTGTCTTCACTTGATCATTATGGTGGATCTATTCATTGACAAACCAAGACCAATGACAAGTGTGGTTGTGTGAATCATCAAGCAAGGCCACATCATTCAAGTGTGTCTATGTCAATGCTCAGTTAGCAGTGGGCATGATACTTCATCGGCTAGTCTTAAAGTGGAGCATTCTCGAATTGGATGATCGTGAGTGAATCAGAATGACAACACTTCGGGATGGTGACAAAGATGAAATACATAACTCCAAGAAGTGGATTGTATTCTCGACTCTTGGAAGATCTTCTTGATGTCGAAATATCAAAAGCTTGATTCTGACAAGCCAAGGTGGCATAACAACTATGATCTCGTGACAAATGAAGAATTCACCATGGAAAGGTATTCAGAGCGTGTGGAGAATTGTGTGTAATTATGAATGTGAATACTAATGAAGACAAAATTTCTCATGCCAGGATGTTGCTCAAATGAATAGGTGGATGAATTGCTCAAGTTTCAAGCTCATCTCTCTTGTCATCTGGAGGATTGCGGAGCACGTTCAATGAATTCATTCCCATACAACCAAGATAGGTAGAATTTTGGCCCAATGGATAAGGCACTAATTATAGGTGTCTTGATATAGGTAGCACGTTGTTGACTAGGATGTCTATGTGGGTGTCCAAGTCATCTAAGTGGGGTCCACATGTACCCATTTCTTTTATTTATGTACTTTTCCTAAAATGACTTCAAAATTGTTATAAAGTGATGTTATTGTCAAACTCACTTTTGGTAAATTGTGATACCTTAAGTAGTTTCTATTTTCAAGTTACTTTTTAAAGTTGGTTGAAAAATTCAAAGTCACTTAAGATGCCCTATTTAATGTTCATGTAAACCCTAACTACTTTGTAACCAACTTTTAGGTTATAAAAGGAAGTTAGAGGCTCATTTGTAAGGGTGACTTTGAGAGAGGAGAAGAAAATACTTTTGTGTGCAAGCTTTGTTTCAAGAAATAAACTTTGTGTTCTTTTATGAAGACATTTTAGAGTTAATGAAATATGAACTTTGTGTCCCATTCATTATCTCTTGTAGCATTTGATGTTCTTATATTTATTAGATGTTAGTGTTTAAATCTTGTATGCAAATATTGTCTTTGATCTTATTGTCAACGCTATTAATATGTTGTTCTTGTTCACAGTGATCAAGCTCTGATATTTACTTGCTCATGTGTGTTCCCTTTTACTTATTCTTGTTTAGTTGATTCGAACTCTGTTTTATTTGAGTTAGTTATGCATTTTCTCCTCTATGAGATGTTAGGCTCTTCTTTTACCTAACTATTGCATGTTCCTTCCATTCATTCCTTTCCATTTCTTTCCTTCATTCCATTCCATCTCCCTCATTCACATTTATTTTCATTTTATGTTCCAAAACACCCCCGCATATAATTTTGAATGTATAGATGTAAATATAGTTTTGGTTTTTAATAAAGGCAACCTTACCTTCATTGACGAGGGACTTCGTTCCCTTACTGTTGCATGTCATTTGCATACGTGCATACCGATATGCTAACAACTCCCTTATCATTATAGTGTTCTAGAGGGATAAGTCAATTCCCTTAGTCATGAACCAAGAGATGGTTCTCCTTATGACATGATTTTTCATATCATGCAAGTAGATTGGTTCTTGAACATTCCAGTCCAATGGTGGTATTGGTCGAGCTATAACATTTTTTCCTGTATAATACTTTCTCACCAAGTTTTTTTCATCTGTCAAACCCTCATGGAACACTACAATTTTATAGTCAATTATACGAGTAAGGGTCATTCTTGAGAAGTATCTGAGTCTCACCTCTTCCTCATCTCTGAAATCTATACAGTAATCCTCATAGTGAGGATTATATTCATATGAATAGCCAAGTTCTCCCTACACTATCCACTTGATGTCATAATTTGTCTTTCCTAGAACCTGCATGATGACTCCATTCATCTCTACTTCAAGGATTCTGGCCTTGACCAATGTGGGGTAGGTATATCTCTTAATTTTAATTGGGAATTTAACATTTGTTTTGTCTTTACCTATTATGAGCTAGTGCACTTCCACAAGTTTTCTTAAAGTTCTAGCAATGCCCACTAATCATCTAGATACCTTGGTGGCATGTATGGAGTTCTTGGAATCCACTCACCCTGATGTATATGAAGAATTTGAATTGGATGAAGTAACATCCATATTCAAGTGATTATCTCCTTATCTCTAGTTGACATCCGGTATTGCTCCCACTCAAGTTTGAACAAGTAGAGGAAAGGTGCAAAGAAGGCATCATGAACCCTCTTGAAGTTATACTTATGATTTTCCCAGTTAAGTTGTGGTTATACATCATATACCCTATACTGAGAGAATTCCTTGGATCTCGCCTACCCATGGAAGAATTGTGGCATGCAATGTTGTAGACCAGGTATGAAGTCATGTAAAATTCACATTTTTCTTAGACCTTTCCCAAATTTGCACTTCCATTTTAATGAGTTGTTGATGGATGGATTCAATGATCAATTCTCCCAGTGAATATGTGATTTGTAATTGAAAATGATCTAGATGAACCTGAACATCTAATCATGGTAGTAATACATAGATTCATTTCCCATAATCCTGTTTAACAAGGTAATGAGGTCTCCAATTTCCTCAATGAAGTCAGCTTTGGTTAATCTCTTGGGAATTCAAGTGATAGAGATCCTTGGCTTCTCAAGCCATTTATTGCTCAAAAAATTAGATTACTTGGCATAGTTTGCAATCTAAAATAATTATGCATTCTTAATTGTTATATCCACTACTTGATCTACATCTAAGAGTCCTAACATCTCATCCAAAGTTTATGGAGTTAGGGACAAGACCAAAACACCACTCCCATCTCTTACTTCTATTTTCTAAGGGTTGTAATTATCTGCACAAGCCCCTACCAATTCTGGGTACGAGCTGAAAGGGGAAATGTGGCCGCTATGGAAATGGAACTTTCATCATTTTTCTTCATAATTTTACTCCTGTCAACCGCATGCAACCTTTGGAGGAACTCACTCAAATCTGCATTGCCCAAATTTGTGTTAGTTATCTTTTCTAGGTGAGAGACAAGGTGGGATAAGGTTTGGGATCCAGTCAATTGGATCTTCATTTTTCAATTCAAGCAAGTAGACAATCTTTCATTGGAAAGGGGACTGCTAGAGACTAAAGAAACTCAAGAATCTCCCCCACTTCCTGGCACAATCTCGTAAAATAAATGTAACAAAGATATTTCATGCTCAAATACTTACATTTAAGCCAAAGAACCTATAATTTCTTGTTTCTAAACTAACCAGATCCTTTAAACATCGGTATCGGCTAGAGACTGTAGATACACTAATGTTTTACCTACAGCTTTTGTAGCTGAGTTTTGTGAATATAATATTCAGAAGCTTTTGTTGTTTGTATGTGCAATCAATTCAGAAGCTTTCACCATGGTGTTTTACTGTTTGCATTAACAGGATTCAAGCATGTTTAAGGTAATCTGGTTAGCTTTTTTGTAAAATGATGAAGTGGTGCAAATGCTTTCAGGCCTATTTCTCCGGTTTCTGGGAAAATTATGAACTCGGGCAAATGCTTTATAAGCCTATTTTTACAGTGTTTGTGGATTTGGGTCAAACGCCCTTTATGCTGATGTTTCGAATGTTAAATTAGTGACAAATTTGTCGTAGTCATCCGGTGATACATTTTTGACACCGCATGCTTCAAGAGCATTAGCTATGCTTGGAATGTCATTCTTCTGTCACCACCTTTGCTGCCTCTTTTCATGTTTTTAAATTTAGAATCCTAAAAAAGAATGAGGGGATTTTGTTGAAGTATGAGAGCTAAATTTTTCAATGTTCCAACTTCCATGACAGATGCCAAGCGACTGATTGGTAGGAGATACTCTGATTCATCAGTTCAGAGTGATATCAAGCTTTGGCCGTTCAAGGTCATTCCAGGGCCAGGTGATAAGCCCATGATTGTTGTGTCATACAAAGGCGAAGAGAAGCAGTTTTCAGCCGAGGAAATCTCCTCCATGGTATTGATCAAGATGAAGGAGATAGCTGAGGCGTATCTTGGTACTACAACAAAAATTCTGTCATTACAGTTCCCGCATATTTCAATGATTCCCAGAGACAGGCTACAAAGGACGCTGGTGTGGTCTCTGGGATGAATGTTATGAGAATTATCAACGAGCCAACTGCTGCTGCCATTGCCTATGGGCTGGATAAGAAGGCTACGAGTGTGGGCGAGAAAAACGTCCTTATTTTTGATTTGGGTGGGGGTACGTTTGATGTTTCTCTCTTAACAATTGAAGAGGGTATTTTTGAGGTCAAGGCTACTGCAGGAGATACCCATTTGGGAGGTGAGGATTTTGACAATCGCATGGTGAATCATTTTGTTCAGGAGTTCAGGAGGAAGTACAAGAAAGATATCACAGGCAATGCAAGAGCCTTGAGGAGACTGAGAACGGCTTGTGAGAGGGCAAAGAGGACCCTCTCGTCCACTGCTCAGACCACCATTGAGATTGATTCCTTGTATGAAGGTATTGACTTTTACACCACCATTACTCGAGCCAGATTCGAAGAATTGAACATGGATCTCTTCAGGAAATGCATGGAGCCGGTTGAGAAATGTCTGCGAGATGCCAAGATGGACAAGAGTTCAGTCCATGATGTTGTTCTTGTTGGGGGTCAACTAGAATTCCGAAGGTGCAGTCCTTGTTGCAGGACTTCTTCAATGGGAAGGAACTGTGCAAGAGCATAAACCCTGATGAGGTTGTTGCCTATGGAGCTGCAGTCCAGGCTGCTATTTTGAGTGGAGAAGGCAATGAGAAGGTACAAGATCTCTTGCTTCTAGATGTTACTCCTCTGTCTCTTGGTCTTGAAACTGCTGGTGGTGTTATGACAGTTTTGATTCTGAGAAACACTACCATACCCACAAAGAAAGAGCAGGTGTTTTCTACATACTCAGACAACCAACCTGGTGTGTTGATCCAAGTATATGAAGGTGAGAGAACAAGAACAAAAGATAACAACTTGTTGGGCAAATTTGAGCTCTCTGGCATTCCCCCTGCTCCCAGAGGGGTTCCTCAGATCACTGTTTGCTTTGATATAGATGCCAATGGTATTCTTAATGTTTCTGCTGAAGACAAGACTACTGGTCAAAAGAATAAGATCACAATCACCAATGATAAGGGCAGGTTGAGCAAGGAAGAGATTGAAAAGATGGTTCAAGATGCTGAGAAATATAAGTCTGAAGATGAAGAACATAAGAAGAAGGTGGAGTCCAAGAATGCCTTAGAGAACTATGCTTACAACATGAGAAACACAATAAGAGACGATAAAATTGCATCCAAGCTTGATGCGGCTGACAAGAAAAAGATTGAGGATGCAGTTGAACAAGCTATTCAGTGGTTGGATAACAATCAGCTTGCAGAAGCTGATGAATTCGATGATAAGATGAAGGAACTGGAAAGCTTATGCAACCCTATTATAGCGAAAATGTACCAAGGTGCTGGACCTGACATGCCTGGTGCTGGCTTTGGAGAGCCAAGCTCACTTGTAACATCCCCATTTTAAGATACTAGAACAAGGGAAAAAAAAATTATTTATTTATTTTTATATAAACGTTCTCTGTTATGAATTATATAATTCAAACACACGTTCAAGTTTTAATAATTGTTCTCTGCCCAAACAATGCAGTTTGGAACACACAATTTCCTTTTAAAACTAATGTTCCCTATTCACATATTTACAATATGGAACACACATTCAGTGCCATTCAATCTTATAACAGATTCTATATGCTGCTGTAAATGACTCGAAGAACTACCGATCTCCCATTTTCATGGCTCGGAGTTTCAACGATCTCTCATTTCATGACTCGGCAACTACCGATCCTTCATGTTCATTCATGCATAGTATAATATATATACAAGTTCTCTTAACCGTTTCCGGTTATCGAAGTGATCCATTTAAGAAGCCTATCTGAATATCTATTACTGATATTCATCTGACATCCTGCATCTTAAATTAAGTGATTAGGACAACGCAACCAGCACTTGCGATACTTTGGCCAAAGATTTTCACATGCTTTGCATGATCATATTCCTGGATGTGATACACACCAATGGAATACGTCCTTCACCTCACTTCACCTGTTATCTAGAATGGTCTTTCTGGTTCCTACCAGTCCTTCCAATTTAAGGTCAAATTCTAACTTCCAATTTCCAACTAGCAATATGAACGAATATAGGAAGGCACTCATGGTAACTAAAGATACGCAGACATACGGTGTCATTCCCAACGACTCCGTGTGTCTAGTTATCTTTAGTCCTCCTGAGTCACTCCGTATACGTGATCATACTCCTATCCCCAGCCAAGAACTTAATATTCAGCCTATGTATTCTTGATGATTTAATTCGGGAGGGCATTGTAATATGTCAGCTATAACATTGTGTCGTCATGAAGACCCCGCCTTCATGAAGACACCGTGCTGTAGCTGGCGTATGTCAATGTCCTACGGAATCCTCCCATCGAGAGTACACATCCTGCTCAAGTGATTTGGATATGATCTTAATATTTAAGATCAACTTTCAGCAACCATGCTGATCCTTTATCCTCGTTCCTGTTACAGTTGTATGGAGCTAAGAGAGACTAAATCCGTCTTCTAGCTTACTATGCATCTTCTCCTTCATACCGAAGGGTTGCATTTTCTCTACTTGGTTCTCTTCTTAATCATTGGATTAAGTAGCCCATTACCGACAGACGTAATAAGTTTAACCTATTAAACTTAACCAAGTTTTCCACAAGCGTAATCCAAATTGAGAATCAGACTTATTAGACGTCATTTAAACGAGGTCTAATTCTCAATAAATGTATTCATTTATTCTCCTTAACCTTACATAGTTAAGGTCTATTAGCCCTGGATATATTTATCCCATATCCTTACTTTCTGAATTTAACATACGAGGCTATTAACGGAGTCCGAAAACGAAGTTCGGTTGCTCCTAAGTTATTTGATATTCCTTAGCTTCCAAGCTAATCCTGAATACCTATCAGTTATGGAATCATGTTCTTCCTAATCCTTTTTAATGTCAATTAAAAATTCATCTTTACCCAAGTATGAACTAATTGCACATTTCAACTTAAAAGTTGCATTTAGGTAAGAATAGATGTCAATTCCTTTTAAATCCATCCAAGGACAATTGAATAATTCCAAATCAAGAAATAACATTATATTTCCAATTTAATCAACAATATCAAACTGATATAGTTATTAAAATATCACACTTGTATTTGTATTCATCAATCCATTTCATAATCCATACATTTTCCAGTCCAAATGACTGGACTTTGTTTATATTAAACAACGTTACAACTCATAGATAGAAGAATGTACTTTCTTCTTTTCACAATTCCTCGTAGAGGAATAATAACTAACAAATACAATTCATCTTCAGACAATTAAAAGAAGCATCAGAAAACAGCCATGTCTTCATTTTAATCAAGTTCCATCTGCAAAATTACTTGCACGGGTCAGTTCATAATGAACTGAGCATATTAAGCACTTGTCATTAAAATGAGGTGCTTCAAATTAACTGTCTCAATAAAAGAACCCTGCTTTTATGAAACGACAGTATGAACATCAATCAAGAATTAAGTATAAAAAAGAATGAACAAGTATAACAACTGAACCATCTAAATACCATCCCACTCAGTCAAAGAATTGCTGTCATTTTCCCACATAACCATACAAGACGCAATTTCCTTCAATAGTTCCAGTTACAACATTTGTAAAAACTAGGAATACTAGTAAACATACTGCTGTTATAACATAACTGCTATCCCTTCCTTTCCTTACATTAGTAATAAATGCAAAGGATAAAATCTAACTGAAATGTAAACCAATTACTTTCCTTTCAGTTCATGCATCTCATTTGATTCCAAGCAATCAAGTACAGACGAGAAAGCAAACAACAATAAATATAGTTGCTTATACCCAAGCAATTACAAAATTCGTTCCTTAACGATTACAGATTTCCAACTGTATGAGAGAAGAAAAGATCATTTTTCCAAGTTTTCCATTCACATTCCTATTTCTTTCCTCATGACTGTCCTAAAAATTGAATCCAAACGAGACACAAATCAAGATAACAGTTCAGAGTGAAACTTACAAAATCCATTCAGAATTCACTTTCCAACAGCAAGAAATAGTTTCGTTCATATTCAGCTTTAAATGAAAACAAGGATGAATTTATCGTCCTTATCAATACTTCATTTAAATCAAGCTCAACGAATACCATAAACAGGTTAGTAAAACATTGTATTCATCATAGAACAAGCAGTATAAGATGCATACTATGTACTTACTGTACTAGAAGATTCCATACTTCTTTCACTGTATTTTAACCAAATAAACAGTTATACAATCACGTAATCAATTATTCACATGACCTTCTATATCCATGAACGCATACAGTTCATAAATATCCATTTGCACCTTGTTGTTACCTACAGCAAGTCCGATTCATAATGCACAGTAAAGCTCTAATGCTATTTCCAGAATTCAAACAGCAAAAGAGAAGAATTCATTCCTTTAACTATTTCAATAAGAAAACAACCATTTTCTTCAAACTCAACAAGAATTACTCAGGTCGATTTCATTTCTTTATAAATGACTGTGCAAAATCAGAATCATACGAAACATTTCAATATTCCGTTTGTATAGAAAAACACAGCACTCAGGAAACCATCTAAATGCCACTGTCATCTCTATCAAGCTGAACCTATAACGTACAATAAAACAGATTACCGTTTCTTTCAAAATTTAAAACAATGAAAAAGGAAAAACTCGTTTCCTTCAACTTTCAGTAAAGAAACAATCATCTTCTTCCAAATGAAATAAAAACACCCAAATCGTGTTTATCTTAGCATGACAGCTCAACTCATAATGATAACAGAACAATCGTTCAACATTGAAAAGCAAACTCACATAGCCTGTACAGTTTCAATTCAATATACCATAAGCAATGAATACCCAATTCGAGTTCCTTGCCAACAAACATTTCTACCCGAAATCCATTTTTCTATTCACAATGATGTGCAGAACCCAAAATGCAATTTTCATACAACAATACCCTTATTAATGAAAACCCGCATAGGATATCAGATGCCTGACAAAGTACAGATCAAGACAGAGACCAAACAGCAAGACAAGCTAATTTATATGCATTTCTCCGCTTATTTGCATAAAAATACAAAACCAAGTTCTTGTTCACAACTACAGTCTGAATCGAGGCTGGAGATCAAACCGCATCAAATAAGACACAACAAAATCAACTTTCCACCAAGGCAAGAGAAAATACAGTTCATTTAAAAGTTCGGAAGAAAACGATTTACTTTCCATAACTTTCACGAATACCCAAGTCGTATTCGTTAAATTTTACAAAAGAAAAGAACAGCAATAAGAATATTACTATCACTTCCTTCAAACCGAGCTCATAATGCTCAATAAAACTCAAATGCTATTTCCTTCAAAATCCAAAACAGCAGAAGGAAAAGGATCTTATTTCCTTTTTAAAATTTCAGTATAGAAACAACGTCAAACAACTCGCACTGTAGAGATTTCATTCCATAAAATCATTTAAAAAGAATTACCCAGTTCGAATTCTTATCAACAAACATCTCAAAATTGATTTACGCACAGCTGAGTATTCATAAGTATAATTTCCTTATAATTTCAGTAAAGAACATCCTCAATACTGTCAAACAAACCAACACAGCATGACTGTATTTCCAACTCAATTATATATGCAAAGACAGTTCAAAACACAACAACAAGAAAATGATTCTACCCAAATCATTTCCAAAAATGACAGCAAAAATCGACTAAACCCAAATCATCTCAAACATGACAACAATCAAATAAACCCAAAACCCCCTTCATCAGAAGAGCAGGGTTGTTTTAATGAGACGCTTAAGTAAAGCAAGTGTTTTAAAGAGAAGGGCTTAACATGCCTGCAATTTTTTCCTCGAAGCTCGAAGAAAACCGCGTCCACAGGAGGTATTTCCTTCCACGGCGACAACAACAAGCTTTCCAAACAATCGGGCTTCCTCTGAGCTCGAAAACAACCTGATTTCAAAGAAACAGTGATAATCAACCAAACACAACTGGTTCAACTGAACCAAGAAAAACCAAATGTAGAGCAACTTTCCAAAAACCCGAGCAAACACAATTGACCAACAAAAATTCCTCCATACTCTTTCCAAGGCGGGCTGGTCGCGAAGACCAAAAAATTAAATGCATTAAAGGCTCTGCCTTTTTCTATTTCCTCACGCCACCGCCAACTTGGGTTGGCGAACCACCAAATTCAAATTTTGCATGCAAATCAAGTTTAGTCCCATAACCAACTAGATACCTCCACCTTTTTCCTATTCCCGCCAAACTTGGTATTGTCCACGCAAGGACCTTCATTAATTGCCATTAAATTTCCTTCCATCCTTATCCTTTCCCATGGGTCTGTGCGTCCCCTTCTAGGTTAGGATTAGTTTAGGATTAGCAATAGTGTTCAAACCTAGGTCACCGCCTAGTCTTTAGGTTAATAGAACTTAGGTCTATGTTTATCATTTTAGAATTTAAAAATCCACTTAGGATAGTAGTTTAGGATGTAAGGTAGAACTTAGGATTAGATTAGGATCTAATTTCCCTTTAGCACCTAACACATAATCAATCAACTTCCAGTCAAGTCTTCCGATTGACTTCCGATTTCAACAGCATGCGAGACATTTCGTCCTTCGTTAACATACCTGAGCCACCCGTATCCAGGCATTTCTCGCCTTACGAGGTCTCACGTTACGACAGTGTATGGTTCGTGAATCGAACCTTTTCCGTTGGCATCTACGTGCCAACTGTTCATACCTGAAATCAGGTGTTGCACATTTATATCAACCTTCAGTTCGGTTTAAGAGTAAATCGACAAAGCGATTACAAGAAGGCCACAACAAATAGAGTTCAGCAAGCATACGACAAATTTTTCGTCACATCAGCAAACATACAAGCAATAATAACTGTTGTCCCATGTAAACAAATTACAGTATGCAAGAATCCAGATTAGCAACACATTCCCTTAAGATCAAAATATATATCTTAACATGTTTGCCTTCATTTCAGCAGTTACAACATTAAGAAAGTAATCACCATGATAACTTACAAAAATCAGGGCGTTACATCACACGATGATGGTCCCTACTCTTGAGTGCAGGTGATGGTCCTAAGATTGAGGAGGTTGATTAAATCATTGTCGTTTTTAAGTGTTTTCATTTTGATTAGTTTAGTAGTATTAGGTGTTGGCAATTTCTACCGATCGAATCTAAGAAACATACTTTGATATTTTTATTTTAGTACGACTATTTTAATTGAGTTTATATCTCAATTTGAAAGTGGTAGTTCTCTCTGTTTCTTCCATTATTTTGGGAGTGATAATGTTTGAACCTGGTTGTACTCAGTTTGATGGCAAGCGTTGTAAGTATGTATATGATGTGCAAGTTTAATGAACAGATCGCTTGTTTACATCTTTTTTTTTTTTTTGAAATGTTAAGTTCAAAGCTTGTTTACATTTTCGTGTTTAAACAATGAATGCTTCACGGGTGTTTCCTTATAATGGCATCTGACTGTATGAGTTCAGTCAGTTTTATGGTAAACTTTGAAGTACGTGTATATGTGTAAATGTAGGTTGTACTCAGTTTGATGGCAAGCTTTGTAAGTAGGTATATGATGTGCAAGTTTAATGAACAGATTGCTTGTTTACGTCTTTTTTTTTTCGAATGTTAAGTTCAAAGCTTGTTTACATTTTAGTGTTAAAACAATGAATGCTGCACGGGTGTTTCCTTATAATGGCATCTGACTGTATGAGTTCAGTCAGTTTTATGGTAAACTTTGAAGTACGTGTATATGTGTAAATGTAGGTTGTACTCAGTTTGATGGCAAGCTTTGTAAGTATGTATATGATGTGCAAGTTTAATGAACAGATCACTTGTTTAAGTCTTTTTTTTTTGGAATGTTAAGTTCAAAGCTTGTTTACATTTTCGTGTTTAAACAATGAATGCTGCACGGGTGTTTCCTTATAATGGCATCTGACTGTATGAGTTCAGTCAGTTTTATGGTAAACTTTGAAGTACGTGTATATGTGTAAATGTAGATTTCAATTCGACAGGGTTCTCTTCATCTTAAAGCGATGCTCGGTATTTCTGTTATTTTCTGAAAATAGTCTTCGATTTCGAATTATAATGGGTAAATTTAAGGTACATGCAAGCCTGACTAGGGCAACAAACATTTTCTAGAAGAGAGAAACTCCCTGTTGCAGTTGATGGCATTCCAGGATGATTTTCTTAAAATACATGACAAAAGTGGATTAAGTTGCTGAACATTGGGGTTCTCTGATGTGAGAATATGTTATTTTGAGGTACATGTTTTTATACCCTACCATTTCCATTTGCATCCTTTAGTTTTTGAAATTAGAAATTTGTGTAAAGTTCTCTCGCCAATTTTCAACATATTTTAAGTCGTAACTCGAGAAGGTTAATTGAATTACAAACTGCTTTTTGATTTCCCACAGATACTCTCAGATTGGAGGGTGATTTATTCACATACCATGCTCGTTATTCTCAGATTGTTGGAGTTTTGCAGTCGCATCGGTGGGTATATTTCGGATATGTTTCTGTTGCTCCTTCAAATGTGTAATAGGAATGTCTTCCCTACGGCTGTATCTTGTAGAACTAATTCTATTTGGGTCTCCTTAAAACTGATCTTTCCTGGATAAGGTCAGTGCACCTTAGCTGGCTTCGAGAGTCAGTTACGCTTGCATGAATCATCTGAGATGATTCAGTGCCTAAGCCCAATAACACATCTGAGTCATTTATCCTTGGCAATGCTTAAACTGCTAAATTTTTCTGGATAAGCCCGGCATCACATCTTGGCTTAAGGGAGGCATTTATGCTTACTGTATTTCCCTGAAACGATTCAGGGCCCAGGTCCAAGAGCATAACTGCTTAATCTTTATGGTATAAGCATCACCCACCACCCTTTTGATGGCCATTTAAGGCCAGGCCCAAGAACACAATTCGTCCCCTTGACATGCTGGAACTGAAATCTTCACGGAAAAAGCATTTATTGTCGAGAGTCGTTTATTCTTTATGATTTGTCTGAGATGATTCAGGGCCCTGCCCACATCCAGGCCCTGGGAGAATGTTTCCATTGATGATATTGTAGGATCTGTCTTGGAATCCAGGGCCGCGAGGAAGAGGGATTCATTCGGAAAAAGATCAGAACCGAAATTATAGTTTTTAATGATTTAAACAGTTCCATTATAAGAGTTTCAGCTTTTATGGAAAAATACAGAAAAATAAAGTTCTATGAAAACCACCATGTTTGGTTTGTGTCTTAATGGATGTTGTCATGCGAGCATATGAATCAGCATGAGAAACGGTCAATATAGCCCGCACATTTAGAATATGAGGAGGGCAGGATACTATGGGATTATTCCCAACTGAGCTTAGGAAAGCCATTGAACACGTTACTGAGCAGCTACAACTACCTTTACCGATTTAAGCTTGTGAATGTGCTGCCTTGAGATTTTCCTTAGGAACCGAGGTATCCAATGAAATGACGGAACCAAACAACCTTTTTAAATGCTTCTTCCTCAACAAACACCCTCAAAAAATACAGGCCTCTTCATTTGTTCCCTTATGAATCTGGTTTTAGTGATAGCATTGGATTGTGCTCAATGCCAGAATATACATGAACGCCTGGTCATGGTAATTGCCCTTTACTTGAAGGGTACGATAGCATTTGAATATGCAGGATGAGCACTTTCACCATTGCTTTGACATTATAAAATTTCCAATGTTACAGAGGACACTCCCTATTTTTATTTTTAGAAACATCTAATATTTTTATTTTGTTACTTTGTCAATTTTATCGATGGGATGGTATTGGTGACCAATCACATGGCGAGGAGAATCTTAATTGTTGAAATCAATGTAGTTTAACTATTTTTTTCAGTGTTATTTTTACGTTTTCTATTTGTGTGGCAATTTTTAGAAACAAGTATGTCAGGCAATGGAAGAAGCATGAGGACTTTCAAAATATGCAGATTTTCTTATTTGTAGGCATTGGTGAAGGAAACTATGCGAGGCGATCAATTAACTCACCTCTTCACTTAGGACACCAATGGTTTCCACTGAAAAATTAATTAATGGAATCCTCTATTTTTTGTCTAGGTCAGCAACATAATCACAGTACCCACAAAACATTTAGCATCTTGACCCAGATTGTAACTTTAATGGCAGTGGAGGTTGAGTGGAATTGTTGAGGCACGACGGGTTGGTGAACAACTACTTGGTGATGACTCATGAGAAACCCTAATTGTTGAAATCAATACACTAAACGACCTTTTTAATAATTATTTTTATGCTTTCCAATTGTGCAACATTTTTAGGATCAAGTGTAACAAGCAATGGCAAAAGCACGAGGGGTCTAAACTTATGGAATTTTTCTTATTTGTAAGTGGTGGTGTAGGAAACTACGTAATGCAATCAATTAATCCACATCTCCACCCAAGACATGAATGGGTACCATTAAATGACTACTTAGTGAAATCCTCTACTTCTTGTTGAGATCGCGGCATAATCATCATTCAAAAAGCGATTTAGCAAATTGGCCCAAATTTTACCTTTAACGGATTGTGTAGGAGAAGTTGGACAATTATGGCGAGGAATACTTTGGCACAACAATTTGAGAATTGTGGCTTTATGTTTATTATTTCACAAGTGTGGTTGGTCTATTTTGTTGGACATAGTTGCACCCAAAAGCATGTTCAAAGATATCCTAGTTTTTGTATTTTGTTAGTATTAGAGGAAAATTTTAGAGATAGTTCAAAACAACTTTAAAGACGAGTTCAAAACAATATTTATGTATGTTTTTAGGGTAGCGAATGTGTGCACATATGTTTTGTTTTTGAATCTATGAGCAATGTTGATGCTTCGATTTTGTAAACATAATATTTTTGCTTGGTTAGTTGGGAGTTAATGTTGTTGTAAATTTGAGAGAATGTCTAAGTATGAGACATGCGCGAAGGCAAAGTGTGCGTAATGGTGACCGCGTGAACCATGAAAAAAAGCGATTCTGTAAAGATTGAGACAATATGTGAAGAGGCATGTGGAAGTATGAAGAAGCACGGCCAGAAGGCTTGTGTGTGGGTAACAACAAAGTTAGGAGATAGTCAAATTTCCAAGGTAGGATAAATATAGACAAAAGCAGAAGATGGCGTGAGCATCAAGGCAAGCTAGAAATAGACAAAGTGTGAATAAAGCATGTGTAGAATTAATAATAGACAAAGCATGCATGGAAGAGGCGGAGCTATTTCTAGCACGTGATTTGAGAATAAAGCAAAAGCTATTTATAACACACATGACACAAATAGAGATCCTAGAAATAAAACAAATTGCTTATGGAGAACCACGGTTTGGAGTCTATTTATAGGCGAGCTTTAGTTACAAAAGCATGCAAGCTATGTATAAGCATTCTATTTTTGAAGTTAAGTGGTGGACAAGTTCCCACCCTATATATATCTAACGCATCTATGTAATAGGGCGTGGGTTAGAGAGTGAGGAGAGGAGTGCTAATGTTGTTAGAGTCCATATCGAGTCTTGCCTTGCGCATGAGTGTCGAAGATAGAGATTGATTAAGCATATCTTAACGATTGTGCTCTGAATATTTTAAAGCATCATGATTAATGGAAATACAACTCTTTTTTTGGTTATAGTTAGTTGTTTAGTACATGTTACAATAGTTCATGTTTTTCATAAGATATATTTGCATGTTATGATAGCCATGAGGGCAAGGAATCACATCTTGGCAACCAAAACGAGGAGCCCGATAGGTTTGCATGTGCATTGGGTGAGCATCGAGACCTTTGTCTAGGTGAAGGGCCAAGGTGCTAAACCATGTTGTTAAAAATCTAGACTACGATATGACAAATGCCCCCTACAGTTTGATGTAACCAACATATATTTTATTAAGAATACTTAAAAGTTATTGATTTGTTGGGCCCTTTACAATATGTGTTAATAATGTAATTGCAATAATTCCAGGAAGTTACGTAGTCATTGAGATTTTTTATGTTGGTGAATTACTAACATGACCTTAATACTCAATAATGTTTCTTTTTATTCCTCTTGTAATGTTAATTTTTGCTCCTTCTATCAAAATATTCATTACACCACTCACGTGCAATGTAGGCTATGTAGAATTGTGGATGAATGGTGGGTTGGTGACCAACCACATGGTGAGGAGCACCCTAATTACTAAAATTGATCTGATAAACTAACGTTTTCATCATTATTTTTATATTTTCCAACAATGCAAGAATTTTTAGGAGCAAGCATGATAGACAATTGCAAAAACACGATCGGTTTGAACATATGCAAGTTTTCTTATTTGTAAGGGTGGCGAAGGAAACTACATGATACAATTAGTTAACCAACCTCTCTATCCAAGATACCAATGGGTGCAAGTGAAATACTAATTAGTAAAATTTTAGTTTTTGTCTAATTTGGTGGCATAATCACTATAACCACACAAAAAAATGCACCTTGATCCAAATTTTACCTCTAACGGGACTATAGGCGAAGGAGTACAACATTTTTGGTGAGGGATCCTTACTCTTACACAACAATTTAATAATTGTGGCTTTGTGTTTATTATTCCACACAAGAGGTTGGTCTATTTTGCTGGATATAATTGTACCTAAGACACATGTTTAAAGACATCCTCTATTATTCATTCTATTAGTATTAGGGTAGAAATTTAACACTAGTTTAAAACAATATTTATGTATGTTCTTGGGCAGTAAATATGTGTACATATGTTGTCTTACGAATCTATGAGAAACAATGATGATTCAATTTTGTGAATAGATTTTTTTTTTCTTGGTTGTTAATCAAGGTTACTATCTCCTACAATCTAAAGTGATAAACATATCTTTTTTTTAAATATTTAAAAGTCATTGATTGGTTGTGTCCCTTACAATATATGTTAATAATGTCATTGCAATAATTCTAAAATGTCACAAAGCCATTGAGACTTTTTATCTTGGTGGCTTTCAACACAAACTTAAAACTAAACAATATTTCTTTTACTTCCTCTTGCTGATGTTCATTTTTGCCCCTTGTTATCTAAATATGCATTGCACCACTTGCATCGATTTCCAATATACTTCAAGCATAACAAGGTTTCTTGCGAGAACTTGATAAAAAGAACTCATGGATATTGTTCTTATCATTTCCACTATGACTAACCACCTTCAATTCAGAAAGAGTGTGTACATCCATGCCCTCACTAGTCAATGTAATGAAAACCGACAATTATTGATAAAATCTTTGGCAATTTTCCCTATAGTAGAAGTCTCGCATGCTGATGTATTGGTCTATGCCCATGCCCTTAGCTAGAGAATAACCACGAAATTATGGGATCCATTCATGGTCCTTTCCATAGTCTTAGATCTCAACGAAGAACAACTAATGATCTCGTGCGATCTGCAATTCGAGATCTAAAAGTCTTATTCATCAAAGCATTTAAGAATAAAATTTTAAACCTTAGACATTAAATTTATCCACTTGAAGCTATAAAATGCATGAAATTAAGGTTTTAAAGAATTTATGAGGAAGCTTCACTAATTCAAACCAAAATGTATGAACCCTAGGTTTTTATTTAACCTTTCCATGAGAGTGATTTCATTTATAGGGAAACTTGCATATGTCTCATTCTCTCACGCTTTTGTTCATACCCACCATACCTTTTAGCACATTTATAGTGTATGTTCCTCGAAATATCATTTCATTTGTTTTTATCAACATTCTACATGTGCATACTATTGAGTTAGTTTTCCTTGATTATATTTCTCACAAAGCCTCTCATGAATGACATGAGGCTTCAATGAAAGGAGACATTACAAAACATAGTTTTGTTTTAAGACTGAAATTCAAGTTTGAAAGTGACACAATTTGGTTTCATTTTGTTTGGTTGTGCTGGGAAGGGATCTCATCATGCAACAACACAATGTGAAAGCCGCATGGGCAAGCATGACTAAAAATGTTTCATCTAACTATTCACCAACAAGTTGTGTGGATGGTGACAATACATAACAACAATAATAGAGTTTGCGCAAGCCACATCAATCTATTGAGAACACTCTCTACAAAACAACATAACTTAAAATAAGAATGTAATTCATTAGATCAACATCTCACTATTCTAATTCTATCTTTGTCATTAATTTTATCTAAGCAACTTTTACTTCTAATAAAGTGTTATTTAAGATTTTAATGATAATATTGATTGTTAAATAATATTTTTTAAAAATTACAAATGGGATTTTGGATTTTGAATTAAACTTATGATTAAGAAAAAACCAAACATATTTCTGACTTTCGAATAGTTGATCATAAGTTTATATCATTCTATTTTCACATTGCATTATTTTAAAATTTAAACACCAAACATTATGCCACAAACTCTAAAGAGTATTCAAACATCTTGTTAATTTCGTACATGTGTGGACATTTATATAAACAAATATTAGTATAACATGTCAAATAAACAACCATCACTTGGCAATGATTTGACACGCTTCTGCACCTAAAACAAGATTGTGAAGGATTGAGTAGAGGTAGGGGAAAGGCGTCAGTCGTTGAGTACCCTATGTTCAACAACGTACCAAGTAATCCCATGATGATGAGGAGCTCTAAATTTTTCCTTACACGTTAAAATTTTTGTTGTAACATCAAAAAAGTGGGAAAACCACCATGGTACCACGTCAATCGCCATGTGGCGAGGCCCATTATACCAAACATTAAAAAATTAAATTTGCATAGTCAACCGAAAAATCAACTTTCCCGCGCCAAAAGTTGTTTGTACCCACGCGCCAAGCATACAAATTAGCATCTATTCCCAAAACATCTACATTCAATTCATGCCACATCATCCCCTACCACTCTGCCAGCCTTTGTCGACCTCTTTTTCCTGCACTCCATTTCAACATTCAATGTCATGAGTAATTGCATGACATTCCCTCCCCTTCCAACCCTACGATAGTGCCAACTACCATTTATTTTCCCTACAACAGATTCAAACACCCTTTATGCCTTGCAATGTAGAGTCAAACACCCTGCTACCTTGTGCAATGGAGCCAAACACAAGGTGAGCCCATTTTTGGGTTTCATGTAATGAGTGCATTCGCATGCAATACTAGTTTTACAATTGTATATTTGTTCTATATTGAGATGTTTATGTGCATGTTCTTGTTTAATCAAGCATTACCAGTTTTACAAACATATATTCATTCATTATTGAGTTGTTTATGTGCATGTTCTTGTTTAATCTTTTATTCAACACAAACTTTGTTGATTCATCACATTTCTACCAATTTGTTATGTTATTGTTTAATAGGATTTGATATGACCTATTGTTTTTCAACGAAGCACGCTGAGCTATTGTTTTTGTAGTGTATTTTTGGTTATTATGTCAGTACAATTTGTTTATTCATCCGTTTGACACAAACTCTTATACTACAACGTAGTGCTTTTCCAAAAAATTGGGGTTTTCATGCATCGTCTTACAATTTCAAAATATAGGGTTGTTATTGACCATACATTATGTTATTGAGTAATGGGTTTCATTCTAACTTGTGTTTTTTCAGCCATGCACGTTGAACTACTATTTTTTCAATGTATATTCATTTATTTCAGTGCATTTTTTTTATTCCTTCATTCACCACAAACTCTTCTAATACATCGTAGTGATTGTCCACAAAATAGGGTTTTTCACCCATGCATCTTACAGTTTCAAAATACAATGTTGTTATCGTTCATACATCGTTCTGAGTAATGGGTTTCATTTGCCATGTTGTTTTCCAACCAAACATGTTGAACTATTTTTTCAGTGTATATTCATTTATTTCAAGTGAATTTCTTATTCCTCCATTTGCCACGAAGTCATCTAATACAATGTAGAGATTGTCCAAAAAATAGAGTTTTTCACCCATGTGTCTCTGGTTTCAAAATATGTGTTGTTATTGATAATACGTTGTTGTTATTGAGTAATGGGTTTCATTCTGACATGTTGTTTTTCCAACCAAGCACATAACTACTATTTTTTTAGTGTATATTCCTTTATCTTAGTGTATTTTGTTCATTTATTGGAAATACAATGTTGTTTGTGTAGTTAATATTTGAATATCCACTGTTAACTTTATATTGATTGGCTGAATATATATAAAATTATTGAACATACATTGAATATATGATTGTAACTTTGTCATTTTATACTACACATTCAAACCTTTAATGTGCACTAAAATTATTGAATATACATTGAATATGTTGTTAGTTCATTGCATGTTCTTATTACATTTCTATTAATGAATAAATACTTATATTTCCAGGGAGGCCACATATTCAGGTGGTAAATGATAGTTATCTTTTTCATATTCAAGGTATTCAAGAGAATGTCTGAATATGTGAGGAATGTCAGAAAATAGAAAAAATGTTAAATACATGAAGAATGTTTGCATATGCAATGAATATGTGAATCACTTACCTTAACATTTGAGGAATATTTGAATATAAATAAGTGTTGTCTTTGTTTATGCAGTTAATATTTTTGGCCCACCCTCCCATAAACTAGTTCATAGCTTGCTCCTATCACTTTACATTCCTCATCTTTCATTTCTAACTTCATGTTAATTATGTATTCAAAGCAACCATTACCTGCTAACATCTTTGCATAACACTTGTTGATCCCTTCTAAACTACAATGTCAATTCATCTTTATGTTCTCCATGCACTGAGCACATTCACATGCAACACTAGGATTACATCCATATTTTCAATGTGTATTCAATAATTTCAATTTGTTAATATGCAAAGAAAAACATAATCGATATGCAAAGAAAAACATAAGGTGAACATAGTTCTTATTTTAGTATATGTTTGAATATACACTAGAATTACTAAACATAGATTGAATATACAGGTGTTGATATTGGTGTTGCTTGCAAATGTGCTCATTGCTCTTGGGTCCATTTTTTTGTAGATACCCTATCAAAAGTTGGTTCATGAAGGACTTTTGTATCAGAGGGGGAGATGAGAATATCCGAACTGTGTCTTTTGACACCTTTAAACATCAGGAAATCATAATGCTTCCTTCTACAGGTAAGGTCATTAATGACCTTACTTAGGTAATGAATTGTTTTCCTTTTCTGTCATTATTCTATAAAATAATGAATATTAAAATTATAAACACTTATAAGAAGATAATTCATGTTTTTACACATTACCAAAACTCTTTTTATATTGATATGATGGAATATACTACATATACTAATGTGCAATGATTGGATGGAAACAACTAAATATTGCTTGCATGATTTCCCAAAAAAACTACAGAACTAAGTTCATATTTTCTACATGAAGGTTATAACTTACACATAATAATATTATAATTATGCATACCAATCACATAATAAGGTAACATCTAAATTGTTCCAAAACTGAATTCTTCTTCAATTCTGTCAGTTGTGTCACTTCTTATGTTGTTTTGTACTATTCCATTCTCCATTTGGGGTGTCATTGACATGTTGGTTATGTTTGGTGAAGGGAGTTGTTGATTGCTTACATGGCATGATTGTATTTGGCTAATAGAATTCACATGCATGGGACTGGACGTAGGAAATTGCATGTGCGTTGTACTTGTAGAAAATTGCATATTACCTGCATGAGCAAACTTCATTGGTGTTGTCAAAAATTGCATTGTTGTAGTTGAAGGAGACTGTGTTGTCAGAAATTGCATTGTTGGTGTTGAAGGAAACGCATTTGATTTATAGTAGTGCTCACTTGGTAATTGGCCACATTTGGAAAATATGGAGTGTAAATGTTGTAGAAATCCATCATAATTGGATGTTGTGAAGGAATATGATTTTCTGGACTGCTCAATCGTCTTTGCCTTTGCATTTCTTTTTCTATCCTCTCCTTCTCCCATTGTAGCTTCTCATGTTCCCTTCTTTTCTCCTTTTCATGTTTTTGTTTTATCTTGTCATGTTCCCTCCTCTTCCTTTTAAGTTGTCATTTAAGTTTTTTGCTTCTTCCTTTTTTTGTGCAATGATTCTATTTGCCTTCCTCTCCTCAAGTTGCTCTTTCTTTCTTTCTTTCAACTCCTCTAATTCCTTCCTTTGTGCTTCTTGTTCGTCAAGCAATTTCAAGTAGTCGGTCGAAGTGAGAATTTTTATTTCCTGCTCAACCTTAGAGTCCCTTTGTTTGCATGTTTTGATCTCTCCTTAATCCTTTCAATTGGAAGATTAAGAAAGTTATGCAATGAACCGCCAACTGGTTTCCTACTTTTTCATTACATGGTTATGTTATGTCTTATACAAATGTTTCTGAACACCCCAAATCTGCAGCATCCAATTGACTATCATTTTCATTTTCCCATGTGTTATAATCTGCATAGTAGTGGACTATTCCACTTGGCATGCTAGGAGGAGGGGATGGCATGGAAAGAGTAATCTCCTCATTAGAAATGTCTATTGGAATCCCCAAGTTCATAGTAGCTTCTTTCAACCATTCAAGATAGTTAACTAGTGTTGGCATACTCATCCTATATTCGGTTGTGACGGGTTCTTGTGTTTGACTCACATGAGTTGGTGTGCTTCCTTCAACTTCAACACAGATTCTAGCTTGAAAACCTTTCCCAATCCAATTTAAACATGTTGTCGTGTCTTGTTGATTTAACTCTGTCACCTCCACCTCTAAATTTTGAATTATATCAACTTGTTGTTGGTTGTCTGCATCTTTTTGTTGTTTGGATTTGATCAACATTTTGTTGGATTGCTTCTCCATTATCTCGATAAATTGTTCAATTTCATCTTTGTTATAACCATCCATCTCCATAATGCTCTCCATATGTTTCCTCCTCTATTAGCTCAACCTTGAATGCATTACTAGGGCGCATGTCATTGACTAATGCATCTTTGTTCAAAGGCCATATTCCAGTCCTCATAAAACCAACTTTTATATTGATGGAGTTAATGCTCTCTTAAAATCCTTACTGCTAAGAGCTGCCAATTTAGATCTTCTCACATCTACTTTGTGATGTTTGACCATCCATTTGGATCTTTCATCCTTGAAGTAGGTTTTAAATGGAGAAAACACGCTAACATCTAAAGGTTGTAGTCGGTGGTTGGTGTGCACAGGAAAAGTGATTAGATCAATGCCCAATGCTCTTGCCTCTTGGATTATCCCATATGCCATGTCATTGTCATGGCCATCAAAAATTAGCATATTTCTATTTGATGGTCATCCGAAATTGATCTGATGGTGAAACACCATCAAACATATATAAAATTGCTATAAATCTAGCAAATCCAAATTACACGATTTTTTAAATTTTTATAGTATTTTTAATTATTTATTTAAATTTTAAAATATATTGGGACACCTTTGCTTTACCATTTAGGAATCCATGTTTACCATCCATGTGTGTGGTTGGGCTGTCATACATGCAACATGTTCATAATTGGAAATGTAGCTAGCTAATTGTCGGCGTGCTTTAAAAATATAAAATCATGGTATACTCTACCATGTTTCATTAAGAATTAACACAACAAAGTATTGTGATCCACTCTCTACTCTTTGGGAGTATGTGGGGTACACTTCTACTACCCATCTTTGCAATCACCCTCATCCCACAATTCCTACCAGCTTGCACACTTGTTTCATCACAATTCCATATCCTTTGTGGTCCATATTGCTTTGTTTTATACATTTGATCCAAGTTTTCATAAAAAGAAGCAACTATGTCAGGCCTAAGCATAACTTCCTATCACGATCAAGGCCTTCTATGGTCCTTAAAGAAAAATATTTGTGCCTCTTTCTAAACCTTGCCCACCAAGATTTTCCATGCATACCATCAGTAAAAGGAGTATTCCTTGTCTCACATATGTGTGCCACGTGAGCTTTTAATGAGTTAATTTGTAGACCATGACCCATATCAACCACATGTTTACAATATTGTACAATTTCATACTCTTCTTGAGACGTCAAAATGGTTGGGGTCTTTTACATTTCATAGTTGTGATACCATACAACCATTTAGACACCGACCGAGACTGACCCACTTTTCTACAGCAGCTCGAATTGAATACCTATTCAATTCAACATCTTTTGTTGCTCCAATGATGTCTTCATTCTTCCACCCAGTTCTAAAAAACCTTTTTAGATGTTGTTGTGTGCTGCCCACTAACATTAGTAGTTACCTCTAGCTATGGTGCTGCTTTTAACCATGTTTTGTGATTTGGACTAGGCCAAAAAAATTGATTTTTATTATTTTAAGCTAACTCTTCCTCCGAGTCAAGTATATAATCAAGTTTAACACCCCTTTTTAGGGTCCATTTGTGACTTCCTCCTTCTAGGCATCCTCTTGAATACTATGGTGTCCTGAGATTATTTAGGACAAATGAATTAGATAGGGCATTTCGATAAATAAATAACCTTGTGTAAAAATGTGCACAAAATGTCGAAATGTGATGAATCATTAGATTTTGTGCCGAACGAAATATTAAACAGCACATGCACATAAAAAACTCAATAATGAATGAATATACATTTGTGAAACGGGTAATGATCGATTAAATAAGAACATGCACAGAAACATCTCAATATAGAATGGATATACAATTGTGAAGCTAGTATTTCTCGAATGTGCTCATTGCATGAAACATGGAGATAAAAGATCTAAAAAACTATGGAAATGGATTCTCCTCATATTCGGACTATTTGTAGGGTAGAAAGGGTGTTTGGCTTCGTCGCAGGGTTGAAAGGGGAGGGAATGTTCAACTTCCCCAAATGCGCACTGCCAAATAAAATGACATGTTATTACTCATGACATTGAATGGAAAAATGGTGTGCAGGAAAAACTGGTAGGTGGAGGCTGACGGAGTGGTAGGGGATGATGTGAAGTGAATTGAATGTAGATTTTTGGAAATAGATGCTAATTTGTTTGTTTGTCATGTGGGTACAAGTAGTTTTGGCACAAGAAAATTGATTTTTTGGTTCATTATGCAAATTTTATTTTTTAATGGGTATTCATTGTTCACATCACCACAAACTCATACTGCATTCACATATTGCATATACCACTGAAATTACTGAATATACATTGAATATACAGTTTGAAGGTTAGTGGTAATTACTTTGAATTGAGAGAGTTTGTGGCGATATGAACATTGAATACGCATACTCAAAAATTATTGAATATACATCGACTATACGCTTGTAATTTTTTCATTTAATGCATCATTCAAAATAAAAAAATTATTGTCCTATATATTCAATATATACTCATTAATTCCCATATATTCAATATATATTCAGGAATAACACCGTATTTTGAATCAGTAAGACGCATGGGTGAGAAAACCTATCTTTTGGACAACCTCTATTTTGTATTAAACGAGTTCGTGGTGAAGAAAGGAATAAATAAAATGCACTGAAATTAATGAATATACATTGATTAAACAATAGTTCAACATCCATGGTTGAAAAAGAAACAGGTCAGAACAAAACCCATTACTTAATAACAATAGTCTATGGTCAATAGCAACATTGTTTATGGTGAATGGGGAAGTAAAAAGATAATTGTCATTTACCACTTGAATATGTGGCCTCCTTGTAAATATAAGTATTTATTTATTAATAGCAATGTAATAAGAACATGAAATGAACTAACAACTTATTCAATGTATATTCAGTAATTTGAGTACAAGTTAAAGGTTTGAATGTGTAGTAGAAAATGACAAAGTTATAGCCGTATATTCAATGTATGTTCAGTAATTCTAGTATATATTCAGTTAGTCAATATAAAGTTAACAATGGATATTCAAATATTAACTACACAAATAACATTGTATTTCTAATAAATGAACAAAATGCATTGAAATAAAGGAATATACACTTTGAAAAATAGTAGTTATACATGCTTTCTTGGTAAAACAACAGTCAAACGCATGGGTGAAAAAACCCATTTTTGGACAATCACTATGTTGTATTAGAAGAGTTCGTGGAAAATGGAGGAATAAAAAATGCATTGAAATAAATGACATTCTTCACGTATTTAAAATTATTTCTATTTTCTCAAATTGGTCGCGTTTACATCTAATCAACATAAAGTTAACAATATGTATTCAAATATTAACTGCATAAATAAAGACAAAACTTATTTATCTTCAAAGATATTCCACATTTGTTAAGATAAGTGATTCACTTATGTATTGCACATGTAGACATTTTTGTCGTATTTAACCTTCTGTCTATTTTCTAACATCCTTCACATATTCAGTCAATCAATATAAAGTTAACCATGGATATTCATATATTAACTGCATATAAACAAAGACAACACTTATTTATATTCAGATAATCCACATTTGTTAAGGTAAGTGATTCACATATGTATTGCATATGCAAACATTCATCTCGTATTTAACATTATCTATATTTTATGACATCATTCACATATTCAGTCAGTCAACATAAAGTTAACCATTGTTGTCCTCTCAAAATTTCCCCTCTTTTGAAAGTAAAAAATTGAAAATTTTGAGTTAGCACCCTTTTATGATGTTCTAGTGAAGTGAAAAGTTGAGGAGATAGTGAAAATTCACCTTTTTTGGAGTCTTTTTGATGAATTGCAGGCCTGTCAGGAATTTTTGTCCCTCATGTCCCAAGTCCAGTTGGGCCTTCTGTTCCCCGATCGGCCGCATTCCCGAAAATATTTTAACTTTCGGTTTTGTCAAAAAAATTTGGTCCGTTTGTTCCAAGTTCGTTCGGGCTTTCTGTTCCCCGATCACCCGCATCGTCGGTCTATCGCGTACTTTCGTCCCATCTGTCCCAAAAGTGTCTATGCCTTCTTTTCCCACATCGCGCGCGTCGGCCGAATCATGTCTTCGCATCCCTCACGTTTCCAAGTTTCTGAACTATCTATGCTCATTTGGCCCACATCGGCCGCGTCGCGTTTTTGCGTCCCCCATGTCCCAAATGTACCAAAGACCATCTGGGCCAGTTTTTGCCACTTTTCCGATGCTTTCCTTTTTAAGTTGGTGCCATATGAATTTAATGCACATTTATAACCTTCTCTCTCCTAAAACGGCTATTTAATGGGACTACCCTCTACGCATTTTGCACACTGCTTTCTTGCTACCATTCGCTCAAATCCTTGCAATTAAGATCATCTGCTTGCGCTCCCATTCCCTTTGCATTTTTAATTGTGAATTCAAGCTGTGAAGGTTGTTTCTCTGTATGCTGCCAACATGAAGATCAAATTTCAAGGTCAAGAACACGTTTCGCCGCTTGAATCCTCTGTTCCCGATATCGGGGATAGTGAGGTTCATCACCTAGATTTTGGTGATTTTTGGAACAGGTTAACTAACCCTAATCCTTCTCCCATGGCACAAATGATCAATGACAGTGGCCTTACATTTGCTTTGTGGGTTTCCCAATCTCAGTACAATGTGCCGACACTGTGCTCGCCTGTGGGGCTCACTTCAACCCCGACACAAAGGAATTGTCTAACATGCACGGGGAACTGATTGCTAAACTAGATGTTGTTGCCATTCTTTGCTTCTCTACGAATCCTAGAAGTTGAAGACTCCATTGTTATCTCTCAAGCTCAAGCATAGACTCTTTTGAGCAAGACAGTGATAAATACAAAGTGAGGATAGAAAAGTCATAGTTGAAGAACCCTAAAAAGGGAGCATCCCAACTTTCCAAGGCATTATTTAGGGCTTATTTTAATGAAGAACTGTCTGATTTCATTATCTTGTTAGCCTGTGTCGTGGGATTACCCTCCACCAATGAATTTCACTTTTGGATATGCCCGCTCATCAACATCGTCTGTGAAGGTAGCTAGAGCATAAATTGGGTAGAAATCATTTGCATGAATTTGACAAAACAACAAACCAAGAAGTTCTATATGACTTCTTATCTCATGTATACCCTAGCAACATCTCAGCAATGGTTTGGTTTCACATACATTGAGGGTCAGAAGGATGAACCCATTTATGCATACTACCCTCAGTTCACCCTTGAAACCAGCAACCATAACTTCAGGAGGGTGAATGATGCCTTTACCATGTATATTGTGAGGCTTTTGGAAAGTGATACTGCCAGAAGATTTTCTGATGAGGCCATGAACCTGATAGCAAAATATGGAGCTTTCTTCATTCAGTTCAGAAGATTTTCGTATATCAGGTTAGCTGGTTATGAGAACACGCCTCTCAAGCTCCCCATGTTTTGTAATGATAAGATGGCTTTGATTGAAGTATGCAGGCAATTGGATAAGTTACATAGAACCTGCAGAGACAAGAAAATCTCTGGGCTACATTTTCCTATATCCTTGGGTAATTACACATGCAAGACAACTTTGGATGCTCAAAACATAGAAAGGGCCCTCGCTCCCATCATTGTTCACTTCTTCAGGCCCAGGACCTACTTTGATTTGAAGAAGTTCATTGAGCTAAATCTCATAATTAATTATCATCACAGATCAGATACTGAGGACTACTGGGCCGATTGTGCAGATGAATTTGAAGCAAGGCGGAGACATTATGGCTAGATTCTCCCTGCAACTGATAAAGGAGCTCAATCTCTACCAAGTTCCTGAAGGGTTCAGGATGATACTGAAGACTTGTGGTCTTATGAATATGAGACATTGATCAAGCACACTCCCTTGGAAGATTTGGACTGGTACAAGAGGGAGAAGGACGACTTGGCTGAGATTTTGGCTCCTGTCCTTGTAAGAACCAAGGTCTGGTTTGACAAAAAAATTCACGAGCTTAGGAAGAATAGAAGTGGATCTTCCTCCAAAGATACTTCAACACCTAGGAAGGAATCACATACACCTAGCTCGGAGGTACCTACACAAACTCCTCCTCCTTCCTCAAATAAAGAACCTGAATCATCCACCCCTTCTTCATCTACTCAAGTATACCAAAAGAAGGTGAAAGAGGTTAAACAGGAGCCGATTGAGGAAGATCCCCTATTAAAGCATTCATAACTACCTTCGGGGCCAGAGAATGTCATTGTTCTTAGTGAAAGTGATGATAGTGAAGTACCAGTCCCTGTAGGAACTTCAGAGGCTACAATAGATAAAGAGAAGGAAGTGCATAGCACTGAACCTCCAAGTACCACTGATTCCTCTACCCAAGAAGCTCTAGATACTTCACTCACATCTCTACTGGAAGCAACAATAGTAAATACTTTAAGTGCCATGAGTTCTCTTGCTCTTGGATCTCTTGCTCCTCCTTCTTCCTCCACTTTTGCATGGGTGCAACCCTTGGTTGACAGCAGGAAGAGGAAACCTCCTTCTCGATTGACGGGGCCAAATTTTGATGTTATGGCAGCCTTGTTGGGCACTACTCCTGCTCCAGCAAAGAGGGCTAAAACAACTTCAAGGATAGTGACAGATGCTCAAGGCCAACAATTTCTAGAAGTTGCAAAACCTAAGGTTGATAAGGTAGAGCAGATCTATTAGCCTCTGATCTGGAGCTTTCCATAATTCCAATGGGAGAATCTACCCCTGAGAGTGAGGTGCATAACCTCCAGGAGATGGTAACCAAGGTTATTGAGAGAGTAGAAAAAGGTAAACAGACTATAGAACAGTTGGAGGAACAAAATCAAGTTCTTTCTAGCTTCATCAAGTCGTTATTATCTAAGGACAAGGTTTTGGATCCTACTCCACTGTCTGCCCTTCCGCCACCTATGATTCTTAGTCAAGATGAAGTCCAAAGCATCAAAGATATACACAAATATTCTACTTATGGGAGGGATATGGAGGCCATGGTGGATGACATGATCATTGCAGGTTTGAATTTCATTGTAGAAGCCTTCAAACTTAATGAGAAGGTGGCTAACCTGCAACAAAAACTCTCCTCCTCAATTGGAACCATGGATAAAGAACTAAAGCTTTGGAGTAGCTGCATAGTGGATCTTCACCTGATGGGACAGGCAGATGAAAATATATTGATGGCCAACAAGGTTTTTGATGATGCCAAAGATAACTTGTCAAAGTCATGGGTTTTCAGCATGGAATGGAAAATAAAAGTTCTAGAGGAAGCTTTGGGAGAGTTGAGGAGCAGTTGGCAGAAGGGAGAAGCCTTCAAAACTTGTGTTGTGTCTGCTTTCAAAGATATTCACTGTCATCTTCACGATGAAACTTCAGGTGTTCCTTTCTCTCTCCAAGAAATTAAAACTCAGTTCAGGGCATTTGTTAAAGAAAACTTGTTCAAGGAGGAATCAATTACCAAAGAGAAGATAAAGGAGATTTGCTCTCTTCAATCTACTATTGAAGAGGCTAATAAAGAATATCATGCACATACTGAGTTCGATAAGGACATGGAGAAATGTCTAGGTACTTGGACTCAAGCTACTGCCAACACATCAGTCCCATGAGGCAGAGAAATAGCTGAAGCGTTGAAAAGTTTAGGCAACGAATTCTCAAGTCGGTGGGCCCTCCTCAAAGAATAAGTAGATGTTTTCCCTTCTAGCTTCTCCCCTCCTTATTGTAATTAATTAAGGGTCTTGTGTCAAGCACCTCCTTAATTAACATTTTAGTTAAAAGAAACAATTACCAAGTGTAACTAATTTGTAAGTTATATAATGGGCTCTCTACGCCATTCTTTGGGGCTGGAACTCTATTTATTTTTGAAAGTGTAAAGGAGTAAAAAGCAATCAATACAAAAGGATCTCTCTTTCTATGTCCATCTGGTCTTGTTCTTTCATTTCTATCTGTTAAAAGTTATTGAATCATTTATCTGTGCTACTTCAAGAAGCTTTGTATTCTGTAGATGTAATCTCTAGAACTTTGTTTCTGTGAAATAACATCTTATTGTCTCAAATGCAAATGATTATGTTCCAAATAATTTCATTCTGGCATGCGTAAGGAATTATTTTGCTATCTATATTTCTTGAGAGTGCCTTTCTGCCCCTTCCCACTACTTAATTCCTCTATCCTTTTGTATTGATGATCTGATATATTTTAACACTTTCATGATATCTCGAGTTCCTCATTAAAACTATACACTGTACATGTGTAAATAGGTTTTTTCCTTTAAATAAGGGAACCTCTCCCATTAAAGAGGAGGGACTTTCTATCCCCTAACTATTGTTCTCTATAAAGTTCTTTTTGACGACCAACAACCATAGACATTCAAATATTAACTGCATAAACTAAGACAAAATTTATTTATATTCAAATATTCCTCAAATGTTAAGGTAAGTGATTCAGATATTCATTGCATCTGCAGACATTCTTCACATATTCAACATTCTTTCTATTTTCTAACATTCTTCACATATTCAGACATTCCTTGAATACATTGAATAATAAGAAGGTAGTAGTCATTTACCTCTTGTATATGTGGCCTCCCTGCAACTCGAATTTTGTTTACAACTCTACCAGTTATGTGCTTTGTCAACTATTTCCACAAAATAATTGTTAACCATATTCATCCAATATATATTACTACATCCCATTTGAATTTGAATTCATAGATTTTGGAGGGATTATTCAAAATTTGGAGGGATATTTATTACTTGGCATTAATTATGATTTTTGTGGGAAAATGGTGAGTCTAATTCATTAATTTGTTTGCAAGTGCCTCAATTAATGAGGTGATGGTGGCAAAAGGAAGGACAATTATGATCAACAAGATGGAGAAAAAAAAATTTAAAATTAAAATGTGTTTTAATTTCATCTTGGCAACTTGAAAGGATGTGTAATTAAGTACATGAATATACATTGAAATGTGGTAAATGTGAACAATTTTGTTCCTATGCATAAACAAGTGAACTTTTGATTATGTACACAGATGTACTTATTTTATTTATGTTGAAATTTTGATGCTGCAAGTTGGATTTTAATTTTAATTCAAAAACATGTGAGTCTAAAATTTAATGTTCCTAATGTGTCACTTCATACATGTTTTGTAGTAAAGAGTGTACTAATTGTTCAAGTTTTATAAAAAAATTGTAAGATTTAAATTTTGTACAAATGTGCACATTTATTGTGTCCTTTCAAGTATATTAATTGAAATTATTAGTCCACTTAGTGGACCCACCCTCAAAAAAGGTGCACATCTATTGGTGCATGTTCACCAATTTATACCTTTCTGCTATCACAATTTTGAAATGTAGTATTAACATGCTTTCCATGATATGTCAAAAGGCATCACAATTTTGAAACATGTTAACCTACTTTCCACACTATGTGCAAGACAACAAAATCATACTAACACAACCATAATTAATTTCGTTAGTATCCCCCACTATCTCCTACACCTTCCTTTGTGTGGCCCACTTGTTGGAAAAGTTTCTTTATTCCTAATCAAATGAATGAACTAGTAATGAAATCAACTAGCAACTCATAACATGGAGGGTTTATAGTACCTCAGAAGCATGGTGTGATGGATGAATGAGCACCAATTAGTTGATCCTCATTGCAGTTGATGACATGTAAATAAGGAAAATTGAAAAAGAATATTTATTAGATGGGGGATATGCGGGGGTTTCCAGACAAAGCAGATCCAAGAATCATTAACTTTCTTAGCGGATGTCAACCCTCATTTTAAAGAAAGATTGAAGTAAAAGATTGATAAAGAAATTACATACAGAAATAGAAGTACTATTGAATATGAAAAATAACTGAAATTGATCGAAAGCTGATTTGATTTAAATAATTGTAAATGAAAGGTTACCCGATCTAGGTCGACAATGACCTAGACTATGTAGAGGCATGTCGATGGTGACCTGGGAGTAAGGATCTAGAATGTAAGATGAATATGCAAACCTGCAAGATATAGATGCAATTTGGATGTAGAAAAGGATTTTGTATGTTGAAGTCAACTTGTAGAAAGATCTAAGGAAAAAAACCTGGAAAGAAGAACAAGTATAGGAGTGCCATGAGTTGTTTGAGCACATGAGTCAAAGAACACCGGAAAGAAAAGGGTGTTGCAATGGTAATCATTAAGAAGGTGACACACAATGGATGCCACGAGTGACACATGATGTAATTTTGGAACTTGTTATGGTAACAACAAGAGTGGAGGACGTGCATGAAAAGGAAATTCCAAGGCGAGAAGAATTTGGTTTCAAGGAAGAAGTGGTACATGGGAAGTACCCAAACCCTACGCATCAAAAGGAATTATATCAAGAAACCATGAACGTCATTCGGAGTTTACAAGGAGAAATCCAGTGTCTAAAGGAGTAGTCTAGGAGGGAGGAGCAAAGAAGGAAGGTTGAGGCACCAAAGGATGACTTGGATGAGGTCAAGGAAGTATGTAAAATGCTAAGTCAAGAGAATGTTATTCCCTTGCTAGGAGCATGGTTGAGAGAGAAGGTACCACGCGTCAGAGAAGAGTGCGAGAGGCAGGTCTTACATGAAAACCTTCCCCCTTATAGCCTTGACTATGATAATGAGATCACGTTAAATGCAGTCATGGATGGATGGCTCCTTAGTAATATCCTCATTGACACAGGCACGGAGGTCAATGTTCTCACCTTGGATGCATAGCACAAGATGGGAAGACCTGCATTACAACCATCTTCGAATGTGTTGTATATGGCGAAAAAAATGAAGGCAATGTCCATCGGTGTCTTAAAGGATGCAACTATCGCCATTCAGAGGGATAAGTTTATTGGGGACTTCGAAGTCTTAGCACTCATTGAGTAGACAATTTCCCAACATTACTTGGGTGCCCATGGTGCTATAAGAACAATGTAGATCTTCGGTTCAATAAGGGATACATAAGCTTTGAAAATGAGGAGGAATATGTCATCATACCCCTGGCTGATGGAAAATAAACACCCTATACTAAACCCCTGGGAGAAGAGGTCCTAGATAGAATATATGTGCGCTTAATCAAGGATCCAGAGACAATTCATCCCACAGAGAGGAGTTATCCGGTTTGAGGATGCTCATTCCTTAAGTGACACCACCAGTATAGCGTGCGATAATTGGGCACATGGGACCTATGAGTTAATCGGACGGCATTTGAGAGGATCGGTGACAAAGGTGACAAAGGCACGTATAGTCCAACGCCTAGGAGGAAAGAAGCTACCTAAGTATTCAGGAGGAGCCTTCCTTGAGATATTTTTATAGGAGATGGAAGCTTAGTGGAAGAAGGAGAATGAACAAAGAGGGATGTTAAGTTATGTCCTACTCGGCATAGCAAAGCACGGTGGTGGGCTACACATTAGGAGAACCTCTTGGAATGGCACAAGGTGAGAATTTCCTTCTCCATAAGGTTTTGCAGGAACAACGTGCCCATGGCTATAAAGGACTACCATGGAAGAGAGACCACTTCCTTCCATATCCAAGCATGTGAGATAGCCTAGATGGGAAGCATAGAAGCATTACCACCTTCATTATGGGTTCATAAGTTGTACTCCACCTGCAAGGTTGTGCACGCACATGGTATATCCACTTAGAGATGCGTCACCAAACTGGTAATTGGCAAGAATTGGTGGTTGATCTCATTCAAACATTCGAGTATTAGAGTACAAAACCCTTGGTGGATAAGGCATTGCAGGTTATCAAGTGCCTTACCATTGGGGATAGTGCTATGGCGGAAGATAGAATACAAGAGTTGCTAGGTGAACCTGGCCTAGAGGTGCACTTTGAGGAAGAAGAAACAGAAGAGATACAGTTTGAGTGCGCATGTATAGAGAAAGAAAAGGGGAAGATGGTGTATGTTATTGATGGAGAAGAGGCAGAGAACTTGGATGTTAACCACTCTGTAGGGACGTGCGAAGTCATAGATAGTGTTGATGAATGAGCGCATGCCTACCATGAACCTTTAAAGACAAAGAAGGTTAACATTAGCTCAGAAGAAGAGCCTAAAGAGGCTATCATCGAGACTATTGGTCGGAGAGGGAAGTCTCCAAGATCATTGATCTTTTACGTGAGTTTGAGGATTTATTCCTTGCATGGGTATCATGAACTCAAAGGTATTCACCATTCCTTAGGGGAAATGAGAATTAAGTTGAAGGAGGTGTGTGCCCAGTTTGGAAGAGACCATACCGAATGAATCCTAACCTGCACGTGAAGGTCAAGGAAGAAATAGATAAGATGATAGTGTCGGGCTTCATTAACAGTGATGCAGAGGTGATGTGGATATTAAATCTCAAAAAGGTGCTAGGATTTCTAAGATCTAATAAAGCTTTCCAATTCTCAAAAATAGGTGCATCAAAACTATCTTGGGAACAGATACAATATATCAAGACTTTGACATACCATTTTTCTCATC
Organism: Taxus wallichiana var. yunnanensis; assembly: GCA_018340775.1. Classification (NCBI taxonomy): domain Eukaryota; kingdom Viridiplantae; phylum Streptophyta; class Pinopsida; order Cupressales; family Taxaceae; genus Taxus; species Taxus wallichiana. The sequence goes on along the minus strand of CM031238.1, from coordinate 808,939,195 downwards.
CATATAAAATCCACTATATAGATTAATCTTCCCTGTGCATGCTTCATAAGTGTATTGATCTCCTTTAACAATGGAAGAATACCAACCAATGTAAGCAATGTCTCCAAATCAGTTAAACGGAACAAGTCCCTCACCCTATCAACTTCATGACGGTATTTTTGCATGAAACCAACCAAGGAAGGATACTCCTCACGAACTTTGCATGCAGGTTCATATAAAGAGATCCATCTAGTCTCCACATCCTTCAGAAGTTTTTTGCCATCTGTAATTCCAATTGCAAATTTTTGGAACTCGAGAAATCGCTTTGGGCTACTTGACATATAGGCATGAAGTTCTCTTATAAGATCTTCTAATTTAGCAACATTTTCGTGGTTGCTTACCATTTTATATGCTAAATTCATTCTATGAGCCATACAGTGAATTGGTAGCATATATAGGGCCACTGTTGTTTGTAATCTAACACACAACCCTGTTCGGTGACCCTGCATGACTGATGCACCATCTTCTCCAACGCATACCAACTTCGTAGCAATTTCATAATCAGTCATTCCAACAATATCTTTCAAATGAGAAACAACTATTTTATGTAGGTTTTCGGCATTGCAGTTTTCAACCATTTTCATAACACCTAATAGATGAGGTGTCCTTATATGATTTTCTAAAGTATAGACGTGGATACATACCCATGCAGTGTTGTCGACTGCTATCACTTCATCAATTGAAAGAGAGATAAACTTTGCTTTTTTACATTCTCTTTCAAATCTTCCTTCTCTATCATCGAAAGGCATTTTTCCATTTCCCATCCACTACTTTTAGACCAATGAGACTGAGGTACATTCAGCATTCCATTAAATTGATACAAAACTTTGAAATTAAGGAAATCTAAAAATTGGTCTTCCTTTTTTTAGTATGTGAAATAGAGTAGAGAATTGTATGAATTTTGCATGTAGATTTGTTTCTTTCATCTTACCAATATGCAATGTGATCATTCCTCCCTTTTCCAAGAGATGTCTCGTGTTTTTCCGCTCCGCCTCATATTCCATTGCGTATCTAACATGCATGCATTCTTTTCGCTTTTCCACCTGTGTGTTTTGATTTCATCGCCATCCGCCCCGTTACGAGTCAAATATTATTTTCCACAATGTTTTTCTATAGTGTCAAAGCTTCAGCTTGCATTTTTTGTTGCTTTCCCAATTTCCATGTACATATTATACATGTACATTCAGATGGGATCTCTTCAGAATTAGATGATTGTACAGGTTCAATAAACAAAAATTTAGCTACCCAATCAAACTTGTATGTCCTGCCAATGGTCCACATATTCTTGTTCGTTTTCAATGCTTTACTTTTTTAATAGAATTTTGAGCAATATCACAATCACCTGGTTTCCTCTTTCTTGGACCGGAGTTTGAATTTGATTTTTGTGTTCCATTTTGCTGAGTATTTGTATGTGTGATATCTTGGTGCACTTCTAGTTGCACCCCAACATGAACAATATCTTCAAGATCTGGCATATTATCGTAGGTTTCATTTGTTTGACTTTGATACTATGCAGAATGCATGTCCACCTCAATAATACCTTCCACACAGTCAGTATTCTGATTCTTTGTGGTGGCATCTATATGGTTGGTATTTTCAATATCTGTATCCATAGAGTTTCCAAAATACTTGAAGAGTGATTTCTAAGATTTCTTACTTACTTTCAGGTTCTTCGCATTCTTTGAGCTAGCACCTTCCATTATTCTGAAGAGAGTCCTCAACGTCAAAGAAAAGAACCAAGCAGCGACATGTCCACTTGTTTGAGGTCTACATCACGCGTACCATGTCAAGGTCTCTGTTGTGCGTCAACTCTACACTTGTCACACGTCAACAGCCTATTCCCTGTCATCGCGCGTCCACTATCTCGAAGTCACTATCGCGCATCAACACCGCCCTTATTACGCGCCAACCGTTATGCCCCCGTCGCGTGTCAAGTTTCAAATCTCTTTGTCACGCATCAAACCTATTTCTTTTTCGTGCATCTCTAATATCTCTTTGTCGCGCATCTGCAATAACTCTTTTTCGCACGTCAACAATGTCCCTGTTGCGTGTCAACAACTAATCCTCACAGCCTAACACTAACCCTCACAGCCTAACAGTAATCTCTAGTGCTTAAGAGTATGCGAGTATGGTAAGCTACTTGAGGTATACTACATGGCAAATCACCTAGGTTTTTATAGGAGATGTTTTCAAATGATGGTGAAGCCGACCCCAAAAAAATATACTATATATTTTAGGAAAATAGGACACCGACCCGCTTCGAAAAATTTTCCTTTTCAAATTTTCCTAAAATGAAATTTTCACCATATTACGAATATTCGCCACTAAAATTATCCCTGGGTAAAACATGATCAGGCCCACATTTGAAATGTATTCCATTTATCCAAGTATTGCTTAAGTGTGATTTTTTTGTAAAATTCCTTGTGGCTAAGTAGTTAGCCATGTCTGCATACCAAGGAGAGGTAGTGGAAAGTGCAAAAAAATGCTCATCTAGAAATTCATCATTGACTTGTTCATCTTCTTCGAAGTGGTAAGCTTGGAGAGAAAATTAGCTACAACATTGGACTTCCCTAGTTTGTCAATGATTTTGAGATTGAACTCTTGCAGTAGCAACAACCACCTAACAATCCTGCCATGAACTAAAGGTTTATTCATTAAATATTTAATGGTTGAGTGGTCAGTATGGACAAATACCTCATAACTAGTGATATAATGTCTAAATTTATTGATTGCATATACTACTGCCAGAAATTCTTTCTTAGTTGTTGTGTAATTCCTCTCAAGTAGGGGAAAGATTTTTACTGATATAATAAATTGCATGCATGGGTTTTCCCTCTTCTTTTTGTCCCAAGATGGCACTCTCTTTGCTTCATTTGAGGCATCTATTTAGATATGGAAGGGAAACTTCCAATTAGGACCTCTCAACACTAGTGTACTTATCAACTTGTCCTTAATTGCATCAAAAGCTTGTTGGCATGCTTCAATCCATTCAAACTCAGAATCCTTAGTTAGAAGAGCAAATAATGGAGAAGAAATTTTACTAAAATCTGATATGAACCTACGGTAGTAACCAACATGACCGAGAAAACTTCTTACCTCAGTTTGATTGGTGGGTGATGGCAGTTTTACAATGATACTCACCTTATCTGGATCAACCTTAATTCCTTCAATTGAAACATGATGGCCTAAAACTATACCTTGTTCCATCATGAATAAACACTTCTCATGATTCAAGGATAGTTGGTGTTTTTCACAACGAGCAAGAACTTTATCCATATTATTGACTACTTCTTGGAATGTTTCCCCATAGACTGTAAAATCATCCATGTAGATTTCTACACAATCATGGGTTAGATCAGAAAATATTGCCAACATGGCTCTTTAGAAAGTGGAAAGGGCATTACATAATCCAAATGGTAGAACCCCAGTAAGAAAATGTCCCCAAGGATAGGTAAACATTGTTTTATCTTGATCTTTAGGAGCCATTGTTATCTGATTGTATCCACTAAATCCATCAAGAAATGAAAAGTACCTTTTACCAGACAAATTATCTAAGACTTGATCAATAAAAGGCAATGGAAAGTAATCCCTATGAGTGGATTTGTTCAATTCTCTATAGTCCACACACACTCTCCACTTTCCATTATTTTTGGGCACTATAACCAAAGGGGAAACCCACTGACTATCTGAGATTGGGTAGATAAATCCTACATTCAAAAGCTTTTCAATCTCAGTTTTAACAATGTCTCTAAGAGTTGGGTTTATCCTTCTTTGAGGTTTCCTAACTAGTCTTGCTTCAGTGGTGTAGATGTGGTGGGTACAGATACTAGGATGTATACCTTTCATATCACTATACTCCCAAGAAAAAGCTTGGGGATGAGAGCAGAGAAGTTTGAACAATGTATTTTCCTCTTGATCGGTCAACCAATTGTTTATTGTCAATGTATTTCCGGAAGCATGGGAAGTTGTTTTGTGTCTAGATGAATTGAATTTACCATAGGATAATTTCTCAAAAGTGCATTTAATGGACATCTATGTGGTAGCAATCTGTGCACAAAGGTTATGTTTTGGAATATGCACTCTATCAGTCTATGTTCTTCATGAAAGGAAAATAATAGGCATGTTATCTTCATCCATGAAATCATTCTTTATTTCAGTAAGTTGTAGCGTAGGACTAGAACTGAACCTAGCGCACGACTCAGGCACAAGACTCAAGCTATGTACAGCTCCCATGTCATGGTAGTCACATTCAATCTGATCTAAGTGTTCTTGGATTACTACCATGGCAAGAGAGGAGATGATATCTTCATAATCATTAGAGTCATCCTTAGACCATTGTTTGTTGTATCTGTAGAAAATGGTTTGGTTGCTAGGGTATAATGATAATTTCTTTGAATCTTGACCATTAGTGATGACCATGTTTCTTGTCCCTGCAATGACAAGGGAAGAAATTATAGCTAACCAAGGGCATCCCAAGATTATGGGATAACCATTTTTCTATTCTTTGTTTTGATTATCATGAAGTCTACTACATAGTCCCAAGATTTGATTGTAACAATAACATCCTCTATTATTCCCTTGGGTTTATTTATTGACTGGTCTACCATTTACAAAACTATATGTGTGGAATTGTGGTTCAGGGATTGCCAATGTGGTGAGTGTCGTGGTCATGACATTTATGGCATATCCTAAATCAATAAGGACGTTAGGAATCTGAACGTTCCTATGCAGACTATTACAATGGGACTTCCAGGATCTCCATATTTAGGAGGAGGATTATTTCCTTCTAAAATGCTAGCAAGTTTCCCATCAACGTGAATGGTCTTGGGTTGATTCTTCCTTCTACCTAGAGTCTTGAAACAAAGCTCTTTAATTATTTTATTTAATTCAGGAATATCTTTGAGAGCTTGTAGCAAGGGAATGCCAATACTTAGCTTCCTCAATCCTTGGATTAATTCTGACTCTTGCTTTTCAAGAGCTATAGTATTTTGTTTCTCAGAGATCCTAGATGGGAAAGGAATGTCAATGTTTTGATGAGTTTCTTCAATAGTACTAGGTTATGTTTTCTCTGGTTCTTCATTTTCTTCAGGAATCTCCTCAATAATAGGAGAGGAAGGTTTTGATGTAACTTTTCCTGAACGCAGCATTATGTTCTTACAATCTAGTGAATTCACTATGGGGTTTTTCTCTATTTCTATCATATATGTTGGATTTCCCTGCCTTACATTCTTAGGATTGGCCACAATTTGTGCAGGTATCTATGGTTGAGCAGGTTGTTTAGGTTGGGCAGCATTACTAGGTCCAACCAATAGGGCTTGTTGACCTTGTGATCTCCTTTGATTATAATATTGTTGTCCAGATCCTTGAGGTGCATTCCACTATTGTTGGTATTATTGTTGATATGGTGGAATGTTCGGTGGTGGAGCCCAAGGTTGTTGATAATAAGTTGGTGGGGCATATTATGGGCTCCACTCTGTGGAACTTGTTGAACCCAAGGTGGAGGATATGGCCATGGTGCATTCCATTGATTTGGGGCCCATTGTGCTTTTTGGTTGTAGGCTGGTTTTGGTTGGATTGAAAATTTCCTCCTTGCCTCTGAGCCATATAGTTCAGCTCAACCTCCTCTTGGTTACTCTGTTTTAAATGATTTTTAGCAAGGGAAGTAGTCCACATTGATCTGTGGCATGCTTAAGTTCACAGAGAAGGTAGATATTTGTCTTATCCAAAGGACAATCCTTAAGTCCATGTTTAGCTCTACATCTTAGGCAAGTAAATGAACAAGGGCTTTGTGTTTCTAGCCTTTTCTCTATCCATAGTAGTGTTGAGTTGAATTAAGAGATCAGTTTTTAGGTTTGTAATTTCTTCTCTTAATTTGGATAGATCCCCATTAGCCATTTTGCCTTTTTGTCTTCTTAGATTGGGGCAAGTTCGTGAATAATTCCTACAGAGGTCAATAATGTATGTGAACTCTAACTTGTTCATGTCTCCCTTTCCCATTAAATTGAATGCTTCTTGTGTATCTTCATCCAACCCTTTAAGAAATAAATTTTTAAGTAGGTTAATATCCAAGCCAGTTCCACACCTTCTATGTAGAAAAAGAACTGATCCAAGTAATCTTCTACACTTTCATCTTCCTTTTTTGAATTTGAAAGAGCTCTTCTTTCCTATCCCTCACTCTATAGTAATCTTGATACTTGTCTAGGAAGGCTTGTTCCATTTCTTCCCAGTTATGAATGGAATTTGGCCTAAACCCATAAACCACCTCATAGTTACATCTTTCAAGAGTGAGGAAAGATTTTAATCTTTTGGTTATCAGAAGTGTAGTCATATGTTTGACATAAAACTTTAAACTCAAAAAGGAACTGATCAGGGTCCTCTGAAACTATTCCCCTAAAAGTTGGAAGAATTGATGGGGATATATTTTCATAGGAGCATCCTCATTAGGATCCAATTCAATGGGGTAGGTAAATTTCTTCTAATTGGAGGATTCCCATTGTTTTCACCATTTTTGCACCATTGGGGTTGTGTACTTCATCATCCATTATTCCTTGGTCAGCAAGTTGTTCCACAAGCTGGATTTGTGGGGGGTTTTGAAGGTTTAATCTAATGAATCTACCTCTATGGTCTCTAGGTCAAAACATGCAATCCTATCATACTGAGAATGATTCCCAACTATCAATATTGAAATGAATTATGTGTGTTCCACATACTCAACTCAGAGGATTCTTGTTGTCACTACAAGGTCTTCTGATTCTTTAGAAAGAAAGAGTTATGGAAATAGAATTTCTGAATGGAAACTTACCAGACAACCAACCATACAAGTACCTCTAACTAGCACCTTCCTTTCTGTGTTCCCTGGTAATGAAGCCAAAAATGATGAGTGTCGTTAATGCTCATACTTTAATCAAGTTATTTTGTCAATCCAAGGTGGTGTCCAAGGTTGTTTGCAACAAAGGGGACAAGTCATAATGGAAGCTCAACACAAGTTCTAATAATAAAGATGATAAATTAATGAACTGATCGTGATTACAAAATGAAATGCTTGAAATGAAATACTGGAATTGAAAGATTGACTAGAAAAACTCACTAAGCATTCATAATGGAAATTGCATTGCATTCAAGAATATAATAAACTATAAAACAAAAACTCATAAATAAAACATAAAAGAAACAACTGTGAATCCCCTTTCGTTGGGTAGGAGTGGCCCTTGCTCCTGCCCTTTGATCAGGATTTGAACTAAAACTCAAACAACTGAACTTTCTCCTAAATCTGTGATCTTTATTGAATTAGAAATGTGCTTGTACAACTAAAAGATTGAACCCCTAAGTCTAGTTACATCATCTCTTTTATACAAGAGAAGTCCTAGTCTCTCCAGGAGATCTAGTTATTCCAAATGACTACGTCTAAATCTAACTGATTGTTTAACTAACAATGTTATCTATTTCTGGAAATACATTAATGGTGGGAGTAGTTCATGAAGTGTTTGAACTTGAAATATTCTTGACAACTGAAGAGAGGATCGTGATTGACTCCTTGGAAGGAGTCAATCACCTCTAGAAGATTCTTCAAATCGTTAACTGATTGAAGAGAACTGAATCTAAAGATGCATCTCCAACTGTTGGTCATATTTCCTCCTTGTGTGGCTTGAATGGCTGTTGAATTAATGACGATGATTCTTGTTTAGGGTGTAGTGTTGACAACTATGACTTCAGAGATCCAAGTTGCGTGTGAGTTTCCCCAAGTTTCAAGAGGTTGGACTAGTGACTTGGATGATCTGGAGGTGCTGCTTCGAGACCCTTGTTAAGCGGATGAGATTCCTATGCTAACACGTAAAATAGAGTCTTGCACTCCTTCATGAATTAAGTCATGTGCTCCCTATGATAACTCAACATATACCTCTTTCTAGAAATGAATTTAATGCTCATCAACAATCTTATTCAAGCCATTTATGCAACAGAATCAACAAGATAAAACATCACAAGTATACACAATAATTTCTTCATAATCATAGTAAAGTATTAAATATAAAGAGTAATCATTGTTCATCATGTATCATGATATCAAAATGGTATGAGTTTTAACAGGTTTAAACATGGCTTAAACATAACAAAATGGGGTTCATTAAATACCCCACACTAATAGTGATTTCACTCAATCTAGTGACTGCACACTAATCTAATGATTTTTATGATGGTCTACTTGTATACTCCCAACTAATAGTGATTTCACTCAATTCAACCCAAATAGAGTCTTGCACATGATATATACAAGATGTCAGAGATATCCTATAAGGAGAATTTTACACATATAAAAACTTTAGTTTCTTTTTCCTCTCTACTAAAGGTTTAAAAACCATTCTCATCATAAAAATCCCTTTCTACATGGGAACACCAAAACTTCTCACAATACATTTCTAGGACTAAGCCTTATGGTAGAAAAAAGATTCATAACAGGGTTTTATCAAAAAATTAGAGTCTTGGAGTATTCTAAATTAATGTATACATGCTTCAAACCTTCCTAAACATCATCCACACATTGGCTCAAGGAGAGAGGTAGTTTACCCTATTTGAGTCATATGAACTTAATTACGATGATGTGATGAGATTTAGGGATTATTTGGTCTCAATAACATCATGCACAATAAATCAAATGTGATTGTATGATGTTTTTTTGGGTTTTATGGACCCTAACTACATCATTATCTGAAATAATTAGTTATATGGGTGAAGAGAGAAGTCACCTAGAGGTACATGGTTGTGTGCAAGAATGTTGCAATGAGGAAGGAGGTTTCTTATGAAGGAGGAGATGGTCACTATAGACCATCAACACACATGAGATTGCATGAAGCCATAGGATGAGGTGGTAGAGAAGAAAAGAGAAGGGAGAGAAGATTATATAGCTAAAGAACAAAGGGTGTGCAAAAAAATCCCACCAAAAGGACTAGAGTGAACAAAATATTACCATGGTGCACAACTAAGTGTGCAAAAGAGGAGACCCTAGTGGAAATGTGAGAGATCATAAAGGAGTGTGTAAGCAAAGAAGACTCCAAGCTAAGGAGTTGAGGAGTGTGAAGATAAAGGCACACACAATAATGTGAGAGAGTAGAAGCCAACCAAGAGAGGCTATGTCATTCTAGGCCATTAGAGCCAAGTAGAGAGAATAACCACTCTAGGATAGGTCCCTAGGAAGAACAACAAGATTCTGTAAAATCTCTAGAAGATATGTCCAAGCTCTGTGGAGAGTAGTTGTATGTATATAGGTCATAAAGGCTTTTGGAAAAATAATTTTTCACAAGGAGAAATTAGGGCTTTCAAAGAACGCTTCGGGACTAGGTCCCTCTCGCTTAGGAATGGGGCAGCTCTACATTTATTGAAAATAGAAAATACATACACGACTCTAACCATCGGGGTGGCATCTCAACTAAGGATCACACAGGAATACTCCACTAAACTCATGTGTAAAAAGAGGTGGAGGAAAGGTGTGTGGATCGAGAGAGGGAGAAAGTGAGAAGGGGTTACATGTGTTTTGATTTGTTATGTATTATAAGGCATTTCATGAGTCTATATATTTGAGAAGTTGTTATCTTTGAGAGTTATGAGGTTTGTAAAATATAATTTTGACACATCTAACACTCCTACAAATGTCAGTAAACATTCCAAAAATCGCCAAAACCTAAACAATGACTATACTATTTCCTAAAATAGACGTCGATTGTAGAATTTAAACCCTAATGTTGTAGGCTACATGCTGAAATCTTGAAAAAAATACTTATGTACTAACCAAATTAAATTGTGAAAAATTAGACTAGTTCCGTAAGGTACATAGTGACCTTAGTTTCTTATATTTACTAAAATAAATTTAAAGTATAAGAGTTTCATTTATTATTCTTTAAACTTTCAAGTATAAGAAATAATAAAGTATAAAGAATAATAAATGAAAATCTTATACCGGAACATTTACTTTTGTAAATAGAAAGCTCCCACAAACACATATATTACACCATGCTTCTTTTTAAAGTCAACTACGTTGAAATAAATAAATTATGCCTAAAGAATATAAGCTCCACTTTTTTTCCCCTCTAAACTTAAGAGGTGGCTAGAGAGGGGGTGGGAGTTTCCCCTACGTTTAGGCTGATTTTTGTCCTTGTGGAAACCAACATTCATTCTCTCCATTTTTGGTAGATTTTAGAGGGAAATATGATTTTATTTAATTGTAAATAACCATAAAAATTCAATGGGATCCTATAATATCTCAGCAGGTATTGTTGAGGAAAGTAATAAAACAACATGGGACCTTAAAAGCTGCGCTAAAATGTTCCTAAATTTTCTCGAAGCACCCACTTGAGATATATATAGAGCCCTCCATGGGACCATGGCCTAAGAAGAAAATAAACTCAATATGTACACCATTCATTATACATGTAGGAGTTGTTTAAGTGAGACAAACCTAATTAATTCAAATGCATGTATTACAAATTAAGAGTAGATCAACGGTTGTGCCAAAATTTGGTGTATGGTCATCGATGAATTTAATTTAGGCCATTTTTTGTGAACAATGAAGGACACACCCCGTTATTACTATTGTAGCATTTCATTGAAAATTGGACTAGATGACATTTCCTATGTAATCAATTTATATGATGGTGCGATTCGATTTGGAAATAATGCTTACAATTTGCTCTATGACATTTAAAAATTATGTTGCATTAAGAATTTGTAATTTTGGTAAGATATTACAGTACGATACAATCAATAATCTTATCTATATTAAATTCATTTGGGAAATATCAAATATATAGGAATGTCGCTCTTGTAAATAAGGAGATTCATATCCACACAAATATCTCAATATCTTAGTCAACATATCCCTAAAATCATTTAGTAGTTACCACCATCCTATATACTTGATTTTGTGTAAGCCATAACACTATTCTCTTACAAATAAAATATTAGCGAATATTTTACCTACCGACAAACCATGTGAGTGCTAATTTCCTAACATTCCCTACTTAGTGCGAACATAGTAGAAAAGCTTTCACACTTTCAACAAGTAGTATGCTTGACTCTTGTTGCATGTTCGATTCTTGTGGTTCATGATCTTGATCCAAATGAAAGAGAACTCTTATCAACCTTCCATGTTTTTTGTAGGCTTACCACAAACCTGGATATGAACAAGAAACCATCAACTGTTCATCTCATATGGTTTTCAAGATTACAATTAACCTTTCAAGATCCATGATCTACATTATGCTAGTACCTTTTCTCTCGACAACATTTTTACATCAGGAGGTTACATAGGAAATGATTCTCATTTATTACAAATTTGAATATGAATTTAATTCTCTTCTTATTCTCGATAACACACCAAACTAAAAGCATGGAAAACAAAAAATGAAGACTAAGTCCTCATCACCCCATGTAGCCTATATACTTGATCATTGTAACTTAATATCACATATCACAACCGATTTTCGTTCTTTGTTGGATTTTAGTCTCATCATTTTTCATTTCAGCGCATTTTATTTGTCACTAATCCATTGTGTGGGCACGTCGCTAGTAGCTGGCAAGAGGAAATTGATTTTCCTCATCCTTCCATTGCCTCCATCCTCCAATAGGCGCGTTCTTTACTCATGAAGATGAAATTTGAAGCTCAAATTTACATCATCTTCTATCGATGTGTCTTCTCCCCCAATTTTTGTTTTTACTATGAAATTCCCAAGCGGGTGTTTGGGGTGACATCTCTCAGTGGGGTGAAGGGGGAATGCCCCTTATAGGATCTAGGGGAAAAACCCTTAGGTGCACTCCTTGTCATGGTACAAGGTGGGGTTGAGGAGTGGAGCCTCTGAATTCAGGCACATTTTCTTCTTATAGCCTCCAAAAATATCATCATAAATGAAATATTAAGTTTATCCCCCCAAAATTTGGCCGTCTAGTAACACCTAGAACATCTCTCGTAAGGTAATTTGTTTACTGGTGACTTTAAGTATTTCAACTCTTGATGATTATACGAATGAAGGATGATAAACTAAATATTTTAAAAGTATTATCATATGATTACTTCTAAAATAATACCAAAACACCACCACTTGATTTTTAAAAAAAAAAAACCCACTCAGAAAGGTTTGATCCCTTGACCTCTTCAAGCCTAATGTCTTATCTATAATTTTAACACTTGTGGGGCTATCAGCTTACTCAAAATTAAATATACAAAAATATGATTTTAATGTTCACCTTAGCAATATTTGAAGCAAGTAAATCCCTGAGTTCGATTCCTCCACAAGTTAGGTTAATGTAAAGTACAAGTTTTTGGAGGAGGGTAGGGAGCTTTATGAGCTTTGAAATATACAAAGTTTATCACTCTTTGAAGATGAGCTTGGGATCGACGTAAGATCGATGTAACTCAGTCCAAAATGTCCAGCACAGTGTGTCACTTGAAGCTCTTAAGTCGTTTGATAGGATTTGCACGAGCTAGAATGACTGGTTGGGTTTCGGACATAACATACGTTGTTTTTTGAGCCGTGAACCTGAGTCGACAACCTATCTTATTCAGATCTGGACGAGAATCGTGGGACTGCAAGTCCAAGGAGGTGGCCGAGACAATTTCAAGTACATAGGTGGATCTTTTGAATGATCTGCATAAGGATTGAAAGGCAATTTCTTGTAGACTGAGAGATTTACGCAAAATGATAATACCCGATGGATCTGATATAGCCAAAAATACTTGTTACCATCCTGGTGTCCAAAATCACCGGTCCTTCCTATAACACATTCTGCCAATGGAAGCACGAAACTTCTCAATTTGTCTAGCAAGTTCACAGATGGGAGCCAAACAATCATTCACATGACAAATAAATGTAGATATACACAACGAAGTCTTATTTGTACTAAATCTACTCCTAAACACACTAGTAGTTATACCTACACACTAATTTTCTCACATAAGACTCGTTATCACTGAAGGCAATAGCAAGATACAATGACTTACCCCAACAATATATCATCCTTCCATGACAAAACTCTTGTTTTGAATTGAAATCTAATTTTGCTTAGAGATTACAATACAAAACAATCAATAATATATTAAATGGGTGAAAGGAAGAATATGATTTCCATCTTTTATAGCAAATGTATAAATAACAATTTAAGTTTACTTCTTGAGGATTTGAGAGTTTTCTATTAAATATCTTTTTCCACAACATATTAAAATGTAGGTCTTAGACTATTGGTGAGTAACAAGTAGTTTGTAATCAACAACCCAAGTTCCATGCCCATTGAGTTCATTGGATGTTTTCAATAAGTGGCCATGGGGACACCTTGAGGTAGGGGTCAAACTTCTCCATATGGACCAAGCGGGACATAGCGGGGCACTCGAAGGTGGATCACTCGACGGACATTAAGGATGGCAAATGTTTATCATCCAAAGTTTTGTATCTTATTTTGGATGGAGAGTGGTGTCTCTCGCTTATGCTAATGGCTAAAAATTGAATATTTGTTGCAATGGCGTTGTACTTATTGCGCCTTTGAGCTGCTCTAAAGCGGTTTTCACACTTGTGGGTATTCCTAGGGTTGGCGGGGTTAATGAAGTTGTGATGGTCACGTCTACAGCCGCTTAGGAGCGGTTGTCAAGCCTATGGGCTCCCCTAGAGTTGTTGAAGTCAACACTACAAGCAACAAAGTTGTTGAAATTCATAAATTTGCCAACCCTTTTCTAAACGAAGGGCCAAGACTAACAAAGCCAAGCACGTGGTCCAGGTTTTTCAAGAGGCTACCAAACAAAAACGTGGACCCCAATAGCTCTGTGGAACCCCACGTTTACTCTTTTTTCCATCTCAAAGGACGATGATGGAATCTTTCATATTCAAATACCCGAGGCTAGTCTCCATAGAGAAATTCAAAAAAACCAGATGACGCTAGTGGGTAGGTTTCTTGGTCCTTGTCCTAATATAGATATTGTAGAAAATGGGCAAGTAAGAAAGTGGAATCCTCTGGGAGAAACGAATATCTCATATGTGGCTAATGGTTTCTTTTTTATCAAGTTTAATCTTCAAGAAGAAATAGATGCAGTATTATTGGGCGGAACATGGTGTTTGGGAAATATGGGGCTATTCGTTAAAAAATGGTACCTTGAATTTGATCCTAACACTGAGAATATTAATACCATCCCCATATGGTGTAGACTTCCAAGATTACTTTTACAATTTTGGGATGATGAGATCCCGGTGAATATTGCCATATCTATTGGATCTCCAATAGGACCAGACAACTCTACTAGAAACAAATCTAGGTTGGCTTTTGCCAGGTTATGTGTCTCAACGGACATGGAGCAGAAGTTACCAAATCATGTTATGTTACAAACTAGGTTGGTTATATGGAAGCAACCGATTATCTATGAATATTTTTAGATGAGATGCTCTAAATGCCACAAGTTGTATCACTTCACAAGAAAAGGCCCCGGATCCAAAATCATTGAGGAAAGGAAGGAAAAGGTGGGCTCTGCTTTGGATTCACATCATGTTAAGAGATCTAACTCTAAAGAGTCTGATAAGGGCACAAAAATGCTAAAGGAGGTAATGAACAAGTTATCAGAACTCCAAGCCCTAATCAGAAGCAACATCATGGGGGAAGCTTTAAAACTCAAGTTAAAAACCTTTTGTTCATAGGACAGTCTAGAGACCAAAGACCCGGCATCAAAAGTTGGACAAAAATGATGGGCTAATCAACGAGGAAGAAGCCAAAAAGAAAAACAAACTAGTGGATCTCAGTCTTAAGATTGATAAAGAAAACCAGATGGTCGAGGTTCATCTAAATCAAAGAACAGAGAACATAGGAGGTTGCATGCAAGACACGGCTATCTTATTCCCTCCTATGGTCAAATTTTCTTCCCGGAAATCAACCTATGAAGACATCTTTGAAGACTCGATCAATTTGCTAGAGGTTGCTCCTTCAAAGGACTGTAAGGAAAGCTAGTAAATAATAACAATCATACAACAGCCTCTAATCAGCCAATAAAAGGAGGGGGTGGCGATTCAAAGACTAAAAATTCTCTACATCCTCCATCCTCGGACATTGCTCTAGAAGAACCTAATAAGATACAAGAGGATATCCTGCATTTGGAGTTGAATGGAGGTGGAGGTGAATCAAATAGCCTTACATCAACCCCGATAAACATATAAATCGCAAGGTTGATACTTCTCCTACGCCTTTTGAAGATAAACAATGGAGGCATGTTGAAGACTTTTATCCTAGAGGAGAAAGAAAGAGAGGAAGGAGAACTAACCCTCTTAAAAAGCAAGGTGATGACCGATAGGACCAATTCTCTAGTCACCTACTTTTACTCTTGTCAAATCCAAAACCCAAAATCTAAAGGCTTTGAAGGTATCCAAGATGCATGCCTTGTTCTTTGATATAAAAAAAGTCACCTAGCAATTCAATAGCTTCTTGTTCTAGAGTCGGTAGATCTTCCAAGAGACAAGCCTATACAGGGGTTAATACTACAACGGGAAGACAAACGATAATGATCAGCAGTAAAAGGAAACAAATAAAGATCTTGCAGATGCAACCAATCCACTTTGGACCATCTAGAAAACACCTCTTCATGCTTGTTTCAATGTAAGTTATCTCTTGGAACACCAGAGGCCTTAATGGGGATGGAAAACAGCATACTCTTAAGGAATTAAGAAAAAATTGCAGACCCACCATTATGGTGATCTAAGAAACCAAGATGACCTTTGAAGCAATGAATGCTTGTAGTACAGGTTTATTTGGAAAAATGTTGAGCAAACATCTGTGGATTCTAGATGGGCATCAAGAGGTATTGTTGTCCTTTATGACCCTGCCTTAATATCTAGTAAAGTGGTCTTCTCCTCATCTTATCACCTTGTTGTTGCATTTCAAACTCTTGATAGCTCAATTTTTTAGATCCTTTTTGTTATATATGCTCCTAATACTCTTCATGGTAGAAGGCAACTTTGGAAAGATCTAAAAAAATTGGGCTAACTATGATCACTTACATTGGATGGTCATGGGGGATTTTAACACTCCTCTTTCTCCAGCTGAAAAAAGGGGGTTCTTCTATACATACTACTGGGATGGATGATTTGGCTGATTTCATTTCTTCTTCTAACCTCTTTGACCTAGAGCTCCATGGAAATCCTTATACTTGGTCTAATAAGAAATTAGGGATGAGCACATTCAAGTGTGGCTTGACCATGACATTATTTCTATTGATTGGCTCTTGTCCCAAGGCTTCCACCTTTCTTCTCTACCTAGAGTTGGTTCAAATCATAACTCTATTGTACTTAGTATGCTCAACACCAATAAGCCTTCCCATTCCTCTTTTAAGTTTGAAAAAATGTGGGTTTGACCACCTAGACATCAAGGACAGAATCAAGGAATGGTGGGGCTTAGAAGTAGAAGGCACATCATAGTTCAAGTTTGTCCAAAAGATCAAAAATGACAAAAAGAAAGTTAAGATCTGGAATAGAAAAGTATTTGGAAATGTTTTCATCCAAAAGAAACAGGTCAAGGAGGAGCTTGTTGTGTTGGAAGAAATGGTTTTAGCAATTGGCCTATCACATGAAGATTATATCCTTTAGAAATCTCTCCTATATCAATTTAATAATCTTTGTGCTAGAGAAGAGTCTTTCTAGAGGTGGAAATCTAGGGATTTATGGCTTAAGGAAGGTGACATAAATACTAAGTTTTTTCATATGACAACCCTTAAGCATAGAGCACATAACAAGATTTAGGAAGTCTCTTTGGATGATGACACAGTTACTTCAGATCAGAACATCATCAAATATGAAGTTTTCAGTTTTTACAAAAATATCCTAAATGACAATACTTCTTTGTCTACTAACGTAGTTGGTACACCGCTTGATTCTATTCCTAATAATCTAGTGGATTAAGAATACTTTTACAATCTCAGCAAAATTTCCACCATAGAATAATTACAAAATGTGGTTTTCTCTCTGGAAGAGGATAAATCCCTGGGACCTTATGGGTTTTCAACTAATTTTTATAAAAAAATTGGGATATTTTCTCTGTGAGATCTCCTAAAAGCGGCCAATGAATTTTTCAGAACAGGAAAACTTCTCAAAGAGATTAATAACACTTTCATTGTTTTGGTTCCTAAGAAACATGGGGCCAAGAACTTCAAACATTTCAATCCCATAAGCCTTGCAAATGTTTTATACAAGATATTTACAAAAAAATTGACTATCAAAATTCAGCCACTCCTTCCTAATATTATTTCAAAACATCATGGGGGTTTCGTCAAAGGCAAGCTCATCCAGGATGGTATTGTGATGGTTCATAAAACCATCCATTCGATGGGAAAAAGTAAAAATATGGTATGGTCATTAAGTTGGACATGAATAAAGCCTTTGACAAAGTCTCTTGGATTTTCGTTGACAAAGTGTTGGAAAAGCTTGGGTTCAATTCTCACTTTAGAAAGATTATTAGATCTTTATTTACTCCTAGATTCTCATCCATTTTCAATGATCTTGCTTTTCTTTTCCAGCAATAGAGTAATAAGGCAGGGAGACCCTATCTCTCCCCTCCTTTTCATCATAATGGCAGATAGTCTCACTCGTACCATAACTACAAAAATTACCTTGGGATATCTCAAAGGATGTAAACCCACTTTTTTGGAGATCACTTTTTTCTCATCAGCAATTTGTTGATGATACTATACTTCTTCTTCTAGCTTCTCTTTTTGAAGCTAAGATGATGAAGATCATTCTAAAAACTTATGAGGAGGCTTGAGTCAGCAGATTAATTTTGAAAAATATCCCTCTATTTCTTCAATACCCCTCCCACAGACAAAGAAAAATTGCACATATCTTGGGATGTGAGATAAAATCTCTCCCCACTACCTATCTTGGTCTTCCCTTAGGTACTAACAAATTTTCTATGAATGTTTAGAATTCTCTTCTTGATAAGTTACAAAATAAACTGGATGGATGGAAGGGTGTTATTCTCACCAATGCTGGAAAATGTCTTCTAATCAAGAGTATGTTAAAAAACCTCCCTATCTATATCATGTCCCTATTCTTCATTCATGATGTTGTTATTGAAAGGATGGAGAGAATCCAAAAGCACTTCCTATGAACTAGTATTGAGGAGAAAAATAGGTTTCCATTTAGTGGTTTGGGACAAGGCTTGCACTAAAAAAAGAGTGGGTGGCTTAGGGATTAAAAAAATTAGGACAATGAACATTTCCCTCATCTCCAAAATGTGTTAGAAGCTCCTTAAAGAATATCATCCCCTGGACTGATCTTATTAGAGCTAAATATCTTGATCAAGGAAAAGCTCAAAATTTCTTGAAGTTTGAAACTCTCCCCTATGGATCCATCTTTTGGAATAATTTGGTCAAGACTAGAAGGGTCTTAGAGATAGGATGCAAATGGAATCTAGGAAATGGGGAAGACATACTCTTCTGGGAAGATAAGATGGCCTGATTTCCAAATCCTTAAGAAAAATAACTCTTGGGAGCAACTTAAAAAAGCCTTACAACAACATTTAGACATAAATTCAATGACTACATATGTTGTGTTAATGGAAGGCTTCAATGGAATATTTTGAATATTGAGGTATTTCTATCATAGAGATCTTATAGAGGGAATTCAAAGAATTCTTAGCCACATCCCAATAAGTCAAATTCAATCTAAAGATGAGTTCATCTGGACCCATTCCTTTGATGGAGAATACTCAATGAAAATTGGGTACCAATTTTTTGTAGATGAAACTCCTTGTGATTTTGACTAGAGTAAAATATGGTATAAAGAACTTACTCCTAAAATCAACCATTTCCTCTAGTTGGTTTTGAACAAGAGCATACTAACCATTGACAACCTCATAAAGAGGGTTCTACTATGCCTAATATGTGTTTTCATTGTAAGAAGGAGTCGAGACTATACACCATCTTTTCTTGCATTTTCATGTTGTTGTTTCTCTGTGGAAACTCATTTTTAATAGATTTGGCATTGACTGGTCATTCTAGATGATATAGGCAAGCTTGGGAACAAGGCAACCTCTTTTCATGCTTAGGAAGATTTGGACTCATATTTCCCCATACCATCTGGAGAATTTGGAAGGCTCGCAACTCCATCATTTTCAAAAATATCATGAAATCCAGCAAGAGGATACTAAATGAGATTATTGTGGAAGTTAAGGATAATATTATGAAATTCAATCCCCCTAAGAATTAAAAATATCCCAAGGAAGAGGAGATATTATTGATTGCATGGAATATTTATATTGAGAAGATTCAAGTTCAAACCCCCAGCATTGATAGGTCTCTTATTCAATGGATTCCTCACTTGAAGGTTGACACAAGTTGAATTTTGATGGTGCCTCTAAGGGAAACCCTGGAGCTGTGGGTGGTGGAGGCTTAATCAAAAATCATCTTGGACATCCCATTGTTGCCTATGTTGGTCCCATGGGCACTCAATCAAATCATTATGTTGAGGCCCTCCTTGCTTTCTGGGGAATCAAAACTACTAGGGATCTCAAGGTAAGTAATTTAATTGTTAAGGGTGATTCTCTTAACATTATAAATAATCTCACAGGCACCCATCCCCCAACTAGACCATAAAATATTTTATCAATGAGGCCAAGAACATATGTAAAGATTTTAATAGTGTTAATATATGTCATACATATCAGGAAGTAAATAGTGTTGTTGGTGCCTTATCTAATGATGACATCATCATTAAATAGTTTAAAATTTGGAATGATTAAAAGGAAATCTCTCACACAACTAAAGCTATCATTACTAAGGATGCCAAGGCCACCTATCCATTTCAATAAAACATGTCGACGGATTAGTCATGAGTGGAGAAATTATGATGTGTACCCCACACATTTGAGATTTATCTCTCTCAAATGGCTCCTCTTTCTCTACTTTTGCATATTTACTTCAGTAGTTGAGTTTTGGGAAGCCTATTTTTAGCTTTGTCCAGATTGTGTAAGCTCTCACGTGTGAAAATTTTCTCCATAATGGGTAGACACCATTTCGTGTTGAGCCAATCTGCGACCCATCATGGAAACATAATGAAGCATTATGGAAGGCCCTTGACATGGATGGCTTCATGGACTTCATGCAGAGGATTAAAGGGCATGACAGGCACATTTCTCTCACATTTTCCTGCAAATGGAAGGATAGGGTAATTACCTTTAAAGGTAATGA
Source organism: Taxus wallichiana var. yunnanensis (assembly GCA_018340775.1). Classification (NCBI taxonomy): domain Eukaryota; kingdom Viridiplantae; phylum Streptophyta; class Pinopsida; order Cupressales; family Taxaceae; genus Taxus; species Taxus wallichiana. Next base: position 808,918,965 of record CM031238.1, on the reverse strand, counting down.
GTTTACCATTACCGAAAGCTTGATTTATTTTATTATTAGGTTAGGGATGGATGGTATAAAATTCTACATAACCAAATTTTATAAGGACGCTAAAGAGGAGATTTGTGGAAGGGAATGAAATCCTAAAGATTGGTAAAATCAGTTTTCTTTGTTCTTCTATCCCACCTCCATATGGAGATGTTGTTAAGATGATAGTAAGGTATACTACCTTGGAGTGCCACTTTTCAACTCTTTTGCTTCACCATTTGGTCTTACTGAACCATTTTAGGTGCACTCCAAAGGTCAACCTCTCATATTATATCCTCCATTCCTTAGAGAAATCCATTTTGGATGTTCGTGATCACCTACGTGGCCTCCCCTTCACCAGGGGGTTATTTTCCTTTTGCATCAATACTTCCATGATGTTGTGGTTAATATTCCTCCTCACTCCTTATCCCCCCTTCACAAAAATCAGGGTCGAACAAAGAATCCTAGCTTCCGTGTTTCCTCCTCCTCGACCCCCTCCTACTAAAAGGGTGCTACGTAATATCTCTAAGGGAAAAGACCTAGTTGTGGCTGAAAGTCTCCTTAATATTAGACAATCTTCCATTGACCCCCAAACAAGCATTGAACTAAGAGCCCAATTGAAGCAGCAAGCAAATACAATCAAGGGAATTGAAGATAATTTTTATATCCTTCTCAATGAAGGCAACAAGGAGGACTTGGGCTCTACAACTCTTTCTAAAATTGAGGAGAAAATTGACATTCTTACTAAGAAATAGCATGTCATGGAGGAAAGAATGCAGCAAATTATTAATAAGTAGATTAATTAACTCTCCATGCATAAAGCATTGTTTGACTTCATTCATGTTCTAGTAAAATAGATTTGCAACATTAATGGCATATCTGAGGACATATGAAAGGAAGGTAAAGTCAAGAAGAAGGCCTTAGCTTTGAGCAACCAAGATCCTATCCAGTAAACCACCGTCAACCTCTACAAGGCCTTGGTGGATGCTTAAAAGGTTTTCAATAAGTTTCTTAAATAGCATTTTTGTTTCCTATGTACTCTTTTTGTCTCGATGATGTTATTTTGTAGTTTCACATTTGTTATTCTATTATTTTTGGTTTTTATTGGGCTTCTTGTTGGTAGTTTTCCCGCCTTGATCTTTCTTATTTTATCTAGCTTTCTTTGGTTTTGTTGTTGGGGTGTGGCCCCCACATATCAAAAAACCATTGTGCTTACTTTATATATCTTGGCTTTTGATCCCTTTTGTACCACGGGGTATGGTCCCCTTCAAAACCATTTATCAATAATAATAAAAATTTAGATTAGATTATCATCGGTTCTAAGTTGCTAATGCAAGAGGTAAAGATTGATAAACATATTTTTCAAGATTTGAGGAGTTTGTGAGCATTCAACTAGGTTTGGCATCTCCCTTGACTTTTTGGTTGTATTCCCTTCAAATCCATGTGTGTTACTACAACATATAATGTTAAAAATTTGAAAACATGGTTGATTTTGCATCGATTTGTGAATGGTATTTTTGAATGGATTTTTGATGCAAAGAAGACTCGATAATGGTGCCACAAATGTGGTGCAAATGCAACGTAATTAACTTCTAACCATGTGGCCCCACATTTCCTATTTAATCCCAAGTGAATGTCATTTTCACTACACCTCTCATTTTCACTCTTGTGAAGAAAGAGAAGGAGCTCAAACAACCTAGTGTTTTTGCCACGTAAAAAGGTAAGTTATTTTTGATATTATTTTTGGTAAATAATTGATATCAAGTTCAAGCAAGTTATTGATTTTATTTTAGTGTTAATAAAACACATTATAATAAATTTATTCCATGGGACCACTATCCTTGAATAATTTTGTAAATAAAATAAATTAAACAAATGCATTCCATGACACGTATGCATATCCTGGAGTCAGATTTTCAAACAATTTGTGTTTTGTGTATGCAAACAACTATGACAATATATAACAAAAACTCTAATTTTCACATGGGCTTCAAGTATGTGAAAATGTTGTGGAGTCCAACTTTACATTGGAAACTTCTCCAAACTTATAAAAGGTTCAAATTTCGCCAAACTTTATCCCCATTTAACATGAAATCCAACTTTATCCATTATTGTTACATGGGAAGTGTTTGACTCAATTTTGCATTATCTTCCCTTAAGGTAAAATGTATCTAGATAATTGTTCATCAATTTTAATATATTAAGATGATGATGAAGACATTAGGTTATAAGAAAAAGAAATGTGGGTTCCTTTTTAATGTTGGTTCAAATACCTTTCACAAGGTAAAATGTGGTTGGTTACACTAATTTCATATGTGATACAAAGTTGTCCATGAAAATAATGCTCACTCCACGTCATGATTAAAAGTAATTTTAGGTTTTCTAAAACTCTGTAGATACTTCAAATGAGCACATGATCAACCAAGGTGAAAAATCCCTTAATGCTAAAATGTGAAACTCAACAATACTTATAATCATAACAACAAAGTTAAGAAATATGTGTCCTAGGGATGGTTCTTCATATGAAGTTGTATAATGAACCAAAAACATTTTCAAACTATATAGGAACCCAAAAATGTTTACATCATGTAACACTTGTCTTTAATGTATAAAGTTAGGGATATAATCAATTATAGTGGGGTAATTAATAAAACCAATTATTTCTTTTTCTTTCATGTCCCCATTCATACAAACACCAAGAAAATATTTCCACACAACCCTCCAAAGTTTAGATATTTCTAAAGATAGCCAAGATGGCCACAAAGGTTAACCATGCATACAAAATGATTCATTATGAGTGTAAATAAATAAATAATGGTAATTACATTGAAGTATTTATCATCCTTATCCACTCAACTTGCACGGTTGCATGACTACTACAAAACTTCTAATCCTAACAATTGAAAAATACACTTTCAAACGCTTTTGGATGGATCTCAATAGCATTTTCCATATAAATTTGAGGTAAAAGTAGATTTAATAACACACATAGCTCCTATGTTTCACTTAATCATACAATTCTAATTCTAATTCCAATCTCAAACACACAACATGATACAAATAGGTTGGTTTATCATTCTATTTGCAACACACAAACCCCTTGTAAACCTTCTACATATCTCTAGCTCTTGAATACCAAACTTGATAATAATTTCATATTTATGTCAAAATTACAAAATATAGAAACTTGAAGACAAATAAGAGAAATTAGGAAAATAGTGAACATTATAGAAATATGTAAACCAAATTTTTTTGGATTTTTTTGTAAAATAATTATATTGTTGTAATTTTCTTATTAGTATTCGATTTTAGCTAATATTTGTAAAATAATGAAATTATCATTATTTTTACAGATATATCAACCTTTGAAAAATCAATTTGCTCTTCACCACATCCAAAATCATCTACATACTCATATGTAGACAGTATGGAAATTGTGAGAAATTATAAATACAATATGGATTTGACATGAGACAATTTGGGAAAATGTGTTGAAGATGAATAGGTTGAAAGCAGTTTCAGTTATGCACGAAGAAATATGTTGTCAAAAATTGTGGAAAATTTACATGCAATAAGGGGGAAATATTAGATTACACCTTATGAGGAATATCCCAAAGATGATTTGGAACTTCCACCCAAGAAATTTAAGAAATAACAATATGATATTCTTGATTGGTGACATTATGGGGCTTAGTCAATGGATAAACCACTTCCAACACCTTATGAATAATTCACATTTTGGAATTGAAGCTATATGATATGAACTTCTACTATTCCTAGTGTAGGTCTTGGGATATTCACTTTGACAACAATTAATTTTGGTTTTATTACTCAATGTTCACTTGGTCTTCCAATATTACCTTTTTATGGACCAATGTATCGGTTTACATATTGGACTCATGAGGAGAGATACAAAGTTAGTATGTCAAAATATGGCATGTGTTGTAATGAAAAGTCAGTGGAAGAGAAAATTCGTATATCCTTGGAGAAAAATCGTCATATGTTGATCATATATACATTGATGGATACCTTTGTACATTTAAAAATAATGTTAGTTTCATCAATAGTACCCGCGGGTGTTCACGTCTTGTATCTCCAAATTGTCAATTTATAATGTACCAATGACAAAGAAGATGAAATGAAAGGGCTAATATTACCTCTTTATTTCATATAAGAGGTGATAAAAGATATCAAAGTTGGTGAAGAGCTTATGATTAGCTATAGTTTTAAAGGAAAAACAACACCAATGAGATTGAGGGAAAAAAAGTTAACACTAATGATTGATGTATATGTATTGGTTATTTGAAACCTAATTTTTGTCACAATTGAATTTCTTGTCCTATTTTGAAATAAATGTAATATTATATATTTTTATGATATGTAAAATGTTTTTCCATTCATGTAGTATACAATTTTATAAAAATTGAAGAATTTGATGATATTTTATATAATGATTTGTATATAAATTTGACGCGCAAGATGATTTTTTTATTTTTTTAACAAAAATTATGTTATGGGACATCACTACCTTTACATTCAAATGATGATTCTCTTCCATTCCCTACACCACCTTCATTGTCACCTCCAAAGTAACTTCCACGATCACCTTCATCATTACCTTTGCCATCATCAAATGTTGCATTAAAACTTTGTAGAATATCTATTGAGATAAATGATAAATTTCAACCATATGTTGTCATTCCTCAAGACATTAATTCACATGGTGTTCATTAGTTCCTTTTACTTCACCTATGTATATTCAAGATCCATTATAACAATGTACCCCTATCCCATGACCTTCCCCCTTAAAGTGATATACAAACAAATCCTTCTTTTTGTCCCCTTACTCATCATATAAACACAATTTTATGGTGTAAGTTCAATAAGGTTAAATGGAATAACCCGATTTATAAATTTGGAAGTACACAAAAATTCTAGTCCCAACTCACTGCATGGAAACTTCTACATGTCAAGTTCCCTAGTGGGAAATGCCTTAAGTTCCTTTACCCACCACCACCATGTCCCTTTTGTGCAAAAGTTGAATCCATTCAACACTGCTTTTGGCTTTGTATGCATGCTAAAATGATTTGGTCCTCCCTTTTGACCTCATTTCCTACTTCCTGTCATGTCGGGACTATGTTTTTTTAATGATTTTCAATTTCTTGTATCACCCACTACAACATATTGCATTTCTATAAAAACATTAATTTTGTATCCCTTCTAGAAATTATTGCATCTCATAGTTTAAATTTTTCAGTCCTTAACAATCAAGCTTAAGAATTTTGCATTGAACCCATTCAAATCTTTAGATCCAATCAAAAATAAAATAAAATGATAAAATCATTTAGTAGAAATTATATTTAAGTAGTCATGTACTAATAATGAGAGGTCCTAAGAATTCACGACTTTCAATTATACTTTCATAAATTAGTGTACCCTCAAACTAAAAAAATTCAAAATAAAAATAAAAATATAGATTTTATAAACTATTAAATACATTTTTCATGAAAAGGCCATTCCCACATACTTCCAATGGGTAGACAAGTCAATAAACACATGTTTGGTTGTAATTTAACTCATCATTTAACCAATTTACAATTTAGGAACATTTGTTAGAGACTTCATGACTTTCAATTGTACTTTCATAAAGTAACATCCTCAAAGTACATATTCAAAAAATAACTTAAAATATTGATATAATAAACTATTAAACACATTTTTAGTGAAACGTTGATTTCTACATGCTTCTCATGGGCGTATGAGTCAATAACCACTTGTCTAGTTGTAATTTTATTCGCCATTCAACCAATTTACAATTCGAGAACCCATGTTAGAGAATTCACGAATTTCAATTATACATTCATAAAGTAACGTCCCTCAAATCAATAAATTCAGAAAATAAAAATAAAAATATTGATTTAATAAACTATTTAACACATTTTTTAGTGAAAAGGGCACTTCCACAAACTTCCCATGGGCATATGAGTCAATAACCATGCATATGTTTATAATTTGACTCGTCATTCAACTAATTTACAATTGAATAACCTTGTTTTAGAGAAGTCATGGCTATTTACACTTGTTCTCATCCCTACTTATTGAAGGAATTGAATCCCAACATATAGATAGATAGTGGTCATCCCAACTATATAGAGTCTTGGAGGAACCTATCTAGTATACGATGATTTCTCCTATAGATCCAACTCGACTATATATAGCTATATTTGACCCCCTCCTTATCTATCTTATCTTTCCCATAGTGAACACTATATAATTGGTACCTATAGGGGGAACATGGCCCAACTATAAAGAGGGGGCCTATCTAGACTCATATACTCTATATGGGTTTGGTGGGGAGGAGCGAGGGGAGGGGAGGTGGTGGGTCTAGTGATTAATAATTATTATTATTTTTAACAAATGTCGAGGGTGGTGCAAATGTGGCACCGATCTCGCATCACATTTTTGTTATTTCCACCTCCAACTTAAAATATATATAAAGTGGGAAGCTTAAAGGAAAAATTAATTTATTTCATTTCCTCTTGACAGAGACAATGGGAAAGAATAAAATGAAAATGGAGAGGAGAGGAGAACCCTAGTGGAAGAAAAATAAAGGATAACAAGAAGGAAGAGAAAATAGTAAGAAAAAACAATAGAAATGAAGAGGAGAAAAGGAACAAAGACAATATAGAGGCCAACATTGACAAAAAAAAGAGCACCAGCAGAAATATGGAGTAAAACTAAATCCTACAAGGCAAGAAAATCCTTTGTTGGAAGAAGAAGAAGAAGAGAGTGTGAAAAATCCCGGATCGTGGGTATGCAAATTTTAATTTTAATTTGATAGATAATACAACCCCTAGTGTAAATTATGTAAACCCTAGGATAAATTTGTGTAAAATATAGATAATATTGTGTAAACCCTAATGTACATTGTGTAAACCCTAGGAAAAATGTATAAACCCTAGGGAAAATTTTATAAATTCTAGGTAAATTGTGTAAACTCCAAGCCATAATATAATATTCGATCAACGCTAAACACAAATGTAAAGAGGAAAATATTTCGAGATGATTTATATTTTTGATTGGGAAAGTGTGAAGAATGCCCTATTGCTTTCCAATCGACACCTCAACCAAGGAAGACATTGATGGAGAAGGAAAAGAGAAAGGATAAACTTATGGATGTGTCGTTTTGTTGCCAGGGACCTGCTTTATTCATATAGCTTGGCCATGCCTTATGGGATCGTGCAAGGAAGCACATGAATAAGGACATGGTTGTTATCTTGTTGCTTTATGGCTCTTCCTAAGCCAAGGTGAGAGAACCTGAGGGGTGGCTATATATATATATGTGTGTTTAAAACCCTAAGACTTGTTGGAACCTCAATCTGATATCGAATGCAACCACTGAATGTAATTATCATTCAAAAGAATGGTCACATAAGCATTGCACACACTTTATACATTTGACACAAGCCAATGAAGATAGATAAAATATGATCACAAGCATCATTTGGAAGGAATATGTTGATAACTTGGGTTGAAACTGTTAGGATATAAGGGATAAAATATATGGAATAATCCCTCATGAGTAATCGTGCAAAGAAAAACTAATATACAAAAAATATTACATATCTCAAATAAAATTCCATAATAAAATAACACAACACAAAGAGACAAAATTTAACGTGGTTCACCCAATTTGGGCTACGTGCACCAAGAATCACTTGCTTAGATTTTATTACAAGTCACCGCTCTCTCAATACAATACCCATATCATTTGGAGCTATGCTCAACAAACTCTACAAAATTCACACCCAAATTCAAAACACATCTACAATGTTTTTTTTATTATACCTATCATATGCATAAAACCATATAAGTAGACAACTCCTTAAGTAGCTTTACAAAACCGTGGGTATTAAAACCATGGGCCAAAACTGTCCCATAAACCTATGCGTCAAAAATCATATCCATATGAGAAAAGCAAATTTCCCAATATATCGGGCACGTTTTAAGGCCCAAAAAAATTCAGGCTGCGCCCTGAACCCCTGGTGAGACAACTATGGAAAGTGTACAAAGTGCTCTTAGTGTACAGTATTCAACACTTTCTCACATAAAAACAGCTCCACAACCTAATGTAAACGATACTTGAGATGTTGATATTTACAATTCACATCAAATTCACTCAAAATATACAATTGAAATGTGATTTCGGGAAAGCATCATTTTGGATATACAAAAGGGAGATGAAATCTACAAGGGTAGGATGGGATAATACTTACTTAGATTAAGTGGGTGGTAGTGGATCTAATGGGAAGGGGTACTGTAGTTTTCCATCTTCGTTTGTTTCTGCCAAACTCCAAAAAAGAACAAAGATAAAGACAATATAATCTTCAAAGGTACATTTGCATTCATTGATACCAATTTAATGAAAACATTACCACATAACCTCATAAATCTTAACACAAAAACTTGTGTATGAAACTTCAAAATATCTATTAAATCATTTCCACAACACCTAAGATACACTCAAAGGATGTAAACACTTAACTCTAAGACAATATTACAGAAAGGAATTTTATAACCAAACATACATTGTAAGGTAACACTACAACACAATGTTTTTAAGTAACCAATCACAATGCAATAACCAAAAGAAATTGCTTCATATTTCATTGATTTAATAAACAAAAGATTACAACAAAGATCACATTCCTCAATTGTACTCTTATTAACAATCCAAAATTCTGACCAAAGCATGAAAATGGTTATATGCATATTGATTTAGACAAGGGATAAATGTACAGGATGATCTCAATTCCTATTAATGACTATACAATGTAATCACCTTAGCAAAAACCTAAGACTAGAACTAAAGTTCCCCAAAATTTAGAAATAGTACCCTTGAATGAAGACAAGCCTTCATTCTTATAAAAATTCCCAAGTAGGGAATATACCAATATGCCCCCAAGAACCCTTTGAAGTTATCCAAAACACGGGACCAAGGTCCTCAATCTACCAAAATGAGAAGGAAGGTCGCTCCAATTGAAAATATTTGATCTTGATACACCAGGATGGAACAACTTTGGATCATGATGGAGCTTGTGGATAAGTGAAGAATATTTTGTTTAACAAACTCTTCTTTGTCTCTTTCTTCCTGTCACCATCATGTGTGCACTTCTAGGAGAGTTTGTTATTTTTTTTCATTTGATTTGATTCTCTTTACTTGGAAGAATGATGAATAGAAAAGAATAAAGAATGAAGATGAAGAATAAAGAATGAAGAAATTATTCAAGAAGGGTCGAGATCTATTTGTTCACCCTTTACCTTCTTTTCCAGTTTATTTTTATAGGCATCAAGTCATTCAAACATCCCCAAAATGGGGTCTTCATAAAGCCCTACATGGTAGAGAAAGATTATTTCTTGTTTGGATAAGACATTGTCCATTTCAACATAAATAATTTCTTTTTCTTTATTCTCTTGGCCAATTTATTTATGCAACCCTCCAAATGAATAAAATAATAATCAAAATCTTTTGGAGCTTCTAACTCCCCTGCAACATGTTACTTTAGAATTTCAATCAATTTTTTTGCATCTGTAGTCCCTAGAGTGTATGCACCTTTGAGGGGAAGAATTTTTTTCAATCTTAGATTCAATGTCATTGACATACTCTCATGCCTTATCCCTCATATTTTGGAGCTTGTTGATGTAATCTCTCCAGAGTCTCAATCCATAACTTGATAGCCCCTTCATATTCATATTGTCTTCCTTTATAATCTAGGGGTATTATCCCTTCTTTCTCCACATCTTCATCATTCATGGCAGTAATAGCCTCAAGCTTTGGTAACATGCCATCCCAATACTCCACTTCATCTTGATACTTCTCAATTAATGCTTTTCTAGCCTCTATTTGTTTTGAGACCTAGTTATAACATTCAATTATTTCTCTCGAGAACGATTATCTTTACTTATCAATTCTTCCTCCCATTTTTTGGTGGTTTCCCCCTATTCTTCAAATTCTGGAAGTCTTCATTACTTTAGGGGTGATAGCGAGTTTGTAATTTCTTGGCCCTCCTTAGGAGTTTGTAACCATTTCTACACATAGGTTGACAAGATGTCAACCTTCTCCTTGAGTTGCTTCTTGGTTTCTTTGTCTTTGTCCATCTTTTGGAAAAGACCTCCCATTGCCACAATGACTTCATGTTTGAGACCCTCAGTGGTTGATTTCCCAATGGGACTTGAGTGATCTGGTAGTTAGATGGTGTAACTTCATCCCTTGAAATATCACCTTGTGGAGTGGTAATATCCACAAATCTATCTCCTTGTGGCCCCATTATTATTCTTGAGATAACTCTGGACTTTTTGGTGCTCTATATGGTCTCAAGGAGATGATATTCCCAAGGTCTACCTCTTCCACTTGTACTCTCACCTTTCTTTTTCTTGGGAGTACTTCTCCCAACCATCCCTCACTTGGAGTGCTACCTTCCCCTTGTGTTTGTTGTTGGGAAGCACTAGGTACAATCACAAGTTCTTGTGATTTGGAGATTGCAAGGTCGGAGTCATGAACATGTAGTTGTGGTGTTTCCACATTTTTGTTATTTGCACTTGGGTTTCCTCCTCCTCTTCCCTTTGATCCTTTGTTTCCTCTTATTTCTCTATGGAAGGGTGTGAGATACTTATATCTTTCATTTTTTCCACTTAAACTTCAGTTCCTTGTTACTTGGATGGTGAAGACGTTTTGGATGGATCAACTTTTTTTTCTAATTTAGTTCTTGAGTCTCAACGTGTGCAACCTTCTCTGCAAATTCATGAGTTGTAATAACTACTTCCACTATTTCCAGAGCTGATTGGAGGGGATCTATGACTAGTGAGTTCTCAACCCCTTTCAGTGGAGTCTCTTCAAATTTTTGTTGCTCAACTTGTGCTACCATTGATGCTTCCTTCTTGGTGTATTCCTTTTAATACAACGGGGATTCTTCCTCCCTTACAATTGGTGCAACATGATTAGGTGCAACTTGTATATCCTAGGAGTGAAGGTCTAATCCCACATATTCTCCCAATCCATGCAACAATTTAGTAAAGGCTTGTTCATGAGATGAATCTTGCACTTCCTTCTCAACAAATCCAATTGTTGAGAATGCTCTTCATGGGTTGTGATTAAAATAGGGCTTCTTGTGATAATGGAACTAGGGAATTATCAACTACCTTGGGAATATCCAAAAATTTGAGGGTAATTCAAGGCTCTGGGGAGTTCTAACATAGTTGCACTTGTGGTTGTTTCAATTGCATGTGTTGCCACCTTTCTCTCTTTGTCCTTTCAAAGTGCTTAGTCACATGGCTCTTCCTCCACCTCCTTAGGAATGGGTTCCAATCTTGGACTCACCCTTATTTGTTTCATTGAAATGCTCCCCCTCATTCTTTTTCCATTTCTAAATAATCCCTTTGAGTAGAGGATGATGCACCTACATGTGTCTTCTCACAAGGAACAATTACTTTGGGCCATGAGGTGGGACGGGGTATAACCTAGTGTGGAGTGACTTGAATGATTTGGATTTCCTTAATTACCTTCTTTAGTATCTCCTCAACCTTTTGTGTCAACCTAGATACAGGAGTCCGGTCCTACTTGTAACTACACTCAATTACTCTAATATTTTTAGGTTGGTCCCTTGATAGAAATATAAGGAGATTTACCTTTGATAGATCCAAAATAGTTGCTCCTTTCCTCGGAGGGGAAGTACGTCCCTTAATTATTCTGAAGCTCTATACTCCTATTATCGCCTAATTTTAACTTCACTAAATTACAACGTAAAAATTTCAAAAAAATTATGAAGTGTTATTTCTAGTGATTTATCACCTTTGTCACGATCGTTTTATTCTCCCGATCGTTTTGGCCTTCATTTTGACCATTTCGGTCAAAAAGAACAACGAAGTGTCAGCAAAACCATGTTTAAATTAATTAATTAATATTTAATTAATTCATTACCTTTTATTTAATAAAATTAATTTTATTGAATTTTGGGGTTTTTAATTAATAAATATTAATTTAATCTTCATTAAAGTTGATCGAAAAAATATGGAAGAACTTTTCTCGCTTCCCCATTGTCGTGGGCAATTAAAATTCTACTTCCAATTGCCAGGAATGCCAAGTTGGCTTTCCGCTCCCAATTTTCCCTTTCTTGGAAAAGTTTCCATTTTCCCCCACTTGTTGGAAATTCTCTTGTTGATTTCCAACCCAACCGGATGTCAAACGAAAAATATCTCCCATTTTTCCCATATGGGGAAATGGATGGGAATCATGTCGCCCAACTTTGTCATTGTATGGGAAAATGGTTAACTTCTTCCCATATTCCCCTAGAAATTAATGCCCACTACCCAAAGAAAGAGGAAATTGGTTATTTCAATGGGAAGAAAGAAGAAATGGTTACGAGAAAGCTTCTTGAATCCTCGTAACTTTCTTAGTTAAAATTTGTGGAAAACGTCGTGTGAAAGAAAGTAATTAAGAAGCTTTGAGGCTTTTTATTTCCAACTTCTTATTATTATTTCCAATTTCTTATTATTTTCCCTATGTGGAAACATTTTTCAAAATTTTTTCCAAATATTCATAGCACATTCTTCACAAACATTGATTATCCACTCATTCCAAGAAAGCTATAAACAGCTCCATCATTTGTGCACACGAAGGAGGTAGTAAACTAGTTGAACAAGGAGGAAGTCCACGTTTCCGAATAAAATAATCTCGTCCATCATATGTTCACGCAAAAAGAGGTACAATGGACACACATTTGTAGGACAAATAATTCCACGTTGAAGGCAATAAACAATAAGCCACGCATTGGTAAATAAATGGTTATTCACACGCAGATCCGAAGAAAAGGCCAGACAGTTAAAGAAAAACATTTCCACTCCTAAGCAAGAAGAAATGCAGCTCCCACGCATTCCAAGGATTTTTCAACTCTTCATACCAAAGCCATACAAGCTCCGGTAGCAAGCGGAATAAGACAATCCATTGTTCCACACATTGGACAATTAAAAAGCTACAAATTTGCAAAGGGTAAAACAATCCATACGCATGTTTTGAGAGGAAAGAAATAGTTGTTCAACTACCCACTCATTTATCTAGAAAAATTCCACACATATAGTGAAAGACAAAAAAATAGTCCACTTTAATAGATAAGTGCAACATAATACTAAAAGATCGAGTCCATGTTTTGAGGAAAAAAACGATCAATCTTTGGAAAAAGGAGAAGGATTTGAAGTATCAATTGCCATGCCATGAGTAGAAGAACTGCCATGAACCTTAGAGAGCTCCCATGCAGCCAAGGAGTCAAAGCAAAGATCACGAATAGGTTGAGTAGAGAAAGCGATTGATGCGGAATGAAGGTTGTTTGTTGTATCTGTCAAAGTAGTCAACTTTGGAGCTTGATATCTCGAAGCGGGGTGATTTTGTGAAAAACCAATCATTGCCCATAATTTTACTCAAGTTAAGGTGTTTCTATACTTATTCTTAGAGCTGCCCCCAACACCTCATTTGATATTTTTCACGAACCCAAACAAACACGGTTTTTTGGATTTCGATCTGCGCCTTGATTTCAGCTTGTTAGAAGGCCTACTTTGAGCATCCGTATTTCAGGTGTCAGAGTGATTTTGAGAAGAATGGTTTGGTTCTTTGGATTTTTCTATCTTCACTGTACTCCTTTGCCAAGTTACAAATACAAGCACCTCATTTGGTATTTTTAGCAAACCCAAATAAAAGATAATTTATTTAATTTTGGTGTGAGTGCAGTTTTCAATTTGTCAAGGGGACTCACTTTGAGAGTCAATATTTTGAACTTGGATGATCTTCAAGAGGAAATAATTGGTTCTTTGGATTCTCCACACCTTCATGTCTTTGCCTTGCCATGTCGTATATTCCTAGGGTGATGTTTGGTATTTTCCCAAGCTAAAATAAAATGGATTTTCTGATTTCACACCTACATTTTCTGACAATGCATAGAAGTCATCTTTGACCTTTAATACTTGATTTGAATAATTTGGGTTGGGAATAAACCCTCTAACACGTAGACTTGTGGTACCTTAATAGAGTCCCTCATCCAGTGAGAGCTTCTCAGAACAAGATTTGTTATTTTTCCCAGGGCAGTTTCAGAGGTGATTTGTTCAGTTTTGAAGTCTGGAAGTAATAGCCGAGAAATCAAGCTTCACATGTTCAAAATCATGTTATCTTAAAAAAATTGTGTTGCGGTATGAGTTTTAGGAAATTCTATCCACTTGGCGCTCGATTTAGAGTATGATAACATCATCGATACTAACTTGGGACATGTTGACGTAAGTTGGTTCCGCGACCACGTATCAAGCCGAAGGCGAGTCATAATTTTCCCGGCAATTGTTCTAAAGCGGTCTTTCATGCATGGTAACCTTCCCGGTGTTTGTATAGAGTCCCCGGGTGGTCATCACTTGCACGGGCACTACTGACTCCTGCACAACATGGCGATTCAACTCCCCGGCTTGAAGCGAGTGACCTCGACTTGTGGCTCTCGGTCTCATCTCCGTGGCGTTAATGCTTCTCGATAGCACCAATGGGTCACCTCTGACTTCCTCATTATGCGGTATAGGTTGTAGCTATTGGCAAAGGTCTCTTTGGAGTCAAAAGCCATGGTTATCGATAGAGATCGATAATGAGAGAAGTGTGTCTACATCAATTGTCTTCACTTGATCATTGTGGTGGATCTATTCATCGACAAACCAAGACCAATGACAAGTGTGGTTGTGTGGATCATCAAGCAAGGCCACATCATTCAAGTGTGTCTCATGTCGATACTCTCGATTAGCAGCAGTGGCAATGATACTTCATCGGCTAGTCTTAAAGTCGGAGCATTCTCGAATTGGTTGATCGTGAGTGAATCGGAATGACAACACTTCAAGATGGTGACAAAGATGAAATACATAACTCCGAAGTGGATTGTATTCTCGACTCTTGGAAGATCTTCTTGATGTCGAAATATCAAAAGCTTGATTCGACAAGCCAAGGTGGCATAGCTTGACTATGATCTCGTAATGAATGAAGAATTCACCATGGAAAGGTATTCGGGCGTGTGGAGAATTGTGTGTAATTATGAATGTGAATACTAATGAAGACAAATTTCTCATGCCGGGATGTTGCTCAAATGAATAGGTGGATGAAGCTTGCTCAAGTTTCAAGCTCATCTCTCTTGTCATCGGAGG
Source organism: Taxus wallichiana var. yunnanensis (assembly GCA_018340775.1). Classification (NCBI taxonomy): domain Eukaryota; kingdom Viridiplantae; phylum Streptophyta; class Pinopsida; order Cupressales; family Taxaceae; genus Taxus; species Taxus wallichiana. The sequence goes on along the minus strand of CM031238.1, from coordinate 808,903,746 downwards.
ATTGCGGAGCACGTCGATGAATTCATTCCCATCTGACCAAGATAGGTAGAATTTTGGCCCAATGGATAAGGCACTAATTATAGGTGTCTTGATATAGGTAGTACGTTGTTGACTAGGATGTCTATGTGGGTGTCCAAGTCATCTAAGTGGGTCACATGTACCCATTTCTTTTATTTATGTACTTTTCCTAAAATGACTTCAAAATTGTTATAAAGTGATGTTATTGTCAAACTCACTTTTGGTAAATTGTGATACCTTAAGTAGTTTCTATTTTCAAGTTACTTTTAAAGTTGGTTGAAAAATTCAAAGCCACTTAAGATGCCCTATTTAATGTTCATGTAAACCCTAACTACTTTGTAACTTGACTTTTAGGTTATAAAGGAAGTTAGAG
>CM031238.1:808626765-808903255 GCA_018340775.1 Taxus wallichiana var. yunnanensis | reverse complement strand
TTTTCACAATACATTTCTAGGACTAAGCCTTATGGTAGAAAAAATATTCATAACAGGGTTTTATCAAAAAAATAGAGTCTTAGAGTATTCTAAATTAATGTATACATGATTTAAACCTTCCTAAACATCATCCACACATTGGATCAAGGAGAGAGGTAGTTTACCCTATTTGAGTCATATGAACTTAATTACGATGATGTGATGAGATTTAGGGATTAGTTGGTCTCAATAACATCATGCACAATAAATCAAATGTGATTGTATGATGTTTTTTTGGGTTTTATGGAACCTAACTACATCATTATCTGAAATAATTATTTATATAGGTGAAGAGAGAAATCATCTAGAGGTACATGGTTGTGTGCAAGAATGTTTCAATGAGGAAGGAGGTTACTATGAAGGAGGAGATGGTCACTATAGACCATCAACACACATGAGATTTCATGAAGCCATAAGATGAGGTGGTAGAGAAGAAAAGAGAAGGGAGAGAAGATTATATAGCTAAAGAACAAAGGGTGTGCAAAAAAATCCCACCAAAAGGACTAGAGTGAACAAAATATTACCATGGTGCACAACTAAGTGTGCAAAAGAGGAGACCTTAGTGGAAATGTAAGAGATCATAAAGGAGTGTGTAAGAAAAGAAGCCTCAAGCTAAGGAGTTGAGGAGTGTGAAGATAAAGGCACACACAATAATGTGAGAGAGTAAAAGCCATCCAAGAGAGACTATGTCATTCTAGGCCATTAGAGCCAAGTAGAGAGAATAACCACTCTAGGATAGGTCCCTAGGATGAACAACAAGATTCTGTAAAATCTCTAGAAGATATTTCCAAGCTCTGTGGAGAGTAGTTGTATGTATATAGGTCATAAAGGCTTTTTGGAAAAATAATTTTCACAAGGAGAAATTAGGGCTTTCAAAGCACGCTTCGGGACTAGGTCCCTCTCGCTTAGGAATGGGGCATCTTACATTTATTGAAAATAGAAAATACATACACGACTCTAACCATCGGGAGTGGCATCTCACTACCGAGGATCACACAGGAATACTCCACTAAACTCATGTGTAAAAAGAGGTGGAGGGAAGGTGTGTGATCGAGAGAGGGAGAAAGTGAGAAGGGGTTACATGTGTTTTGATTTGTTATGTATTATAAGGCATTTCATGAGTCTATATATTTGAGAAACTGTTGTTATCTTTGAGAGTTATGAGGTTTGTAAAATATAATTTTGACACATCTAACACTCCTACAAATGTCAGTAAACATTCCAAAAATCCCCAAAACCTAAACAATGACTATACTATTTCCTAAAATAGACGTCGATTGTAGAATTTAAACCCTAAACAGATTGTAGGCTACATGCTGAAATCTTGAAAAAATACTTATGTACTAACCAAATTAAATTGTGAAAAATTAGACTAGTTCCGTAAGGTACATAGTGACCTTAGTTTATTATATTTACTAAAATAAATTTAAAGTATAAGAGTTTCATTTATTATTGTTTAAACTTTCAAGTATAAGAAATAATAAAGTATAAAGAATAATAAATGAAAATCTTATACAGAACATTTACTTTTGTAAATAGAAAGCTCCCACAAACACATATATTACACCATGCTTCTTTTTAAAGTCAAATACGTTAAATAAATAAATTATGCCTAAAGAATATGAGCTCCACTTTTTTTCCCCTCTAAACTTAAGAGGTGACTAGAGAGGGGGGTGGGAGTTCCCCTACAGTTTAGGCTGATTTTTGTCCTTGTGGAACCAACATTCATTCTCTCCATTTTTGGTGATTTTAGAGGGAAATATGATTTTATTTACCTGTAAATAACCATAAAAATTCAATGGGATCCTATAATATCTCAAAGCAGTATTGTTGAGGAAAGTAATAAAACAACATGGGACCTTAAAACTGCTAAAATGTTCCTAAATTTTCTCAGAAGCACCCGCTGAGATATTTATAGAGCCCCCCTCCATGGGACCATGGCCTAAGAAGAAAATAAACTCAATATGTACACCATTCATTATACATGTAGGAGTTGTTTAAGTGAGACAAACCTAATTAATTCAAATGCATGTATTACAAATTAAGAGTAGATCAACGGTTGTGCCAAAATTTGGTGTATGGTCATCGATGAATTTAATTTAGGCCATTTTTTTGTGAACAATGAAGGACACACCCCTGTTATTACTATTGTAGCATTTCATTGAAAATTGGACTAGTTGACATTTCCTATGTAATCAATTTATATGATGGTGCGATTCGATTTGGAAATAATGCTTACAATTTGCTCTATGACATTTAAAAATTATGTTGCATTAAGAATTTGTAATTTTGGTAAGATATTACAGTACGATACAATCAATAATCTTATCTATATTAAATTCATTTGGGAAATATCAAATATATAGGAATGTCGCTCTTGTAAATAAGGAGATTCATATCCACACAAATATCTCAATATCTTAGTCAACATATCCCTAAAATCATTCAAAGTAGTTACCACCATCCTATATACTTGAGTTTGGTGTAAGCCATAACACTATTCTCTTACAAATAGAATATTAGCGAATATTTTACCTACTTGACAAACCATGTGAGTGCTAATTTCCTAACATTCCCTACTTAGTGCGAACATAGTAGAAAAGCTTTCACACTTTCAACAGTAGTATGCTTGACTCTTGTTGCATGTTCGATTCTTGTGGCTTATGATCTTGATCCAAATGAAAGAGAACTCTTATCAAATTTCCATGTTTTCTGCAAGCTTATCACAAAACCTGGATCTATGAACAAGAAACCATCAACTGTTCATCTCATATGGTTTTCAAGATTACAATTAACCTTTCAAAATCCATGATCTACATTATGCTAGTACCTTTTCTCTCGACAACATTTTTACATCAGGAGGTTACATAGGAAATGATTCTCATTTATTACAAATTTGAATATGAATTTAATTCTCTTCTTATTCTCGATAACACACCAAACTAAAAACATGGAAAACAAAAAATGAAGACTAAGTCCTCATCACCCCATGTAGCCTATATACTTGATCATTGTAACTTAATATCACATATCACAACCGATTTTCGTTCTTTGTTGGATTTTAGTCTCATCATTTTTCATTTCAGCGCATTTTATTTGTCACTAATCCATTGTGTGGGCACGTCGCTAGTAGCTGGCAAGAGGAAATTGATTTTCCTCATCCTTCCATTGCCTCCATCCTCCAATAGGGCGTTCTTTACTCATGAAGATGAAATTTGAAGCTCAAATTTACATCATCTTCTATCGATGTGTCTTCTCCCCCAATTTTTGTTTTTACTATGAAATTCCCAAGCAGGTGTTTGGGGTGACATCTCTCAGTGGGGTGAAGGGGGAATGCCCCTTATAGGATCTAGGGAAAAACCCTTAGGTGCACTCCTTGTCATGGTACAAGGTGGGGTTGAGGAGTGGAGCCTGCGAATTCGGGCACATTTTCTTCTTTATAGCCTCCAAAAATATCATCATAAATGAAATATTAAGTTTATCCCCCAAAATTTGGCCGTCTAGTAACACCTAGAACATCTCTGTAAGGTAATTTGTTTTACAGTGACTTTAAGTATTTCAACTCTTGATGATTATACGAATGAAGGATGATAAACTAAATATTTTAAAAGTATTATCATATGATTACTTCTAAAATAATACCAAAACACCACCACTTGATTTTTAAAAAAAAAAACCCACTCAGAAAGGTTTGATCCCTTGACCTCTTCAAGCCTAATGTCTTATCTATAATTTTAACACTTGTGGGGCTATCAGCTTACTCAAAATTAAATATACAAAAATATGATTTTAATGTTCACCTTAGCAATATTTGAAGCAAGTAAATCCCTGAGTTCGATTCCTCCACAAGTTAGGTTAATGTAAAGTACAAGTTTTTGGAGGAGGGTAGGGAGCTTTATGAGCTTTGAAATATACAAAGTTTATCACTCTTTGAAGATGAGCTTGGGATCGACGTAAGATCGATGTAACTCAGTCCAAAATGTCCAGCACAGTGTGTCACTTGAAGCTCTTAAGTCGTTTGATAGGATTTGCACGAGCTAGAATGACTGGTTGGGTTTCGGACATAACATACGTTGTTTTTTGAGCCGTGAACCTGAGTCGACAACCTATCTTATTCAGATCTGGACGAGAATCGTGGGACTGCAAGTCCAAGGAGGTGGCCGAGACAATTTCAAGTACATAGGTGGATCTTTTGAATGATCTGCATAAGGATTGAAAGGCAATTTCTTGTAGACTGAGAGATTTACGCAAAATGATAATACCCGATGGATCTGATATAGCCAAAAATACTTGTTACCATCCTGGTGTCCAAAATCACCGGTCCTTCCTATAACACATTCTGCCAATGGAAGCACGAAACTTCTCAATTTGTCTAGCAAGTTCACAGATGGGAGCCAAACAATCATTCACATGACAAATAAATGTAGATATACACAACGAAGTCTTATTTGTACTAAATCTACTCCTAAACACACCAGTAGTTATACCTACACACTAATTTTCTCACATAAGACTCGTTATCACTGAAGGCAATAGCAAGATACAATGACTTACCCCAACAATATATCATCCTTCCATGACAAAACTCTTGTTTTGAATTGAAATCTAATTTTGCTTAGAGATTACAATACAAAACAATCAATAATATATTAAATGGGTGAAAGGAAGAATATGATTTCCATCTTTTATAGCAAATGTATAAATAACAATTTAAGTTTACTTCTTGAGGATTTGAGAGTTTTCTATTAAATATCTTTTTCCACAACATATTAAAATGTAGGTCTTAGACTATTGGTGAGTAACAAGTAGTTTGTAATCAACAACCCAAGTTCCATGCCCATTGAGTTCATTGGATGTTTTCAATAAGTGGCCATGGGGACACCTTGAGGTAGGGGTCAAACTTCTCCATATGGACCAAGCGGGACATAGCGGGGCACTCGAAGGTGGATCACTCGACGGACATTAAGGATGGCAAATGTTTATCATCCAAAGTTTTGTATCTTATTTTGGATGGAGAGTGGTGTCTCTGCTATGCTAATGGCTAAAAAATTGAATATTTGTTGCAATGGCGTTGTACTTATTGCGCCTTTGAGCTGCTCTAAAGCGGTTTTCACACTTGTGGGTATTCCTAGGGTTGGCGGGGTTAATGAAGTTGTGATGGTCACGTCTACAGCCGCTTAGGAGCGGTTGTCAAGCCTATGGGCTCCCCTAGAGTTGTTGAAGTCAACACTACAAGCAACAAAGTTGTTGAAATTCATAAATTTGCCAACCCTTTTCTAAACGAAGGGCCAAGACTAACAAAGCCAAGCACGTGGTCCAGGTTTTTCAAGAGGCTACCAAACAAAAACGTGGACCCCAATAGCTCTGTGGAACCCCACGTTTACTCTTTTTTCCATCTCAAAGGACGATGATGGAATCTTTCATATTCAAATACCCGAGGCTAGTCTCCATAGAGAAATTCAAAAAAACTAGATGACGCTGGTGGGTAGGTTTCTTGGTCCTTGTCCTAATATAGATATTGTCAGAAAATGGGCAGTAAGAAAGTGGAATCCTCTGGGAGAAACGAATATCTCATATGTGGCTAATGGTTTCTTTTTTATCAAGTTTAATCTTCAAGAAGAAATAGATGCAGTATTATTGGGCGGAACATGGTGTTTGGGAAATATGGGGCTATTCGTTAAAAAATGGTACCTTGAATTTGATCCTAACACTGAGAATATTAATACCATCCCCATATGGTGTAGACTTCAGGATTACTTTTACAATTTTGGGATGATGAGATCCCGGTGAATATTGCCATATCTATTGGATCTCCAATAGGACCAGACAACTCTACTAGAAACAAATCTAGGTTGGCTTTTGCCAAGTTATGTGTCTCAACGGACATGGAGCAGAAGTTACCAAATCATGTTATGTTACAAACTAGGTTGGTTATATGGAAGCAACCGATTATCTATGAATATTTTTAGATGAGATGCTCCAAATGCCACAAGTTGTATCACTTCACAAGAAAAGGCCCCGGATCCAAAATCATTGAGGAAAGGAAGGAAAAGGTTGGCTCTGCTTTGGATTCACATCATGTTAAGAGATCTAACTCTAAAGAGTCGATAAGGGCACAAAAATGCTAAAGGAGGTAATGAACAAGTTATCAGAACTCCAAGCCCTAATCAGAAGCAACATCATGGGGGAAGCTTTAAAACTCAAGTTAAAAACCTTTGTTCATAGGACAGTCTAGAGACCAAAGAACGGCATCAAAAGTTGGACAAAAATGATGGGCTAATCAACGAGGAAGAAGCCAAAGAAGAAAACAAACTAGTGGATCTCAGTCTTAAGATTGATAAAGAAAATCAGATGGTCGAGGTTCATCTAAATCAAAGAACAGAGAACATAGGAGGTTGCATGCAGAAAGACACGGCTATCTTATTCCCTCCTATGGTCAAAGTTTCTTCCCAAAATCAACCTATGAAGTCATTTTGAAGACTCGATCAATTTGCTTAGAGGTTGCTCCTTCAAAGGACTGTAAGGAAAGCTAGTAAATAATAACAATCATACAATGACCTCTAATCAGCCAATAAAAGGAGGGGGTGGCGATCAAAGACTAAAAATTCTCTACATCCTCCATCCTCGGACATTGCTCTAGAAGAACCTAATAAGATACAAGAGGATATCCACATTTGGAGTTGAATGGAGGTGGAGGTGAATCAAATAGCCTTACACAACCCCGATAAACATATAAATCGCAAGGTTGATACTTCTCCTACGCCTTTGTTGAAGATAAACAATGGAGGCATGCTGAAGACTTTTATCCTAGAGGAGAAAGAAAGAGAGGAAGGAGAACTAACCCTCTTAAAAAGCAATGTGCTAATAGGACCAATCTCTAGTCACCTACTTTTACTCTAGTCAAATCCAAAACCCAAAAATCTAAAGGCTTTGAAGGTATCCCAGATGCCTTGTTCTTTGATATAAAAAAGTCACCTAGCAATTCAATAGCTTCTTGTTCTAGAGTCGGTAGATCTTCCAAGAGACAAGCCTATACAGGGGTTAATACTACAACGGGAAGACAAAACGATAATGATCAGAAGAAAAAGGAAACAAATAAAGATCTTGCAGATGCAACTCAATCCACTTTGGACCATCTAGAAAACACCTCTTCATGCTTGTTTCAATGAAAGTTATCTCTTGGAACACCAGAGGCCTTAATGGGGTGGAAAACAGCGTACTCTTAAGGAATTAAGAAAAACTTGCAGACCCACCATTATGGTGATCTAAGAAACCAAGATGACCTTTGAAGCAATGAATGCTTGTAGCAGGTTTATTTGGAAAAATGTTGAGCAAACATCTGTGGATTCTAGAGGGGCATCAAGAGGTATTGTTGTCCTTTATGACCCTGCCTTAATATCTAGTAAAGTGGTCTTCTCCTCATCTTATCACCTTGTTGTTGCATTTCAAACTCTTGATAGCTCAATTTTTTGGATCCTTTCTGTTATATATGCTCCTAATACTCTTCATGGTAGAAGGAAACTTTGGAAAGATCTAAAAAAAATTGGGCTAACTATGATCACTTACATTGGATGGTCATGGGGGATTTTAACACTCCTCTTTCTCCAGCTGAAAAAAGGGGGTTCTTCTGAATATACCACTGGGATGGATGATTTAGCTGATTTCATTTCTTCTTCTAACCTCTTTGACCTAGAGCTCCATGGAAATCCTTATACTTGGTCTAATAAGAAATTAGGGATGAGCACATTCAAGTGTGGCTTGACCATGACATTATTTCTATTGATTGGCTTTTGTCCCAAGGCTTCCACCTTTCTTCTCTTCCTAGAATTGGTTCAAATCATAACCCTATTGTGCTTAGTATGCTCAACACCGATAAGCCTTCCCATTCCTCTTTTAAGTTTGAAAAAATGTGGTTTGACCACCTAGACATTAAGGACAAAATCAAGGAATGGTGGGGCTTAGAAGTGGAAGGCACACATAGTTCAAGTTTGTCCAAAAGATCAAAAATGTCAAAAAGAAAGTTAAGATCTGGAATAGAAAAGTATTTGGAAATGTTTTCATCAAAAGAAATAAACAGGTTAAGGAGGAGCTTGTTGTGTTGGAAAAAATGGTTTTAGCAATTGGCCTATCACATGAAGATTATATCCTTGAGAAATCTCTCTTATTTGAATTTCATAATCTTTGTGCTAGAGAAGAGTCTTTCTAGAGGTAAAAATCTAGGGCTTTATGGCTTAAGGAAGGTGACATAAATACTAAGTTTTTTCATATGACAACCCTTAAGCATAGAGCACACAACAAGATTTCGGAAGTCTCTTTGGATGACGACACATTACTTCTAGATTAGAACATCATCAAAGGATGAAGCTTTAGTTTTTACAAAAATATCCTAAATGACAATACTTCTTTGTCTACTAAGGTAGTTGGTACACCGCTTGACTCTATTCCTAATAATCTAGTGGATTAAGAATACTTTAACAATCTCAGCAAAATTTCCACCATAGAATAATTACAAAATGTGGTTTTCTCTCTGGAAGAGGATAAATCCCTGGGACCTTATGGGTTTTCAACTAATTTTTATAAAAAAATTGGGATATTTTCTCTGAGGATCTCCTAAAAGTGGCCAATGAATTTTTCAGAACAGGAAAACTTCTCAAAGAGATTAATAACACTTTCATTTTTTGGTTCCTAAGAAACATGGGGCCAAGAACTTCAAACATTTCAATCCCATAAGCCTTGCAAATGTTTTATACAAGATATTTACAAAAAAATTGACTATCAAAATTCAGCCACTCCTTCCTAATATTATTTCAAAACATCATGGGGGTTTTTCGTCAAAGGCAAGCTCATCCAGGATGGTATTGTGATGGTTCATAAAACCATCCATTCGATGGGAAAAAGTAAAAATATGGTATGGTCATTAAGTTGGACATGAATAAAGCCTTTGACAAAGTCTCTTGGATTTTCTTGATGACAAAGTGTTGGAAAATTTGGGTTCAATTCTCACTTTAGAAAGATTATTAGATCTTTATTTACTCCCAGATTCTCATCCATTTTCAATGATCTTGCTTTTCTTTTCCAACAATAGAGTAATAAGGTAGGGAGACCCTATTTCTCCCCTCCTTTTCATCATAATGGTAGATAGTCTCAGTCGTACCATAACTAGAGAAATTACCTTGGGATATCTCAAAGGATGTAAACCCACTTTTTAGAGATCACTTTTTCTCATCATCACAATTTGTTGATGATACTATACTTCTTCTTCTAGCTTCTCTTCTTGAAGCTAAGATGATGAAGATCATTCTAAAAACTTATGAGGAGGCTTCGGGTCAGCAGATTAATTTTGATAAAATATCCCTCTATTTCTTCAATACCCCTCCCAGCAGACAAAGAAAAATTGCACATATCTTGGGTTGTGAGATAAAATCTCTCCCCACTACCTATCTTGGTCTTCCCTTAGGTACTAACAAATTTTCTATGAATGTTTAGAATTCTCTTCTTGATAAGTTCCAAAATAAACTGGTTGGATGGAAGGGGGTGTTATTCTCACCAATGCTGGAAAATGTCTTCTAATCAAGAGCATGTTACAAAACCTCCCTATCTATATCATGTCCCTATTCTTCATTCATGTTGTTGTTATTGAAAGGATAGAGAGAATCCAAAAGCACTTCCTATGGACTAGTACTGAGGAGAAAAATAGGTTCCATTTAGTGGCTTGGGACAAGGCTTGCACTAACAAAAGAGTGGGTGGCTTAGGGATTAAAAAAATTAGGACAATGAACATTTCCCTCATCTCCAAAATGAGTTAGAGGCTCCTTAAAGAAGATCATCCCCTGGACTGATCTTATCAGAGCTAAATATCTTGATCAAGGAAAAGCTCAAAAATTTCTTGAAGTTTGAAACTCTCCCCTATGGATCCATCTTTTGGAATAATTTGGTCAAGACTAGAAGGGTCCTAGAGATAGGATGTAAATGGAATCTAGGAAATGGGGAAGAGAATACTCTTTTGGGAAGATAGATGGGCTGATTTCCAAATCCTTAAGAACAATAACTCTTGGGAGTAACTTAAAAAAGCCTTACAACAACATTTAGACATAAATTCAATGACTACATATGTTGTGTTAATGGAAGGCTCAATGGAATATTTTGAATATTAGGTATTTCTATCATAGAGATCTTATAGAGGAATTCAAAGAATTCTTAGCCACATCCCAATAAGTCAAATGCAATCTAAAGATGAGTTCATCTGGACCCATTCCTTTGATGGAGAATACTCAATGAAAATTGGGTACCAATTGTTTGTAGATGAAACTCCATGTGATTTTGACTGGAGCAAAATATGGTATAAAGAACTTACTCCTAAAATCAACCATTTCCTCTAGTTGGTTTTGAACAAGAGCATACTAACCATTGACAACCTCATCAAAGAGGGTTCTACTATGCCTAATAGGTGTTTCCATTGTAAGAAGGAGTCTGAGACTATACACCACCTTTTCTTGCATTTTCATGTTGTTGTTTCTCTGTGGAAACTCATTTTTAATAGATTTGGCATGATTGGTCATTCTAGATGATGTAGGAGAATAATGGAAACCTTCAAAACATGGCATGCTTAGGAAGATTTGGAGGCTCATTTTCCCCCATACCATCTGGATAATTGGAAGGCTCGCAACTCCATCATTTTCAAAAATATCATGAAATCCAAGCAAGAGGATTCTAAATGAGATTATTGTTGAAGCTAAGGATAATATTATGAAATTAAACCCCCTAAGAATTAAAAATATCCCAAGGAAGAGGAGATATTCTTGATTGCATGGAATATTGATATTGAGAAGATTCAAGTTCAAACCCCCAGCATTGATAGGTCTCTTGTCAATGGATTCCTCCACCTGAAGGTTGACACAAGTTGAATTTTTGATGGTGCCTCTAAGGGAAACCCTGGAACTGTGGGTGGTGGAGGCTTAATCAAAAATCATCTTGGACATCCCCTTGTTGCCTATGTTGGTCCCATGGGCACTCAATCAAATCATTATGTTGAGGCCTCACTTGCTTCTCGGGGAATCATAACTACTAGGGATCTCAAGGTAAGTAATTTAATTGTTAAGGGTGATTCTCTTAACATTATAAATAATCTCACAGGCACCCATCCCCCAACTAGACCATAAAATATTTTATCAATGAGGCCAAGAACATATGTAAAGATTTTAATAGTGTTAATATATGTCATACATATCGGGAAGTAAATAGTGTTGTTGGTGCCTTATCTAATGATGACATCATCATTAAATAGTTTAAAATTTGGAATGATTACAAGGAAATCTCTCACACAACTAAGGCTATCATTACTAAGGATGCCAAGGCCACCTATCCATTTCAATAAAACATGTCGGTGGATTAGTCATGAGTGGAGAAAGTATGATATGTGTACCCCACACATTTGAGATTTATCTCTCTCAAATGGCTCCTCTTTCTCTACTTTTGCATATTTACTTCAGCAGTTGAGTTTTGGGAAGCCTATTTTTAGCTTTGTCCATTTGTGTAAAAGCTCTACGTGTGAAAATTTTCTCCATAATGGGTAGACACCGCATTTTTCGTGTTGAGCCAATCTGTGACCCATCATGGAAACATAATGAAGCATTATGGAAGGCCCTTGACGTGGATGGCTTCACATGGACTTCATGCAGAGGATTAAAGGGCATGATAGCACATTTCTCTCACCTTTTCCTGCAAATGGAAGGATAGGGTAATTACCTTTAAAGGTAAGGAGTTTACCATTACCGAAAGCTTGATTTATTTTATTACTAGGTTAGGGATGGATGGTATAAAATTCTACAGAAACAAATTTGATAAGGACGCTAAAGAGGAGATTTGTGGAAGGGGATGAAACCCTAAAGATTGGTAAAATTAGTTTTCTTTGTTCTTCTATCCCACCTCCATATGGAGATGTTGTTAAGATGATAGTCAGGTATATTACCTTGGAGGGCCACTTTTCAACTCTTTGCTTCACCATTTGGTCTTATTGAACCATTTTAGGTGCACTCCAAAGGTCAGCCTCTCATATTATATCCTCCATTCCTTAGAGAAATCCATTTTGGATGTTCAAGATCACCTACGTGGCCTCCCCCTTCACCAGGGGGTTATTTTCCTCTTGCATCAATACTTCCATGATGTTGTGGTTAATATTCCTCCTCACTCCTTATCCCCCCTTCACAGCAATCCAGGTCAGAACAAAGAATCCTAGCTTCCGTGTTTCCTCCTCTGACCCCCTCCTACTAAAAGGGTGCTACGTAATATCTCTAAGGGAAAAGACCTAGTTGTGGCTGAAAGTCTCCTTAATATTAGCCAATCTTCCCTTGACCCCCAAACAAGCATTGACTTAAGAGCCCAATTGAAGCAGCAGCAAGCAAATACAATCAAGGGCATTGAAGATAATGTTGATTTCCTTCTCAATGAAGGCAACAAGGAGGACTTGGGCTCTACAACTCTTTCTAAAATTGAGGAGAAAATTGACATTCTTACTAAGAAATAGCATGCCATGGAGGAAAGAATGCAGCAAATTGTTAATAAGTAGATTAATTAACTCTCCATGCATAAAGCATTGTTTGATTTCATTCATGTTTAGGTAAAATAGATTTGCAACATTAATGGCATATCTGAGGACATATGAAAGGAAGGTAAAGTCAAGAAGAAGGCCTTAGCTTTGAGCAACCAAGATCCTACCCAACAAACCACCCTCAACCTCTACAAGGCCTTGGTGGATGCTTAAAAGGTTTTCAATAAGTTTCTCAAATAGCATTTTTGTTTCTATGTACTCTTTTTGTCTCGATGATGTTATTTTTAGTTTCACAATTTGTTATTCTATTATTTTTGGTTTTTATTGGGCTTCTTGTTGGTAGTTTTCCCGCCTTGATCTTTCTTATTTTATCTAGCTTTCTTTGGTTTTGTTGTTGGGGTGTGGCCCCACATATCAAAAAACAATTGTGCTTACTTTATATATCCTGGCTTTTGATCCATTTTGTACCACGGGTATGGTCCCCTTCAAAACCATTTATCAATAATAATAAAAATTTAGATTAGATTATCATCGGTTCTAAGTTGCTAATGCAAGAGGTAAAGATTGATAAACATATTTTTTCAAGATTTGAGGAGTTTGTGAGCATTCAACTAGGTTGGCATCTCCTTGACTTTTTGGTTGTATTCCCTTCAAATCCATGTGTGTTACTACAACATATAATGTTAAAAATTTGAAAACATGGTTGATTTTGCATCGATTTGTGAATGGTATTTTTGAATGGATTTTTGATGCAAAGAAGACTCGATAATGGTGCCACAAATGTGGTGCAAATGCAACGTAATTAACTTCTAACCATGTGGCCCCACATTTCCTATTTAATCCCAAGTGAATGTCATTTTCACTACACCTCTCATTTTCACTCTTGTGAAGAAAGAGAAGGATCTCAAACAACCTAGTGTTATTGCCACGTAAAAAGGTAAGTTATTTTTGATATTATTTTTGGTAAATAATTGATACAAGTTCAAGCAAGTTATTGATTTTATTTCAGTGTTAATAAAACACATTATAATAAATTTATTCCATGGGACCACTATCCTTGAATAATTTTGTAAATAAAATAAATTAAACAAATGCATTCCATGACACGTATGCATATCCTGGAGTCAGATTTTCAAACAATTTGTGTTTTGTGTATGCAAACAACTATGACAATATATAACAAAAACTCTAATTTTCACATGGGCTTCAAGTATGTGAAAATGTTGTGGAGTCCAACTTTACATTGGAAACTTCTCCAAACTTATAAAAGGTTCAAATTTCGCCAAACTTTATCCCCATTTAACATGAAATCCAACTTTATCCATTATTGTTACATGGGAAGTGTTTGACTCAATTTTGCATTATCTTCCCTTAAGGTAAAATGTATCTAGATAATTGTTCATCAATTTTAATATATTAAGATGATGATGAAGACATTAGGTTATAAGAAAAAGAAATGTGGGTTCCTTTTTAATGTTGGTTCAAATACCTTTCACAAGGTAAAATGTGGTTGGTTACACTAATTTCATATGTGATACAAAAAGTGTCCATGAAAATAATGCTCACTCCACGTCATGATTAAAAGTAATTTTAGGGTTTTCTAAAACTCTGTAGATACTTCAAATGAGCACATGATCAACCAAGGTGAAAAATCACTTAATGCTAAAATGTGAAACTCAACAATACTTTTAATCATAACAACAAAGTTAAGAAATATGTGTCCTAGGGATGGTTCTTCATATGAAGCAGTATAATGAACCAAAAACATTTTCAAACTATATAGGAACCCAAAAATGTTTACATCACAGAACACTTGTCTTTAATGTATAAAGTTAGGGATATAATCAATTATAGTGGGGTAATTAATAAAACCAATTATTTCTTTTTCTTTCATGTCCCCATTCATACAAACACCAAGAAAATATTTCCACACAACCCTCCAAAGTTTAGATATTTCTAAAGATAGCCAAGATGGCCACAAAGGTTAACCATGCATACAAAATGATTCATTATGAGTGTAAAGAAATAAATAATGGTCATTACATTGAAGTATTTATCATCCTTATCCACTCAACTTGCGGTTGCATGACTACTACAAAACTTCTAATCCTAACAATTGAAAAATACACTTTCAAACGCTTTTGGATGGATCTCAATAGCATTTTCCATATAAATTTGAGGTAAAAGTAGATTGAATAACACACATAGTTCCTATGTTTCACTTAATCATACAATTCTAATTCTAATTCCAATCTCAAACACACAACATGATACAAATAGGTTGGTTTATCATTCTATTTGCAACACACAAACCCCTTGTAAACCTTCTACATATCTCTAGCTCTTGAATACCAAACTTGATAATAATTTCATATTTATGTCAAAATTACAAAATATAGAAACTTGAAGACAAATAAGAGAAAATATGAAAAACAATGAACATTATAGAAATATGTAAACCAAATTTTTTTAGATTTTTTTGTAAAATAATTATATTGTTGTAATTTTCTTATTTGTATTCGATTTTAGCTAATATTTGTAAACTAATGAAATTATCATTATTTTTACAGATATATCAACCTTTGAAAAATCAATTTGCTCTTCACCACATCCAAAATCATCTACATACTCATATGTAGACAGTATGGAAATTGTGAGAAATTATAAATACAATATGGATTTGACATGAGACAATTTGGGAAAATGTGTTGAAGATGAATAGGTTGAAAGCAGTTTCAGTTATGCACGAAGAAATATGTTGTCAAAAATTGTGGAAAATTTACATGCAATAAGGGGGAAATATTAGATTACACCTTATGAGGAATATCCCAAAGATGATTTGGAACTTCCACCCAAGAAATTTAAGAAATAACAATATGATATTCTTGATTGGTGACATTATGGGGCTTGGCCAATGGATAAACCACTTCCAACACCTTATGAATAATTCACATTTTGGAATTGAAGCTATATGATATGAACTTCTACTATTCCTAGTGTAGGTCTTGGGATATTCACTTTGACAACAATTAATTTTGGTTTTATTACTCAATGTTCACTTGGTCTTCCAATATTACCTTTTATGGACCAATGTATCGGTTTACATATTGGACTCATGAGGAGAGATACAAAGTTAGTATGTCAAAATATGGCATGTGTTGTAATGAAAAGTCAGTGGAAGAGAAAATTCGTATATCCTTGGAGAAAAATCGTCATATGTTGATCATATATACATTGATGGATACCTTTGTACATTTAAAAATAATGTTAGTTTCATCAATAGTACCGCGGGTGTTCACGTCTTGTATCTCCAAATTGTCAATTTATAATGTACCAATGACAAAGAAGATGAAATGAAAGGGCTAATATTACCTCTTTATTTCATATAAGAGGTGATAAAAGATATCAAAGTTGGTGAAGAGCTTATGATGAGCTATAGTTTTACAGGGAAAAAAACACCAATGAGATTGAGGGAAAAAAGTTAACACTAATGATTGATGTATATGTATTGGTTATTTAAAACCTAATTTTTGTCACAATTGAATTTCTTGTCCTATTTTGAAATAAATGTAATATTATATATTTTTATGATATGTAAAATGTTTTTCCATTCATGTAGTATACAATTTTATAAAAATTGAAGAATTTGATGATATTTTATATAATGATTTGTATATAAATTTGACGTAAGATGATTTTTTTATTTTTTTAACAAAAATTATGTTATGGGACATCACTACCTTTACATTCAAATGATGATTCTCTTCCATTCCCTACACCACCTTCATTGTCACCTCCAAAGTAACTTCCACGATCACCTTCATCATTACCTTTGCCATCATCAAATGTTGCATTAAAACTTTGTAGAATATCTATTGAGATAAATGATAAATTTCAACCATATGTTGTCATTCCTTCAAGACATTAATTCACATGGTGTTCATTAGTTCCTTTTACTTCACCTATGTATATTCAAGATCCATTATAACAATGTACCCCTATCCCATGACCTTCCCCCTTAAAGTGATATACAAACAAATCCTTCTTTTTGTCCCCCTTACTCATCATATAAACACAATTTTATGCTGTAAGTTCAATAAGGTTAAATGGAATAACCCTTGGTTTATAAATTTGGTAGTACACAAAAATTCTTAGTCCCAACTCACTGCATGGAAACTTCTACATGTCAAGTTCCCTATTGGGAAATGCCTCAAGTTCCTTTACCCACCACCACCATGTCCCTTTTGTGCAAAAGTTGAATCCATTCAACACTGCTTTTGGCTTTGTATGCATGCTAAAATGATTTGGTCCTCCCTTTTGACCTCATTTCCTACTTCCTGTCATGTCGGGACTATGTTTTTTAATGATTTTCAATTTCTTGTATCACCCACTACAACATATTGCATTTCTATAAAAACATTAATTTTTATCCCTTCTAGAAATTATTGCATCTCATAGTTTAAATTTTTCAGTCCTTAACAATCAAGCTTAAGAATTTTGTGCATTGAACCCATTCAAATCTTTAGATCCAATCAAAAAATAAAATAAAATGATAAAATCATTTAGTAGAAATTATATTTAAGTAGCCATGCACTAATAATGAGAGGTCCTAAGAATTCACAACTTTTAATTATACTTCCATAAATTAGTGTACCCTCAAACTAAAAAATTCAAAATAAAAATAAAAATATAGATTTTATAAACTATTAAATACATTTTTCATGAAAAGGCCATTCCCACATACTTCCAATGGGTAGACAAGTCAATAAACACATGTTTGGTTGTAATTTAACTCATCATTTAACCAATTTACAATTTAGGAACATTTGTTAGAGACTTCATGACTTTCAATTGTACTTTCATAAAGTAACATCCTCGAAAATGACATATTCAAAAAATAACTTAAAATATTGATATAATAAACTATTAAACACATTTTTAGTGAAACGTTGATTTCTACATGCTTCTCATGGGCGTATGAGTCAATAACCACATGTCTAGTTGTAATTTGACTCGCCATTCAACCAATTTACAATTCGAGAACCCATGTTAGAGAATTCACGAATTTCAATTATACATTCATAAAGTAACGTCCCCTCAAATCAATAAATTCAGAAAATAAAAATAAAAATATTGATTTAATAAACTATTTAACACATTTTTAGTGAAAAGGGCACTCCCACAAACTTCCCATGGGCATATGAGTCAATAACCATGCATATGTTTATAATTTGACTCGTCATTCAACTAATTTACAATTGAATAACCTTGTTTTAGAGAAGTCATGGCTATTTACACTTGTTCTCATCCCTACTTATTGAAGGAATTGAAACCCAACATATAGATAGATATTGGTCATCCCAACTATATAGAGTCTTGGAGGAACCTATCTAGTACGATGATTTCTCCCTATAGATCCAACTCGACTATATATAGCTATATTTGACCCCCTCCTTATCTATCTTATCTTTCCCATAGTGAACACTATATAATTGGTACCTATAGGGGAAACATGGACCAACTATAAATAGGGGGCCTATCTAGACTCATATTCTCTATGTGGGTTTGGTGGGGAGGAGCGAGGGGGAGGGAGGTGGTGGGTCTAGTGATTAATAATTATTATTATTTTTTAACAAATGTCGAGGGTGGTGCGCAAATGTGGCACCGATCTCGCATCACATTTTTGTTATTTCCACCTCCAACTTAATATATATATAAACCGGGAAGCTTAAAGGAAAAATTAATTTATTTCATTTCCTCTTGACAGAGACAATGGGAAAGAATAAAATGAAAATGGAGAGGAGAGGAGAACCCTACTGGAAGAAAAATAAAGGATAACAAGAAGGAAGAGAAAATAGTAAGAAAAAACAATAGAAATGAAGAGGAGAAAAGGAACAAAGACAATATAGAGGCCAACATTGATAAAAAAAAAAGAGCACCAACAGAAATATGGAGTAAAACTAAATCCTACAAGGCAAGAAAATCCTTTGTTGGAAGAAGAAGAAGAAGAGAGTGTGAAAAATCCCGGATCGTGGGTATGCAAATTTTAATTTTAATTTGATAGATAATACAACCCCTAGTGTAAATTATGTAAACCCTAGGATAAATTTGTGTAAAATATAGATAATATTGTGTAAACCCTAATGTACATTGCGTAAACCCTAGGAAAAATGTATAAACCCTAGGGAAAATTTTATAAATTCTAGGGTAAATTGTGTAAACTCCAAGCCATAATATAATATTCGATCAACGCTAAACACAAATGTAAAGAGGAAAATATTTCAGATGATTTATATTTTTGATTGGGAAAGTGTGAAGAATGCCCTATTGCTTTCAATCGACACCTCAACCAAGGAAGACATTGATGGAGAAGGAAAAGAGAAAGGATAAACTTATGGATGTCGTTTTGTTGCAGGGACCTTATTTTATTCATATAGCTTGGCCATGCCTTATGGGATCGACAAGGAAGCACATGAATAAGGACATGGTTGTTATCTTGTTGCTTTATGGCTCTTCCTAAGCCAAGGTGAGAGAACCACGAGGGGTATATATATATATATATATGTATATATATATATTGTGTTTAAAACCCTAAGACTTGTTGGAACCTCAATCTGATATCGAATGCAACCACTGAATGTAATTATCATTCAAAAGAATGGTCACATAAGCATTGCACACACTTTATACATTTGACACAAGCCAATGAAGATAGATAAAATATGATCACAAGCATCATTTGGAAGGAATATGTTGATAACTTGGGTTGAAAGCTGTTAGGATATAAGGGATAAAATATATGGAATAATCCCTCACAGAATCGCAACAGCAAAAACTAATATACAAAAAATATTACATATCTCAAATAAAATTCCATAATAAAATAACACAACACAAAGAGACAAAATTTAACGTGGTTCACCCAATTTGGGCTACGTGCACCAAGAATCACTTGCTTAGATTTTATTACAAGTCACCGCTCTCTCAATACAATACCCATATCTGTTTGGAGCTATGCTCAACAAACTCTACAAAATTCACACCCAAATTCAAAACACATCTACAATGTTTTTTTTATTATACCTATCATATGCATAAAACCATATAAGTAGACAACTCCTTAAGTAGCTTTACAAAACCGTGGGTATTAAAACCATGGGCCAAAACTGTCCCATAAACCTATGCGTCAAAAATCATATCCATATGAGAAAAGCAAATTTCCCAATATATCGGGCACGTTTTAAGGCCAAAAAAAAATTCGAGGGCTGCGCCCCGAGAACCCTGGTGAGACAACTATGGAAAGTGTACAGTGCTCTTAGTGTACAAAGTATTCAACACTTTCTCACATAAAAACAGCTCCACAACCTGAAACGATACTTGAGATGTTGATATTTACAATTCACATCAAATTCACTCAAAATATACAATTGAAATGTGATTTTCGGGAAAGCATCATTTTGGATATACAAAAGGGAGATGAAATCTACAAGGGTAGGATGGGATAATACTTACTTAGATTAAGTGGGTGGTAGTGGATCTAATGGGAAGGGGTACTGTAGTTTTCCATCTTCGTTTGTTTCTGCCAAACTCCAAAAAAGAACAAAGATAAAGACAATATAATCTTCAAAGGTACATTTGCATTCATTGATACCAATTTCATGAAAACATTACCACATAACCTCATAAATCTTAACACAAACACTTGTGTATGAAACTTCAAAATATCTATTAAATCATTTCCACAACACCTAAGATACACTCAAAGGTTGTAAACACTTAACTCTAAGATAATATTACAAAAGGAATTTTATAACCAAACATACATTGCAAGGTAACACTACAACACAATGTTTTTAAGTAACCAATCACAATGCAATAACCAAAAGAAAATGCTTCATATTTCATTGATTTAATAAACAAAAGATTACAACAAAGATCACATTCCTCAATTGTACTCTTATTAACAATCCAAAATTCTGACCAAAGCATGAAAATGGTTATATGCATATTGATTTAGACAAGGGATACATGTACAGGATGATCTCAATTCCTATTAATGACTATACAATGTAATCACCTTAGCAAAAACCTAAGACTAGAACTAAAGTTCCCCAAAATTTAGAAATAGTACCCCTTGAATGAAGACAAGTCTTCATTCTTATAAAAATTCCCAAGTAGGGAATATACCAATATGCCCCCAAGAACCCTTTGAAGTTATCCAAAACACGGGACCAAGGTCCTCAATCTACCAAAATGAGAAGGAAGGTCGCTCCAATTGAAAATATTTGATCTTGATACACCAGGATGGAACAACTTTGGATCATGATGGAGCTTGTGGATAAGTGAAGAATATTTTGTTTAACAAACTCTTCTTTGTCTCTTTCTTCCCTGTCACCATCATGTGTGCACTTCTAGGGAGAGTTTGTTATTTATTTTTATTTGATTCTCTTTACTTGGAAGAATGATGAATGGAAAAGAATAAAGAATGAAGATGAAGAATAAAGAATGAACAAAATATTCAATAAGGGTCGAGATCTATTGGTTCGCCCTTCACCTTCTTTTCCAGTTTATTTATATAGGCATCAAGTCATTAAAAATCCCCAAAATGGAGTCTTCATAAAGCCCTACATGGTAGAGAAAGATTATTTCTTGTTTGGATAAGACATTGTCCATTTCAACATAAATAAATTTGTTTTTCTTTATTCTCTTAGCTAATTTTTTTATGCAACCCTCCAAATGAATAAAATAATAATCAAAATCTTTTGGAGTTTATAACTCCCCTGCAACATGTTACTTTAGAATTTCAATCAATTTTCTTGCATTTTTAGTCCCTAGAGTATATGCACCTTCAAGGGGAAGAATTTTTCAATCTTAGACTCAATGTCATTGACATACTCTCATGCCTTATCCCTCATATTCTGGAGCTTGTTTATGTAATCTCTCAGAGTCTCGATTCATAATTTGATATCCCCATCATATTCGTATTGTCTTCCTTTATAATCTAGGGGTATTATCCCTTCTTTCTCCACATTTTCATCATCCATCATAGTAATAGCCTCAAGCTTTGGTAACATTCCATCCTAATACTCCTCTTCATCTTGATACTTCTCAATTAATGCTTTTCTAGCTTCTATTTATTTGAAGACCTAGTTATAACATTCAATTATTTCTCCGAGAACCCGACTGTCTTTACTTATCAATTCTTCCTCCCATTTTTTGGTGGTTTCCCCCCTATTCTTCAAATTCTCAGAAGTCTTCATTACTTTAGGGGTGATAGCAGTTGTAATTTCTAGGCCCTCCTTAGGAGTTTGCAACCATTTCTACACATAGGTTGACAAGATGTCAACCTTCTCCTTGAGTTGCTTCTTAGTTTCTTTGTCTTTTTCCATCTTTTGGAAAAGACCTCCCATTGCCACAATGACTGCAAGTTTGAGACCCTCAGTGGTTGATTTCCCAATGGAGCTTGAGTGATATGGTAGTCAGATAGTGTAACTTCATCCCTTAAAATATCACCTTGTGGAGTGGTAATATCCAAAAATCTATCTCCTTGTGGCCCCACTATTATTCTTGAGATAACTCTGAACTTTTTTGGTGCTCCATATGGTCTCAAGGAGATGATATTCCCAAGTTCTACCTCTTCCACCTGTACTCTCACCTTTATTTTTCTTGGGAGTACCTCTCCCACCATCCCTCACTTGGAGTGCTACCTTCCCCTTGTGTTTGTTGTTGGGAAGCACTAGGTAAAATCACAAGTTCTTGTGATTTGGAGATTGCAAGGTCGGAGTCATGAACATGTAGTTGTGGTGTTTCCACATTTTTGTTATTTGCACTTGGGTTTCCTCCTCCTCTACCCTTTGATCCTTTGTTTCCTCTTCTTTCTCTATGGAAGGGTGTGAGATACTTATATCTTTCATTTTTTCCACTTAAACTTCAGTTCCTTGTTACTTGGATGGTGAAGACGTTTTGGATGGATCAACTTTTTTTTCTAATTTAGTTCTTGAGTCTCAACGTGTGCAACCTTCTCTGCAAATTCATGAGTTGTAATAACTACTTCCACTATTTCCAGAGCTGATTGGAGGGGATCTATGACTAGTGAGTGCTCAACCCCTTTCAGTGGAGTCTCTTCAAATTTTTGTTGCTCAACTTGTGCTACCATTGATGCTTCCTTCTTGGTGTATTCCTTTTAATACAACGGGGATTCTTCCTCCTTACAATTGGTGCAACATGATTAGGTGCAACTTGTATATCCTCGGAGTGAAGGTCTAATCCCACATATTTTCCTAATCCATGCAACAATTTAGTAAAGGCTTGTTCATGAGATGAATCTTGCACTTCCTTCTCAACAAATCCAATTGTTGCAGAATGCTCTTCATGGGTTGTGATTAAAATAGGGGCTTCTTGTGATAATGGAACTAGGGAATTATCAACTACCTTGGGAATATCCAAAAATTTGGAGGGTAATTCAAGGCTGGGGAGTTCCTAACATAGTTGCACTTGTGGTTGTTTCAGCTGCATGTGTTGCCACCTTTTCTCTCTTTGTCCTTTCAAAGTGCTTAGTCACCGGCTCTTCCTCCACCTCCTTAGGAATGGGTTCCAATCTTGGACTCACCCTTATTTGTTTCATTGAAATGCTCCCCCTCATTCTTTTTCCATTTCTAAATAATCCCTTTGGAGTAGAGGATGATGCACCTACATGTGTCTTCTCACAAGGAACAATTACTTTGGGCCATGAGGTGGGACGGGGTATAACCTAGTGTGGAGTGACTTGAATGATTTGGATTTCCTTAATTACCTTCTTTAGTATCTCCTCAACCTTTTGTGTCAACCTAGATACAGGAGTACCGGTCCTACTTGTAACTACACTCAATTACTCTAATATTTTTTAGGTTGGTCCCTTGATAGAAATATAAGGAGATTTACCTTCAATAGATCCAAAATAGTTGCTCCTTTCCTCAGAGGGGGAAGTACGTCCTTAATTATTCTGAAGCTCTATACTCCTATTATCGCCTAATTTTGACTTCACAAAATTACAACGTAAAAATTTCAAAAAATTTGAAGTGTCATTTCTCGTGATTTATCACCTTTGTCGCGATCGTTTTATTCTCCCGATCGTTTTGGCCTTCATTTTGTCCATTTCAGGTAAGAACTTCTCCCGCCATGTCAAACCATGTTTAAAATTAATTAATTAATATTTAATTAATTTCTTACCCTTTTATTTAATAAAATTAATTTTATTAAATTTTGGGGTTTTTAATTAATAAATATTAATTTAATCTTCATTAAAGTTGATCGAAAAAATATGGAAGAACTTTTCTCGCTTCCCCATTGTCGTGGGCAATTAAAATTCTACTTCCAATTGCCAGGAATGCCAAGTTGGCTTTCCGCTCCCAATTTTCCCTTTCTTGGAAAAGTTTCCATTTTCCCCCACTTGTTGGAAATTCTCTTGTTGATTTCCAACCCAACCAGATGTCAAACGACAAAATATCTCCCATTTTCCCATATGGGGAAATGGATGGGAATTGTCACCAACTTTGTCATTGTCATGGGAAAATGGTTAACTTCTTCCCATATTCCCCTAGAAATTAATGCCCACTACCCAAAGAAAGAGGAAATTGGTTATTTCAATGGGACGAAAGAAGAAATGGTTACGAGAAAGCTTCTTGAATCCTCGTAACTTTCTTCCGTTAAAATCTGTGGAAAAAGTCGTGTGAAAGTAATTAAGAAGCTTTGAGGCTTTTTATTTCCAACTTCTTATTATTTTTTCCAATTTCTTATTATTTTCCTTATGTGGAAACATTTTTCAAGAATTTTTTTCCAAATATTCATAGCACATTCTTCACAAACATTGATTATCCACTCATTCCAAGAAAGCTATAAACAGCTCCATCAGTTGTGCACACGAAGGAGGTAGTAAACTAGTTGAACAAGGAGGAAGTCCACGTTTCCGAATAAAATAATCTCGTCCATCATATGTTCACGCAAAAGAGGTACAATGGACACACATTTGTAGGACAAATAATTCCACGTTGAAGGCAATAAACAATAAGCCACGCATTGGTAAATAAATGGTTATTCACACGCAGATCCAGAAGAAAAGGCCAGACAGGTTAAAGAAAAACATTTCCACGCCTAAGCAAGAAGAAATGCAGCTCCCACGCATTCCAAGGATTTTTCAACTCTTCATACCAAAGCCATACAAGCTCCGGTAGCAAGCGGAATAAGACAATCCATTGTTCCCACACATTGGACAATTAAAAAGCTACAAATTTGCAAAGGGTAAAACAATCCATACGCATGTTTTGAGAGGAAAGAAATAGTTGTTCAACTGCCCACGCATTTATCTAGAAAAATTCCACACATATAGTAAAAGACAAAAAAATAGTCCACTTTAATAGATAAGTGCAGCATAATACCAAAAGATCAGTCCATGTTTGCAAGGAAAAAAACAGTCAATGCTGGAAAAAGGAGAAGGATTTGAAGTATCAAATTGCCATGCCATGAGTAGAAGAACTGCCCACGCAAACCTTAGAGAGCTCCCATGCAGCCAAGGGAGTCAAAGCAAAGATCACGAATAGGTTGAGTAGAGAAAACGATTGATGCGGAATGAAGGTTGTTTGTTGTATCTGTCAAAGTAGTCAACTTTGGAGCTTGATATCTCGAAGCAGGGTGATTTTGTGAAAAACCAATCATTGCCCATAATTTTACTCATGTTAAGGTGTTTCTATACTTATTCTTAGAGCCCCACACCTCATTTGATATTTTTCACGAACCCAAAACAAACACAGTTTGTTGGATTTCGCTGCGCGCCTGTTTTCAGCTTGTTAGAAGGCCTACTTTGAGCATCGTATTTCAGGCCTGAGTGATTTTTGAGAAGAATGGTTTGGTTCTTTGGATTTTTCCATCTTCATGTACTCCTTTGCCAAGTTACAAATGCACAAGCACCTCATTTGGTATTTTTAGCAAACCCAAATAAAAGATAATTTATTTGATTTTGTGTGTGCAGTTTTCAATTTGTCAAGGGGACTCACTTTGAGAGTCAATATTTTGAACTTGGGTGATCTTCAAGAGAAAATAATTGGTTCTTTGGATTCTCCCCACCTTCATGTGCTCCCTTGCCAAGTTGTAGATTCCTAGGGTGATGTTTGGTATTTTTCCCAAGCTAAAATAAAATGGAGTTTTCACAGTTTCACACCTACATTTTCCTGACAATTTCATAGAAGTCATCTTTGACCTTTAATACTTGACTGAATAATTTGGGTTGGGAATAAACCCTCTAACACGTAGACTTGTGGTACCTTAATAGACTCCCTCATCAGTGAGAGCTTCTCAGAACAAGATTTGTTATTTTTCCCAGGGCAATTTCAGAGGTGATTTGTTCAATTTTGAAGTCTGGAAGTAATAGCCAGAAATCAAGCTTCTGTCACATGTTCAAAATCATGTTATCTTAAAAAAAATTGTGTTGCGGTATGAGTTTTAGGAAATTCTATCCACTTCAGCGCTCAATTTAGAGTATGATAACATCATCGATACTAACTTGGGACATGTTGACGTAAGTTGGTTCCGCGACCACGTATCAACCGAAGGCGAGTCATAATTTTCCCAGCAATTGTTCTAAAGCAGTCTTTCATGCATGGTAACCTTCCCAGTGTTTGTACAGAGTCCCGAATTGGTCATCACTTGCACGGAGCACTACAACTCCTACACAACATGGCGATTCAACTCCAACGGCTTCGAAGCGGGTGACCTCGACTTGTGAGCTCTCAGTCTCATCTCTGTGGCGTTAGTGCTTCTCGATAGCACCAATGGGTCACCTCTGACTTCTTCATTATGCAGTATAGGTTGTACTTATTGGAAAAGGTCACTTTGGAGTCAAAAACCATGGTTATCGATAGAGATCGATAATGAGAGAAGTGTGTCTACATCAATTGTCTTCACTTGATCATTATGGTGGATCTATTCATTGACAAACCAAGACCAATGACAAGTGTGGTTGTGTGGATCATCAAGCAAGGCCACATCATTCAAGTGTGTCTATGTCAATGCTCAGTTAGCAGTGGGCATGATACTTCATCGGCTAGTCTTAAAGTCGGAGCATTCTCGGGTGGTTGATCGTGAGTGAATCAGAATGACAACACTTCGGGATGGTGACAAAGATGAAATACATAACTCCAAGAAGTGGATTGTATTCTCGACTCTTGGAAGATCTTCTTGATGTCGAAATATCAAAAGCTTGATTCTGACAAGCCAAGGTGGCATAACAACTATGATCTCGTGACAAATGAAGAATTCACCATGGAAAGGTATTCAGAGCGTGTGGAGAATTGTGTGTAATTATGAATGTGAATACTAATGAAGACAAATTTCTCATGCCAGGATGTTGCTCAAATGAATAGGTGGATGAACTGCTCAAGTTTCAAGCTCATCTCTCTTGTCATCTGGAGGATTGCGGAGCACGTTCAATGAATTCATTCCCATACAACCAAGATAGGTAGAATTTTGGCCCAATGGATAAGGCACTAATTATAGGTGTCTTGATATAGGTAGCACGTTGTTGACTAGGATGTCTATGTGGGTGTCCAAGTCATCTAAGTGGGGTCCACATGTACCCATTTCTTTTATTTATGTACTTTTCCTAAAATGACTTTAAAATTGTTATAAAGTGATGTTATTGTTAAACTCACTTTTGGCAAATTTTGATAACTTAAGTGGTTTCTATTTTCAAGTTACTTTTTAAAGTTGGTTGAAAAATTCAAAGTCACTTAAGATGCCCTATTTAATGTTCATGTAAACCCTAACTACTTTGTAACCAACTTTTGGGTTATAAAAGGAAGTTAGAGGCTCATTTGTAAGGGTGACTTTGAGAGAGGAGAAGAAAATACTTTTGTGTGCAAGCTTTGTTTCAAGAAATAAATTGTGTTCTTTTATGAAGACATTTTAGAGTTAATGAAATATGAACTTTGTGTCCCATTCATTATCTCTTGTAGCATTTGATGTTCTTATGTTCATTAGATGTTAGTGTTTAAATCTTGCATGCAAATATTGTCTTTGATCTTATTGTCAACGCTATTAATATGTTGTTCTTGTTCACAGTGATCAAGCTCTGATATTTACTTGCTCATGTGTGTTCCCTTTTACTTATTCTTGTTTAGTTGATTCGAACTCGTTTTATTTGAGTTAGTTATTCATTGTTCTCCTCTATGCGATATTAGGCTCTGCTTTTACCTAACTATTGCATGTTCCTTCCATTCATTCCTTTCCATTTCTTTCCTTCATTCCATTCCATCTCCCTCATTCACATTTATTTCCATTTTATGTTCCAAAACACCCCCACATATAATTTTGAATGTATAGATGTAAATATAGTTTTGGTTTTTAATAAAGGCAACCTTACCTTCATTGACGAGGGACTTCGTTCCCTTACTGTTGCATGTCATTTGCATACGTGCATACCGATATGCTAACAACTCCCTTATCATTATAGTGTTCTAGAGGGATAAGTCAATTCCCTTAGTCATGAACCAAGAGATGGTTCTCCTTATGACATGATTTTTCATATCATGTAAGTAGATTGGTTCTTGAACATTCCAGTCCAATGGTGGTATTGGTCGAGCTATAACATTTTTTCCTGTATAATACTTTCTCACCAAGTTTTTTTCATCTGTCAAACCCTCATGGAACACTACAATTTTATAGTCAATTATACGAGTAAGGGTCATTCTTGAGAAGTATCTGAGTCTCACCTCTTCCTCATCTCGAAATCTATACAGTAATCCTCATAGTGAGGATTATATTCATATGAATGCCAAGTTCTCCCTACACTATCCACTTGATGTCATAATTTGTCTTTCCTAGAACTTCTGCATGATGACTCCATTCATCTCTACTTCAAGGATTCTGGCCTTGACCAATGTGGGGTAGGTATATCTCTTAATTTTAATTGGGAATTTAACATTTGTTTTGTCTTTACCTATTATGAGCTAGTGCACTTCCACAAGTTTTCTTAACAGTTCTAGCAATGCCCACTAATCATCTAGATACCTTGGTGGCATGTATGGAGTTCCTTGGAATCCACTCACCCTGATGTATATGAAGAATTTGAATTGGATAAAGTAACATCCATATTCAAAGTGATTATCTCCTTATCTCTAGTTGACATCCGGTATTGCTCCCACTCAAGTTTGAACAAGTAGAGGAAAGGTGCAAAGAAGGCATCATGAACCCTCTTGAAGTTATACTTACGATTTTCCCAGTTAAGTTGTGGTTATACATCATATACCCTATACTGAGAGAATTCCTTGGATCTCGCCTACCCATGGAAGAATTGTGGCATGCAATGTTGTAGACCAAGTATGAAGTCATGTAAAATTCACATTTTTCTTAGACCTTTCCCAAATTTGCACTGCCATTTTAATGAGTTGTTGATGGATGGATTCAATGATCAATTCTCCCAGTGAATATGTGATTTGTAATTGAAAATGATCTAGATGAACCTGTACATCTAATCATGGTAGTAATACATAGATTCATTTCCCATAATCTTGTTTAACAAGGTAATGAGGTCTCCAATTTCCTCAATGAAGTCATCTTTGGTTAATCTCTTGGGAATTCAGGTGATAGAGATCCTTGGCTTCTCAAGCCATTTATTGCTCAAAAAATTAGATTACTTGGCATAGTTTGCAATCTAAAATAATTATGCATTCTTAATTGTTATATCCACTACTTGATCTACATCTAAGAGTCCTAACATCTCATCCAAAGTTTATGGAGTTAGGGACAAGACCAAAACACCACTCCCATCTCTTACTTCTATTTTCTAAGGGTTGTAATTATCTCGCACAAGCCCCTACCAATTCTGGGTACGAGCTGAAAGGGGAAATGTGGCCGCTATGGAAATGGAACTTTCATCATTTTTCTTCATAATTTTACTCCTGTCAACCGCATGCAACCTTTGGAGGAACTCACTCAAATCTGCATTGCCCAAATTTGTGTTAGTTATCTTTTCTAGGTGAGAGACAAGGTGGGATGAGGTTTGGGATCCAGTCAATTGGATCTTCATTTTTTCAATTCAAGCAAGTAGACAATCTTTCATTGGAAAGGGGACTGCTAGAGACTAAAGAAACTCAAGAATCTCCCCCACTTCCTGGCACAATCTCGTAAAATAAATGTAACAAAGATATTTCATGCTCAAATACTTACATTTAAGCCAAAGAACCTATAATTTCTTGTTTCTAAACTAACCAGATCCTTTAAACATCGGTATTTGCTTCAAACACACTTCCCACAGAGCCTTAATCATAGGAATTAGGATTTTTTCTCATTTTAGGACTCTAGAGTACTAGTCAAAGAATCTTAAATTTGAATGAAAAGTGTGGGAATTAGCATAATTTTCCATCCATGTAGTTCTTTGCATGCATTCATTAATAGTTGACATCTTCTCAGATTTTTCATATCTTCAATCGTTGATCTTATAATCCAAGTATGAATGTGAGCCTCACATTTGTATATATTTTCCATGTCAGATTCATTTGAGTGACATGTCATTTGCTTATTGGTCCATATCTTAAAGTGGCATATGTGGTCACTAATTTATTTGTTTTTCATGTGTCATAAAATAATGACATGTGTCCATTCGTCAAGGTCAACAAGGGTAGGGGAGTAGTTAGTAGTCTTGCAAAAACTACGAATCTACCAACTGCAAGGCTGCAAATTTCCTCCCACAACATGATGGCTCCACATTATGCCACGTGTCCTCTTTTTCAGGATTTTGGGGGTGGACATGCAACTTGAAACATTGCAAGAACTACAAGGCTTCCAACTGTGAAGCTACAAAGATTTCCCACCTTGAGGTGTCATTATGCGTTGCCACGTGTCCCACCCATCCGGCCTCGAGATAGAATGGAAGTTTGCAACATTATATAAATTGCAAGCCATTCGAATGCCAAACTGTAAGAATTCTCACTCAGATAACTACAACTAAATACGCCATGTTTCCTTTGTCATCATGCTTCATAGATGTGGATGCAACTTGTAGTCTTGCAAGAAGCTGTGGCTACACACCGCAATACTATGTGAATTGCTCTCGCCTTGCATGTTAATATTATATTAATATTATCTTTTTCAGGCCTCAGGGATGACATTACAAGTTGCACATCCAAAACAATCTTGAATTTGTAGAAAATTCATCAAACAAAGGATATTCCCTTATCGGGGCTCAAAAGTGTCATTGTAGTTTGTAACTTTGCAAGAATTGAAAATTTTCTCATAAGGCCCGAATACCCCTAGATACTCCAAATATTTTTTTTGTTGCACATTGGGGATGGAATTACAAGTTGCAAACTTGAAAAAATGTAAGCTTGTGAAATTGTAGAGAACATAATTCAAAAAGCTCGGGGCCTTATTCGAAGGATTGATCATAGACTTAACAATGTAATAACATTGCCCATACCCCTTGAACACAAAAATCATCTAATCAACCAAGAAACATAGGAAACATTAAGTCATTAGTAAAACACAAAAAACTTACCAGGATCATGGCGTGGTTCAATCAACTTGAATCTCGGAGGAGCACCTGAACATCCGTGAAATAGAACAAACAAAATGATCTAGACACACCAACTACCTGGGAAAACAAAATGTTCCATGATTTTTAGCAAGATCATATTAGGCACCAACATGCCCTAAGTAATATAAGCACAACAACCTAGATAGATTTTCATACTACTCTCAAAATTTTGGTCCCCATTTCTCCTTTATACCTCTAACTTCAAGTATGTTGGTGGAGATGGGATTATATACGTAGAGGAGAATAATTTATTTCCCTTACATCTCTTCCCAATGGTTTATTGTCACTTTCCTATAGGAGCCTTATCTTTTCATTTGAATAATGTTTTAGTGCATATTTCATTCAATTCTGGCACCATTCTTCCTCTTAAAATGTTTCACATTCATTTATTTAACTTTTTCCCATGCACAACATCTCTTGTTTTTTTTTAAACGACAACTATCTTGTGAGGCGACATCGACATCTCTACTTCACGGTATTTTCTCGATGACAATGACCTCTCCGCGCATGATATCATTATGGATGATGAAATGTTTTATATTATGGTGAGCAAGTGACACCACCATTGTGTTCAACCTATGGATTGTCTCTATTCTTTGGGTAGAACACAACATATTCTTTATTTTCTCTCTCTAATTATTTTTGTCAATAATTCATTCATGTCTAGCTACGCAAGATGAGGTTTTTCGTCAATAAATTTTAAAGTTATCAAATTTGGTGTCACCATTGTAATAAGTACCAAAATTTATTAATGTTATACCACACTTCCCATTTTAAAATACTTTCTATTTTCATTTTGTTTACAACTTTTTTCTTGCATTAATTCAATGTTTGTTATTAAACCACATAATTTTAGTTTTGATATTAGAGAGGACCCAACCTATCTAGAAATACATTTAATGCATCTACATATGGTGGCTCTAGAGATCAAGGTATGACACAATATTATATAGATGAGAATTTTGATGAAACCCATGTGCCACCTCGACATTCATCTACCTCTATATGCCCACCACAAAGGTATAAGTTTATAGTAATTTTTTTAATTTATTAATATTTTTTAATTTTAAGTTATAATTATACATATTCATAATGACATGTCTACACTTATAGAGACCTACATGATCCGTATAATGAATATTACCACATTTGTATGAGTGGGCGTCCCTCAACCTTAGGGACTCATCACATAGGTATATATTTATAATTGATTTTTAAATACAAATTTATGAATTCTAAAAACAATTATAATACCACTTATGTATCACAAGACTACTTGCCATATAAATCAATGGGAGGATGATGATGGTGTAATGAACACACGTCCTTCACCTTCTCTCAAGTGTCCCTGCATGGAAGCATAACTTTATAATTTCTTTGTTAATTAATTATTTTTCTTAGTTGAACAATTATAATACTACTTGATTATGATAGGTTTACATCCCATATTAACCGACACGAGGATGAGGAAAATCGTAGGATGAGGGAGTCATTTGTGTGGAGGTATGAAGTATTCATTTATTATTTAACATGATTTTAATTATTTATTTTGTAAAGAGTCCACGCTTTTGAAAAGCATCATCACATGCAAGTTCCTCTCAACTTATTAGCAATAAAAAAAATTAGAAGTGAAACAGAAAAAGATTGCCCCAAAAAATTAGAAACGACCTACTCCTAAGTGGATTAAGGGGGTGAAAATGCACTCTTACCCCTCCAATAGCAAATGTTGATAGACCATCTCATACCATCTCATTTTGTTCGTAGTAATTATAAACATCGGGTGCAAGGGGACCTCACAATGAACCTTTATGTAAATGATGATATGAAAATATTAATGGATAATTGGGGCAAGTAAGTATTTTTATATTTTTTATTTGAGCTAGATAGTTTATCATTGTATTAGTTTTAAGGTTTTTCAATTTATTTTATATGTCATTTTTAGTTATTTCTATTTTTGTGCTTACATGTATTTTAAAAAAGAATCGTTGATCGAACACGAAAATTGATTAATTCATATTGTCTTGTCTCGAATCTAGAGTATGTCTAAATCCCACTTGAGAGACGAAGAATGTTGGTTGATGTAACTTTCACCAAGTTCGGGAGGACCCACTACAACCCAAAGATAATTGGAAAAATTACATTAGACGGGTTTTAGAGAATGAAGAGGAATTTGAGGGTAATAACACTATATAAATTATTAGTTTTAATAAAACCTTATATACTTTTAAATTATTTTTTTATATTTAAAATTGACATATTCTCTACCAATTAAAACATGATGACGAGAGGATATGTCTTTGACCTCCGAAATATAGAAATATGTTTGGTTCGATTTGTGTGACAAGTGGCTAATAGAGGACACTAATAGGGCTATAAGTTAATTAATGAAAGAAATGATATATGTTGACATTTGAACTACAAAGAGGACTATTTAAAGCTTTGCGCTATGGTTGATAAACACATTTTCTTTAATTTGATACTTAAAGTTGTCTACTTTCCATTCACATCTTATAAAAGAAAAATATGGTTTACAATCAAAATGTAATGGTAATTTTGTATAACACGATGATCAATTACAAATTTAATACATATTGCAATTAATGAATATATCAAAAGTAATGTGCTTAAGGGGTATGAAGCCAGAGTCCGAAAAGGGTTGTTGGTGACTCATCGTGGGGCAACAAAACTTAGAAGAGACTGTTAATAAATATGTAATTTCTATATATGTTATTTATAGGGTTATGTTGTTTTATTTTATTATAATTTTAAATAAAAATGTTAATATATAATTTAATCATATACTTGTATTCACATGAAGAGCATTATAAGAAGTGCACAACAAAGAAAGTGTTAGAAATACTCCTTTAATGCTCGCATTACTACTTATGTGAGTTAAATACATTTTCCGTTACATGAGATTTCTTGACGTAAATAGTGAATAGATGGTTAGTAGGTGGTTAGTATGTTATACCCATAATTCATTAAACGAGTTATTATTTGTTATTTACTTCCTATTTATGATATATAGAAGAATTTATCGTGTTAATCTATGTACAAAATTTCATTTGGTATCCGACCATATCACGATCCTGTCATGATGGATAATTAATTTAATTTGTAAGAGTAACTATAATAATAGACTGCTCTATGGAATGCGAGACAACCGCCAAAACTAAAGCGAATTTCATTGATGAAAGGATGGAAGAATTTGTCGCCATTGTATTATCTTCCAAGTGCAACAGTAGTTGTTTGTCTCATTCTATGTGAATTATCAAACCAATTTATATTCTTCCTTCCATCACATCTCTATAATAGTCGAGAATTTTTGGTGGGACATAAATACGTCTCTTCATAGTATGCAGATCTGGCTGCCATGTATACCAAAAGACTCGAGAACATTTTGTATTCGTTTTCAGCCCTGCACTAGAGTTTTGCATTTTTCTGATCATAGTTACATCAAATTATTTTCCATTTGAATATTATTTGTCTGATCACAACGTCTATCATACAGATCCATCCACATTTCATTCATATCTTCCATGATATGTCTTTTGTTCATACATCACCCAAAAGATCATTAGCCAAATTTGTTTTCTTTACTTCCACTACGAGGCATATTCCTTTTTCAACCACCACTTTTGGGATCACCATGCATCATGTATCAAGATGTGCAATGAATCTATCCATGCTCTTACAACATAAATCCATCCACGTATTCACTAGTCTTCTTCCTACGTATCATTCGATATGTGAACTCTTTTGTCTTCTTCCTCAATGTAGATCATGCATTGTTTCCTACAAACCGTATGAAGTCCTTTATTTATAGTTTCACAACTCGTAATGTGGTTTATTCGTGGAAGGCATCCACCTTTGAAGATGTCCTGCTAGAAAGTGTCAAATTCTGACGACATGCTTGTCTATATTTTTCTGATTGATTATTTTAAATTTCCCTATTTGTGAAAATGAAGCTCTTCCCGGATTATCCATTCCATAAGCCAACGATTTGTTAGTAGTGAGGGGACCTATTAGCTTTTAAAAAATAGATGCCTATACCCTACAACTATCAATGGTATTCATGATAATTACCTGGCAATTTCTGGCTTCGTAAATTACCAAGAATCTCACCGCCTTTGGATTTTGAAGATTGGTGCGACATATTTTTCCAATGAAGTCCACACCAACATCAGACGGCTTCGTCATCCATAGTTACTACACAATGGTTTCCATAAATGTTTATAAATAAAAGCATTTTCCTAGGTCACTGTAGATCTCAAATATATTATGTCTTTCGTGAGTAAACCCTATGCATTAGTCAATTATTCTTGTCATCAATTATACATTCAATATACGTGATTCTTTTTGTCTGTGGAATAGTGTCGAGCCTTTCCGGGAAGCCGCAAGAGACAATATTATGAAGGATGATTTGCCTTTTTCTGTCGGCAAGAAATTCATGTTGATGGTTGATAAATGCATGGTGGCGGGGTTGTTAAATAAACCCATCTAAATTTACATCTCTCCTCCTCAAAATTCCTTATTTATTGTTCATCTTTTTCCTTTTATTCCTACAATTTTGAAGGCCACAAATATATGTTAGGGAGTAGGAAGGAGGAAAAATATGCAAGAACAACCCAACATAGATTAGTAAAGGTTTCAATCTCTGTAACACCTAATTATAAGATGTTTTTTCCTGTTAGGGAGCCTTTGGTAGTTGGTAGGTGAGAATTTGTATAACAAAAATTTCACTGTGATCATAATTTTTACCTTTTTTTCATACAAGATGAAAGAAATTATATTGCATTTGATCTTATGCTCTTCTTTCCATTTCTGATCATCACAAGATTGAAGGGTTTTATGGGTCCTGACTAAAATCTTCGTTACTTATTTTGACAAGGAATTTTTTGTAGAGGAGCATCGTATGAAGTTTTTGTAGACAAAGTGTCCTCACGGAAATCAAAAACATAATAGTTATTTTGAGAGGACATAAACATATCTCAATCGTTGCAAGGCCAAGAAACCCAAAAAAAATCAACTTTTTTTCCTATTAAGTTGTATTGTAGACGTATTTGCTCCTCCATCTATGTGAAAAAATCACTTCATTTGTGCGTTCATTCTAAAGAATCTATACTTGTCAAATAGGCAATCCCCATGAATTCTTTCATCCGGATTTACCACACCTCTTTTTCTCTATGCATGGTTTTTTTGTTTAGCAAGCGTATGTATCTCACTTGCCTCAAGGTTTAGTTTATAAGCATATAAATGGATAATATCTTTTGTGTTGGTTAACTATCCATCTTTAAATTTGTTTATATGCATACATGTTGTATTTAGTACTTGTACATTTTAGTAATAATCGTATTAACGACATAAAAATTACAACCTTATCATGTCTTGACGATGAATCTAAGGATCATTGCTAAGAAGTGATTTATTTCAAGTTGAACATGTAACCCCCACAAAAATAAAATGTCAAGATAGTTTCTCAAACAAAATGATGCAAAAAGATGGCTAAGTTAAAGGTTAACTTCTCTATGAACAAATGAGCATCCAAAAGTGTGATTGCAACAAAGAAAACACAAGGAAAACTCTTAGTGCATTAGAAAGGATAACCTAAAAATTTGGTTATATGCACATATAGGAGATGAAGTGACATATGCACAAAATTTGTATTATGTTTTTCTTTGAATGTCATGTGTCTTACAGAGAAGACCTTAATGGTTAAGAACATATAACTATTGGTAGGTATGACTCTTCAGTGGGCAATTGGTTGACAAGGAAGGTGAACCATTTAAAATTCTAAAACTACTTTCCTTAACTATAAATATGTTGGTTAAAGTTAATAAGTTCATTTCCACAATGAGAATATACAAAGCCAAGTCTTAGAAGAAGACTGCAAATTATTGTGACATGCTCATGTGAATAAGGAAGCATTGTTCGTTTAAGTAGAGTCTCTAGCAAAGCTTGCAAGTCTAGAATATAAGTATTGTTGGTTTTGTTTTG
Source organism: Taxus wallichiana var. yunnanensis (assembly GCA_018340775.1). Taxonomy (NCBI): domain Eukaryota; kingdom Viridiplantae; phylum Streptophyta; class Pinopsida; order Cupressales; family Taxaceae; genus Taxus; species Taxus wallichiana. Next base: position 808,866,110 of record CM031238.1, on the reverse strand, counting down.
TGTGTTATCTAGAGTTTTATACACCATGTTAGGTGTTGGCACATAAGTATTGTATGCTTCAAGGTCTAAAGTAGTCCTTCATTGGACCCTACCATTTGAAATTTATAATTAAAATGAAGAAAAATGTACTTTCTTCCAAGGAATGAATTGCAATGTATATGTGGACGAATATAGTGTATTTAAAAAGGTTGAACCATTTTCCACATAAATCAACACATCAAAAACAAAGTATTGAAACAGTGCAATCGATTAAATTACATTAACAAATTTACCCTCTCAAGAATATAGATATATCACATCAAATTCAATTGTATATACTTAAAATTAAAAGAAACCATTAATCTTAGAAGAAGCTACCAAGTGAACCTATCCAGTGGCACAAGGCTCTAGGTGTTGAGGAAAACTATGATCAAATTAAGGTGATTTATGTTTAAATTCAGCGATCACTTGGATGCATGATTTACTTTTTGTGAACTATGTGGCCCAATTAAAGAAGTAATACACAACAATTAAATGAGAGATAAAAACTTGAAGAATGCAACAATGTTTTATCCCACACAAATTGCAAGCGTGCACATGACATGTCCTAGGCTCAGGGGTTAGAACCCATGCCTCACATTTCCTAGTCACATTTCCTTAATCATGACATGGAAATGCTAAAATTTTCTCAAAATAACAATTCAACATGAATGAAAAAGTGTTAATCTATTTTTACCACAAATTACAACTCCAACAAACATAACAATATTATCCTCTCCAGCGTAATTTACAACTCATGTGCAATTGCTAGTTTTATCAATAGTATATAGTTGTAATTTTTCCGTTATGTGGTTTGAAGTCAATGATCTATTGTTATATTTTTATTAATTTATAGTTTATGTCATTTAAGTCATACATTTGTTATAATTAATATTTGTATATTGTCACCGAGTAAAAATTCATTAGTCTAATTGGTGGGTCATTGTTTTCTAAGGTGCACAATGTTAAGATTTATCTAGGGTTCATATCTTATCATATAACATGTTTTTTAATAAGAGTGTGGCATTGTTTATTAGTTAAAGCGTCTAGTTTTGTATCAAAAATCATTGTCGTCATCAATATTCATTATCAAACGTAAATAATTATTTGTGTCATCTTGTTTATAGTCGTCAAAGTTGTAGTTGTCACCAAAGGAGTCAAAAATTGAGTCATTTTAAAGTCGAAAAATTAAAAATTTGTATTATGAACGCATTTTGGAGGTAAATCGACATCCAAATAGTAATTGAGCATCATGATCGAATTTGAATGAGTTAGCATCACGTTGAATGGAGGATGGAGGATGGAGATTAATTAACAACTTCTCGTGCCGCAATGACGTGGCCACATGAAGGTTTGATGGCATGTTTTTTCAAAGGCGCGCTTGATTTCAAAGTGTTCTTGTTGTTCATGTGTGGTGTGTATTCTGGATGCTAGAAAATAATTGTATATGAAGGAAGCTAAATGCATAGATCCTCTAACTTCCATACTTTGTTGGAAGATGGTCGACCAATGAGTACATTCACGTAAAATGGTAATCATGTGCAAGAAGATCCGAGATAGTAGTATGTAGTTCGATACGATTTTCTTTTCAGTGTTCCTAAGTGGAAATTTCACATTACTGGGGGACATGACACCAATATTCCATTTCTATTTTGCGCCAAATTGGCTAAAGTCAAGGGCAACTTTCGGTGGGCAAAGTGGCGTAAAGTGGTAGTTTTACATGTTGTTCGAGATTGAGTGGCGGTGATAAAAAAATAGTGACTATAATTAAGAATGTTTTTTTTCTTATAGATGTAATGTGAAATATTTTTCATTGTGAGTATTCTTGTTCAGATTGGTAATAAGTAAGTAGTAATTCCTTTTTTATCCCTCAAGTAAAAATATTGTAGAGAACAAAATAATAGGTGTAAGAAAACTCATAGATCTTGAAAAGGTTTTGGGATATCCTTAAAAAACCAAACAATATGGATAATTTATGGGGCTTTGTTGGCTATATTTTTCGCATAGCATCAAACCTAGGCGAGTCATGAGATAAATCTCCCTCATTTAACCGGTGAGGCTCCCGTGTCGATTTGTCAATATAAATGTGTTTTTATCTATCGGGGTTTTACTTTAACCACTTAGTTCATGAACCATAACTAAGAAGTTCGCAGCAAAGTAAGCATTTGTTTAAGAAAGGAAAATTATAGAAGAAGAAAGTAAAGGTATTACAGAGAAGAAATGAGGAAGATGTGCATCCCAATTAGTAGATAGCATAGCTAATTGCATGCACATAGAAGAAACTTAATAGATATGAACACAAAGAATTGTAGAACAAATGCAGCTCTAGATCCGGATCTATAATAACACAAAGTTTACTTAAGAGATCTAAGATTTAAAAGCAAGAAACACAGTACACCGTGACACAAAGTTCTCCAGGAAACCGCTCCTTTGTATTCCTTTGCTCCAAGTTGCTCTCAAGGGTTCAGACAAAGTCTAGAACACAAGATTGCTTCTTACAAATTCTGATCGATCATTAACCTGGAGGTTCTTCTCCTACTTATAGAATGTAGGAGGGAAAGTACAAATAGAAGACTCAAACTGAACTAAAGTATGAACAACAAGTAAAGATGACATTTAGCAATCATCCTCAACTAACTTCTTCTTAAGTGACACATGTATCACTTAACTAATAGAATAGTTCCACATGACTTCAAGTAATGGTTGCAAAACCAATAACTTAGAAGTTTTACAATTTCATCCAGGAACATAGAAAATAGAAGAAGAAAGAATAGAAGAAGTCATGCCAGCTGTAATGTTTACATCTTCTTCTTGTTTTGATATCTGATATACTTGTCGAACATATAATTCAGCATCCTTCCATCTGTTTTAGCCACTGCTTCCTTCTCTGTCCTGAACTGCAGCAACCCTTCATTCAACACTTTGCTGCATGCTTCCACCTCTTCCAAACTTGGCCCAAATCTCGCAATGTCTGCCTGCAGCGCCACCAATCTACTGATAGAATTCATCGTGAAAGGCTTGGTAGCTTTATCAATTCTCTTTTGCACCATCAGAAGAGAACCTTCCAGGGAATCATGCACCTCGTTAGAAACAATCCGCACGTATGAAGTAACACCTCCATCCACTCTTTCCTCAGTGAAAGAAATGATACTGTCTGGTAAATCTGATGTTCTACTCTCAAGCACCTGCATCCTTTTCAGCAAAACTCTGCAGATCTCCAAACGGAAAGATACTGCAAACTCTAGCTGCTTCCCCTTCTCGACTGATCCATCCGGTACAATTTGTTCTGCAACCAACACATCTCCCGGCAGCTTGTTGATCTCGGCCAAAATACTCAGGTTACTCTCTGCAACTGTATTCATGCCTTCTATGCTTTCCATCGCTTTGCTTTAGTTGATTTATTGCATCTTTCATAACCTTTAGGCGGGTGGCACTTCCCCAAGTCAGCGAAGCTTAACGAATAATCAAATTCTTCCATTCGTCAATAGCCTTTACTTGATTGCTTGCATCTTCCATTTCTCTGCATAAGATGATCACTCACCTTTCTGAAATGGGTGAATGGAAGGTTTAGCAACCTTGGCTATGATCTCACATAATTGAGATATTTGCTTCTCGCAGCTCTTCTTTCTCCGCCTTTTCACTGTCAAGCCTAAGGAACAAAGCATCCAAAGTTTGCATTATGCGTGTCCCGCTTGATCCTTCGGTGGTAGCTTGACCGAGTGGTATTTTGGTCACCGTCACATCTTTCGCCATGAGCTCCTCTTCTATCTTTCCTTCCGCCTGAATTAATATCTCAAAGCAAACTTCTCTCGAATCTTTGATGATCAACCTAGAAGTTCCTTTAGCAACTTTAGGCCTTCTGTCTCTTTTGCTCGAGATCCACAATGTAAGTCCTGCTCCTCTAAGTTCATCTCTACTCTTGCTTAGGAACCAACCGCAAAGCTAACCATCACGAGAAGTTATTTCTGGGAGTAAGAAGTCACCGAGTGCACTACCATCTCTGCTCTGCATCCTCTCTATCGAAAGTGCCACGGTGTCATGGCTGCCATCTTCGAAACATCCAGGAGGTTAAAGTCTTTTGAACTCCGTCATCTGCAGCTTCAACATCTCCTCTAGAACGGGCGCTGAATGAAGTGGCTGCGGAGAGAAAACAAATGTCACCGGTTTCAATGAAGGCATGGAAGCATCCTGCTGCTGTGGTGCAATAGTTGGTGATCTTCTGGGTACTGGAGAAGTCGGAGTCAAAGCTATGGTCGTAGAAGTGGTCTTTTCTTTCTCTTGAGATCTTCTGTGTACTTTCAACTTCTCGGACCTTCTGCTGCTTTCTCCTTCATGCTTTCGTTTGAGGGAATCTCCTGCGCCGAAGTTGCCCGTGATTTGATTCATCAAGGCAGTATCCCTTCGTTAGCAGCCAGCTCGAAGTATTCACCAACACAGCTCCAGATCTCTCTTCAATTGAATGGCAGCCTCCAATGTTATCCTGCAGTATAGCTTTATCTCCTCCCATCTGATGATAAGTGTCAAGTACCACGTTCCCATCATCTTTAAGATCCGCAGGTATCCGCGCTAGTCCAAAGTCGAACACTTGCTTTGCTGATAGCCTGCTGAAATCTTTCTTTCTAACCTCGTACTCACTTCTGCACTTCATCCAGAAATCTTCTAACGAAGGCACATGTGCGTACTCCTGGGAGATTGTCTTCCTGGCTACTCCAAATGGATCGAAGTTAAGCCGTGCAGGGAAGAACTCTTGCTCATACTCGGATAACATTTGCGCTTCCATCCCTCGAGCTCTGTGAATGCTGATGCAACTGTAATATCCCACAGTGATTGGGAAGAAGCCCGTAGACTTGTGCCATTTCAACTGAAGGTCGTGTAACTCTACGAGTTGCCTGCTCAGCTCCATGGCGATCACTCTATCACTTGGATACCTGGGCATCTTTATAGGTTCTCCAGAAAAGCCCGTAACCCTGAGGTATGTGAAATCTGCAAACTGGATGAATAAACTGCCAATCTTGGACACTGCTTCCCACGCTTCCTTGCTTACCCTGTGAGTCTTCAAGTCTTTGTCTAGCCTGCAGATGAAATCGTAGAAGAAGTCATCGTTGATCACTTTGAAGTCCTTCTCGCACGCAGGTACAGTAAGCTGTGGGTAGCACTCAAAAATGGGGTCCTTGGAAAGAACACCACATCTATCCAGCTTGGAAAAGACACCCTGTGAAGCTGCAGCATATACCAAGTACGAAGTCATCTTGAAGCTGAAAGTACGCTTCACGTTCCGAAGTTGCTCACCGATGTTGCTGCTAATAATTTCCGACCAATTGATTATAGAATCAACCTTGTTGATTTCAATGGTCCTGATGAAAGCATACATCCATGTACGGAAAGTGTAGGCATTCGCTTCGCCATTCATACCTGCATAGCAATTTGACGACATCATCTGCTTCCTGCACCAAATTGGACCGTGGAAGAGTTCTCGGGAACTTTGAAGGGGATCTAGGCTTCTTCATGAACCGGCTGTTCATTATGCTCACGCAATCAGCTCTATGTTTCTCCCATCTACTGTCAGCATCCTGAATGCTAATAGAAGTCACCACCTTTCGCACTGGAATCTTCAAACAATAATTGATGAATTCCGCATCCAAACGAATTATTGTCTTTCCCGCAACATCACGCACTGATCTGGATGAAGGATGATAAGATCTAGCACACTCCATCACGAACTCTGGCAATTGGGCTGTACATGGGAAAGTTGCAGCTCGGATAATTCCGCTACTTTTGACCGCACACATGAGTGAAGTCTTTCCAACTTTGGATCTATCAATCAAATCAGAAAGAGGTTCTGGGCCTAGATCCGTGTCTCCTATGTCTGAAAGTTTGGAAGCAATGCATGAATCCATCGTGCTCTCTTTTTCATCTCCTTTCACCATGGCTTTGTCTATCTTTGTTTGAATAATTCTTTTTCTTCTAACTTGGCCGGATTTCTTCAATACTGGTGCAGATCTGGACAATTCTTCAGATTCGGAGGATATTTGCAATGTATTGGACATTGATAAAAACTCCTTTTCTTTTGTAAAGCACCTGTAATGAATTCCTGCAATTTATTCAGACAAAAATGGCCACCAGAGCATGAATAGTGAATTTAAATTATAAAAATCTGCACTTTTCAAGCCTGCTGCCCCAAAAATTGGTGTTTAATTTACACATAAAGAGAGCATGAATCCTTTCAATCAACACCTGAGCTCCTGTAACACCTGTGAAAACAACTATGCAGACGAAGATCAACCTTCTCCAAAGCATGTGCCAAATCTGGAAGCTTTTAGCCTTGTTAGCACTTTGTCTGAACAAAATCCTTCCTCTAATGGGGGCGCACTTTTCCTCCTAGCTGCAATTCTTTACCTGTGAATTAAATTATTCACCCATATGGCTGCCCATGCTTATATAACCTTCACAATTCTATAATTAATAATTGCCCTAACAATTAAAGGCAATTAATTAATTAAAAATCATGTTTTTCTCTTTTAAAAATAACATGTTTAAGGACAACCATCCAATAAATTAAATTAATCCAATTTAATCCTTCACACAACACTTCACTCAAGCCCCACAGTGTGCTTTGACCATAGCCACTGAAAATAGAAATTAATTTAATGTTTTAATGCCTTAAAAAACATTAAATAATACCCAAATGGGGCGCACTTTTTGAGAGGAAGAGGGCAGCCATTAAATAAATTAAATTTAATGCATTTGACTCCTTTCTTTTATTCCATCTTTGACTTGTTGACCTCCTCCAAGCTTGGGCGCACTTTTTGAGAAGAAAGATTAATAAAAATAATCAATTTTAATTCTTTTAATCTCTCACCAAAGGGGGCGCACTTTTTTGCACATGTAATTCTATTTTTAAGAATTTTTTGATAACGGGATGCTTTACCCTGCCAGGCAGGCACCAAAACCCCGTGATCCACTTAGGTGACTTATAACATGGGAAAAAAGTACCTTGCCAGTGGGTATAAAATTCTCACCCCGCCGTGGCTTATATTTTTCCCATCGCACTTAAATCCTTTGTTTTCCAAAAATCGCCCATCCCATGCAGGGGCTTTTCTGCACGACTTCGCTTTTTCCCAGTGATCCGAGACTCGATGGCGACTTCCTCCGGCATAATGTGCATATATGTTTTCTATTGCTCCAGTGCCAAAAATCGGGCTTACTCAAGAAAGGAGTTGTTCAGAGAAATTTACGAAAATAGAATGGGACACCACAAAAACACGAAAAATTGCCAAAAGTTACAAATAAAGCCCAAAACTTAAAATAAGTTAAAATCCTTCTGGTATATAGGAATAATAACATATTCGCTTATAATGGAGTTAAAACAGAGCGCAAATAGCCTCATACGGGGCTCAAAATAATTAAATACAAATTTCCCATGAGACAAATCCCGACGACAGAATAAAACAATTTTGGGCATCTGGGTATTTGGCGAAAAAGGCTAATATGGCTCTTTAGGATTATTTTGACGCAATACAGGAACTTTCAGGCAATAAAAACAACAAACGACCCACTATTTTAAAAGTACGAAAAATTTTCGAATTGGGTAGTCACAGATTTCAGGGTGAAATTTGAGTGACACTGGGTTGTTCACATCAAGGTTTGTTGTAAGCTGTTTAAAACCATGGAAGGAGATAGCCTTTCTTTTGTATCAAGTTCATAAGTCACGTAGTTTGAAATGTCACGGGGTGAGCACATTGCAGATGAGAGTGTGAATGTTTTTCTACCATGTTCACACTAAGGAGGAATGTTATGAATAATCCTTTAGTGCTCACATTATTACTTATGTGAGTTAAATACATTTTTAATTGCGTGAGATTTACTCATGTAAATAGTGAATAGATGGTTAGTAGGTGGTTAGTATGTTATACTCGTAATTCATTAAATGGGTTATTATTTGTTATTTGTTATTTACTTCCTATTTATTAAGAAGTTGTTCCAACTATTATATTGGATATATAATAGCTAATATATTTCATATGAAGATCATATAGAGAATAATGTATTACGTTAATCTATATACCAAATTTCAAAAAGTGCGTGTGACATTAAAAGATTTGGGATGAAACACAATATCATTTAATCAATGGGCCCATGATAATCAATTTGTACTGGTAAGACATGTAGTGTTTAATTTTTTGTACACACAAACTATAAATTAAAATTAAACACTTTAACATTTTATCATTAAATTTTGTTAGGGTAAAAAAATTGGAAGGATGAAGAGGATTTAGAGAAGGATGAGGATGATGAGGATGATGAAGAGAATGATGAGGAGCACGATGAAGAGGATGATGAGGATGAGGAGGAGGATCAAGTTTAGGAAGAGAAAGAAGATTGTGAGGATTAGGGGGAGGACAATGAGACCGATCATTGAGATATTTAGGATGTAGTTTTACATCTATTTGTTTTGTAATTTGGAAGGGACCCTTAATACTCCCTCGAAATTACACTATTATATATTATTGTAAATCACATTTTGAATTGAAACAATGTCTTCTTTTATTATTAATAATAATATTTGGATACTTTACAAATTCTCAATGTACAATTTCTCTATGATAATACAATGTAAATAATATTTTAGTATCTAATGTTTAATAGTTGTAAATAAGCAAAAATAAATGAAATATAATTATTCATAATTATACCATTTGTAATTATGATTAATTTTATTTATTGTTTCAAAAATTTATCCAAAAAAATTGTGTCATATTTACACCACCCCTCATTCTTAATGTTTTCGGTCTTGTGACAATTTGACATGGCAAGCAAGGTAGATGCACATTTGGAGCAAATTAGGTGCAAAAGTGGCACAAATTCGACGATATTAAAATTGTTTAGTCACGTTATTTTTGTGTCACTTTTGTGCCATAAAAATTGACTTAAATTATTACAATAATCATGCTAAAAATCGCCCAACAAGGCCAATTTTGAAAGAAAAATGAGCCAAAATATGGTGTTATTTACACATTGTGTAGAATGCATTATACACGGCATTTCCAGTGGTGCGCGATGATAGCCTTCATTTCAAATATAGTTTGAGGTGTAAATTCTCAAACCTTTTTCCGATAAAATTTTCACCATTTTCAAATGCCCCAAAAATTTGTCACTTGTTTCTAACGATGTATTGACATAATGGCGATAAATAAAAGAAAAGTGAACTCAAAGAATATTCAAATGTATGTAACTTTGGAAAAAAATCCTGCAACAAGGTTATGCACCAACGTAATTATTCACAAATATCAAGGTCTAACATTACACCAAACTACTAATATTGGAGGTATTTAATGGAAAGGCCTTATTTTTCGCCTTTACGATATGTGCCCATAGTACACTACCTTGTCAACCTATGTATTTCTCCACCATCTGAACATTTGAGAGTCTTTGTCACTCATAGATAACTCCTCTTCACATTTTTTCACATTTTTTTCACTTTCCTATGCTCATTGCCTTCCTTATCAACATCTCCATCTCATCACTTACATACTATTTCTTGTTATTTATATTTTTGCATCTTTATAATCTTTCAATGCACCTTATATAGTAACCCCTTGTGTTACACATTCCTCATGTTGCACCTTATTTTCTCTTTTTGCTTGTTAAAATTTTTTATTTCCTTCTTAGAACATCTCTATTAATCTTCAAATATTTATCATGATTGACTATTTGAACCATATATTTTAAACATTTATAGGTTTTGTTCTTTTTAATTTTGTAGCACATGCACCTAAAAGAGGTGCAATGGTTGGGCTAAAAATAAATTATATGTTAAGTAATATACTAGAGAGCATGCCACCATGGTTGGCTCATTCAAGATCAACCATCACTTTAGGTGTCCCAACACTACTACATAAAGTGCAAACAACACCATATTTTGGGCTATTTTTCCATCATAAATTAACATTTTTGGTCATTTTTGGCATGTTTCTTGCAAGAAATAGAATTGAAGGTTACAACACACATGCGACATGAAAATGACACAATTAGACAATTTTATTTGCATCAATTTAGCGCCACATTTCCATCGCTTTTGTGCCATAATTGTGTTGTTTTTGCTACACATTTGCATTGAATATTCATAATGCCAACTGGACCATTATCACAATTGTAAGTGGAAAATATGATGCAAAGTCCCTTTATTTTTTAAAATGCAATATAATTATTTCAAATATGAAATAATTATATATATAAGGTTTGTAAATGTAACAAATTTGTTGACGTAAAACTAATATTGAATATTACTCGAACAAACACAATTAATAAGATCATAGTAACATTTACACAAATTAATGAGGATTAAAATATATATTAAAAATTAAATGTGAATTACAATGCTAAAATAAACTATCATACATTATTATATTATTTACATGTTATCTACATGAACTTGGCATTACTAAAATAACACATGCCAATTTTTAAACATAAATCATGTTTTAGGTTTAATGATAAAGATAGTAATGTAACAACAAATATGAGAAAATACTTAATTTCTCATTTATAAAACACTAATAATACTATGAATTGGTTGAATCATCAACTACTCGTCGTCGTCGTCTAAAAGCTCATTATTATCATCATCATCTAAGATCTAACTATCATCACTATGATAATCTATGTGTTGATTGTATATATTGTCTGAACTATGCTCTATTCCAGGTAATGATGGGTTGTCATAGTCGTAGTTAAGATTAGCATCATCAATACCCTCTCTAAACTCGGGCCATCAACTTAAAATGGATGTTTATTCACGTATAATAACATTATTTAATAATTTATAATATTTCAAATTCAAATTCTATGAATTAAATATTTAAAATTCAATTTTTGTTACCTACTTGATTTTAATAATTATTTAAGAAATTAATGACATATTATGACAAAACCCCAAGAATGAATCCAATTGTCGAATGCATTTATGTTCCATCCAAGGGCTTTGAGTTGTGCCCACACTTGTTCAATGGCTTTGAAGTCATACATCTTCTCTGTAAAAATTATTTAAAGTTACAAATATAATTGAGATATGAATTAATAAACATTGTATACTACATTATTGAAATAAACTTACAAATTTGCAGTAAAGCAACCCCGTCTATGTTTGTTTTTCCCAAATGATGGATCACTAACTTCACATGACTTATTTTGCATTGGTGAGATTTTTCGAAGATACATTGGACCCCTATATTAATATTTGAAATTAATGAGTTTGACGAAAACACATTTTTTTAAAATTTTATATCATTATTTTTCTAAATTACTAGAAGTTCATTATGTGTCCTGTTTGAGCCACTTTTTACATTTTATTTTCTATGAAGATGTATGCATGCCGACAACAAGTCATTGCACTAGTCTCTCCTCATGCATATTACCCCTATAATTCTCCTGCACATTAAATTGGTCATAAATTAATATAAAAATATAAAACATCATTTTAATTTATTTCGTTGTCATATCCATATATGTTTCCTCGTCCTCCTAAAAAAATTCAATAATTCCCACATCATAGTAGGCACTACCAAAATCTTTTTTTAATACACACAACTAACCATTTCTTACATTTAATTGGTTGCAATTTGTATTCCAAGTGACAATTTTTTTGTTTTGCTCACATTATAATTTTTTTTGTGAAGTACCTAAAAGAAAATAATGAAATTAAAATAATTCAAAATTTTGACAAATTTGATTCACGCAAAAATAATTAAATTAAAATAAAATGTAAACTAATACTTACTTGCCACGAACATCTTGTAATATTTTCATGTCATGGTTCACATACAATTTCACATGTAAACTTCCCCATACTCAATACTTGTACTCATTTTAGTGTTAGACGAGATGGGTGGTCCTCAACATAAACAGGAGGATATTTTGTATCCGCCCTTATTATTGCATACAACACCTTCTCAACTATTGTGAGTGTGGGTTTCTGTCATTTAAATTGACAAACATTGTATTATGAGGTTGTATGGAAGACATTAGCAAAAAGGACGACAATATGTGATTATACAATAAATTTAAAAAATCAAATAAGTTATGAATATGTCTACAAATTATATAGAAATACATAACATTTTACCTTCTTGCCTCCCTTGAAGCAAGGGAATAATGATAGGCCGCCTTAGAAATGTCACAACTTTTGGATTGTTGATCACGAGATGTACGATGTTGTGATAACACTGGCACTAAAGAGGATCTAAAAATCCCAATACATTAAAAAGATAAAATGAATTTTAAAAATAATTTCACAAAATAACAACAAATAATATAGAAAAATAACATTTTGCATCCTTACCTCCCTTGAAGTAGGTGAAACATTATATGTTGCCTAAGAAATTTCACCACTTATGGATCCGGATCATGAGATGCAGGGCACTACAAACACAATGACACTAAAGAGGAGGATATGTAATTATATGATAAATTAAAAATTTAATAAATTAAAAACCCTAATAAATTATAAAATAAATTTATAATCATGACTACAAATATTATTAAACAAAATATCACCTCTTTCATTTTGTTGTATCGATGAAACAAGAACATCATCTAAAAATATCACTTGAGTATTGTTGATACATATCAAGAATATGGTACACATTTGAATATCGATCTATGATATGAATGTCATGACATATCACAAGATTCGTATGGAGAGGAACATTACTCCTTTATATCTCATGCAAAAAAATCACGCACATTGCTTCCACCACCCCCCACACTGTGCAAAGCCTTTTTCAAAACAAATGATCAACGATCGTGAGGTTTCTTATTTTTATGTGCCTAATATTAAAAAATAAACAAATACAAATAATTTATTAAATATAAAAACCATAACATTTCTTGTACTAAAAATGATACGGTTTATTATTTTTGGTGAGGCTTTGTTGTTTGCTTTGGTAGTTTTTTTGTAAGGATTTATTTTTTTACTATGTTTTGTTTATTTTCATAGGTTATTTTGCTAGGATTTGGTATTTATTACTAGGGTTTGTTGTTTTTTCACCGAGTTATTTTTTTCTAGTTTTCTATTTGTTTATATTTTTGATAGGGTTTCCTATTTTTTAAGGGTTGTTTCTTGTTTTTTATAGTAGGTTTAATTAGGGTTAGTTGTTTTGGGGCTAGACTTTGTTATCTTTTGGGATAGGTTTGTTGATTTTTTACTAAACTTTGCTATATTTTTTACTACATTTTTTTGTGTTATTTTGGCCTAGGATTTACTATATTTTGGGCTAGGGTTTGTTGTTTTTATTGTTTTTTAATCTATGTTTTTTTCTTTTTATGTGAAATTTAATATTTGGGATAGGGTTTTTTTGTTCTTGTTGTTTTTTATTCTATGTTTTGGGTGTTTTTTAATCTATGATGTTTTTTCCTGTAAAATTTGGTATTTGGGCTAGGGTTTGTTGTTTTTGTTTTTAAATCTACGATTTTACTTTTTATTTGATCATTGAACTATGAAAAATGTAATAATATAATTTACATACCTCTCTTCTTGTGTCTCTACAATATTCCTCTTCTTCCAAATCCTCATTACATAGGTGTTCCTTTCTCCTCTCTTTGTCATGTTATTCTTCCTCTTCAAAGGTTCTATGTAGTTGTTATCTCCATACCCTTCTTCCTTCATGTTATTCTTCCACATTTATTTCCTCTTTCCTTCCTCCTTTATTTATTTTTTATTTGATCATTGAACTATGAAAAATGTAATAAAATAATTTACATACCTCTCTTCTTGTCTCTACAATAGTCCTCCTCTTCCAAATCCTCATTACATAGGTGTTCCCTTCTCCTCTCTTTTTCATGTTCTTCTTCCTCTTCAAAGGTTGTGTGTAGTTGTTATCTCCATACCCTTCTTCCTTCATGTTATTCTTCCACATGTATTTCCTCTTTCTTCCTCTTTTCTTCCACATTTATTTCCTCTTTTGTCGTGTTCTATCTATCACATCCAATCCATTCCAATCCAATCATCTTATCTTATATCCAACCCAATTAGCACAATCTAATCTAATCAAACATCACATCTAATCCAAACCCATGACATATAATCTAATCTAACCATCATATCATGTATAATATAAATCCACCATATTAGTTTCCAATCTAATCTAACCATCATATCATGTCTAATCTAAATCCACCACATTAGTTTCTAATCTAATATAACCATCATATCATGTCTAATCCAAATCCACCACATTAGTTTAATATCTAATCTAAAACCCATCTTATCACATATAATCTAAGTACTTCACATCAGTTTCATATCTAATCTAAATTTGTCACATCAGCACCATGTCTAATCCAATCAATACATCACATCATCACATCCTATAAATTACTCAATACATCATACCAAATAGCTAAATCAACATCTAATCATTTTCACATCACATAATCACAATCCATCACATACATATAATCTACTCATCCATATATATCAAACACACGTGTAAATCATACAAATAGCTAAATCAACATCTAATCACACATCACATAACAAAATCATATATATATATCATCAAAATGTATATATACATATGATAGGCCTCAATGGGGTCTATATATCATCAAAATGTCTTAATCTATAAATCAAATCAATACATATAATGTTCACCCACTAATCAGTGAACACCAAATCCGAGACTTTGACTTCCGGTGCAAGACCCGTCCTCCTCCTTGACCACCATTTGAACCGTCATCACACCTAGATGCATTATACTTGTCGTGATCCCTGAAGTCACCTTCCACACTTATTACCTCTCCCCGCCACATAGGAAACATAGCACAGTACATCAGGTAGTCTCATCGTCACTATGCACTCATAGTAGTGTGCCTCCTCCCCTTGAGCCTAGTACTTCTCTAACGTCACAAAACTAAGAGGAGCCATTTGTTCATTCCACTGTGCAACTACCTTAGTCGTTTCTACCCATTACCTCTAATGGAGTGTCTAGATCCCAATATATATCATGTAAGGCCTCTCTTTGCCAAGCATCTATCCCGTTGTTGGATAGCCAGGTATTTCTCTTAAGACATAACATCTCGATCTTGGCACAGAGTATCTTGCTCATGATGAGCCGCATCTAGCTCTACCTGCAGCCGTGTTATCTTCATTGAACATATACCTCCCTCGTCTCCTCTTGCGGGTGCTACTACCTCTCCTCATGTTGGCATTATCACCTCTCCTCCTACGCTGCCTCCTCAACTCTACGGATTGCCCACTTACGAGTTAGCTAAGTTCTACATAACCCTATGCAACCCTACATCGTCCTCATCCACATCCAGTGGCTCTACACCCTCTACCAATTGATCAAATGTCACTTGACCTGGGTAGATCCCCCTCCGCCTTATCTCACCTATATCCGATCGGCACCCAGAACCATCTATATCAATCCAAACTACCTCATCACATGTGGAAATTGTATAGCCTCCACCATCTTCGGCCTCTGTCTCCCGTACTCCATCTCACTCACCTCATGCATGTAAGATGTGTATCTACACCCAAATATGCAAGTAACCCTCTATATAACCTCAATCGACATGATCAACATCGATGCTCCCCAATCTCTCAGTATACCAATCCTCTCCCCGCTCCCCCATCTCCATAAACCTGGTCGAATCTCCATTATATGTATCTAATGACCAACTCTATGTGATCACCTATGATCCATGGAAGCCCTGGTGGCCTCACCACAACTATGTGCTCGTATGCCCAATAATGTAATAGAAATCCAACATGTAAACTGATCTCCATTCATCACGTACATACATAGCTCATTATACACTTGTGTTAGGAGAACTTCCTAAACATAAAAACTATCATGTTCTCAACTATATCTACCACCACCACCACTATTGCTCATGGGAATCTCACCCCACCTGAATCTAAGCAATGCATAGCAAGATATCACCATCATGACTAAGCATATCGATGGTTCCCGACACCAATGGATGATAATGCATCTCAATATGAAATTCCCTAGATACAAAAGTGATATGATCGACCTCTGCTCTAAACAATTGTCTCAGTGCATCCATCTAACCCTCTCGTTGTAATAATAAGCACTATCGGTGCCCCTAGATCTGAAGTCTCAAAATATGATACACATCCTTTATTATGATCATCATTTCTCCTGTGGGGAACTAGAAGGTCCTAGTCCTTGGGTCCCATCTGTCTATCAATGTTGTAATCAACCCCGTGTCTCGGGACACCCTATGATAATGGAAAAATTCACCCAATCCAACTACATCCAAGTGATCCCACTTGACATTTGTCACATCTTCCCTAATCATACCCAACATGGTTGGGACTTTATCTCTCAAGTATAAAGTATTTATGCCTGCAAAAAACTAATAAACCGGAACCCATCAATCTCCAAATCATCAAAAACATTATTTTTCATTCATAATAAACAATTAAACCTACATCTACCCGCCATCAACAATGACCCTAGCATGGTCGATGTCACTTTGCCCTCGATCGACATCAACCATTCTTGGTCACTGTCGATTGGCCCTTAGCAAGTATCAAAAATCCAAAAATCCCCAAAAATTAAAAAATTAACTAAAATAAAAAACCAAGCTAAGTTTTCGGTACTTATCGCTCTCTAAGACCTCTAGCACTTCCTCCCACCTCCGTTGGCATCCATTTTTATCAAATCTCACACATTTCTATCAATCAAATCTATTTAATCCCCAAAGTGTTTCATTAAAATGAGCCTTATCACTGCGTCTCTATCGACCCAAGCTTAGTCGTTGTCAACCACGCCCAATCGTCATCGACCCAACCCTAATTTTCACCCTTCATCTCATCTCATCTGATATCCTTACCCAAATTAGCTTTTTCTTCAATTTAGGCTTGTGTGTCACCCATAACACACCACTCCTTATCTTGCATAACTCCTTTTGCTATCTTTTTGCTTATCTACTTATTTCATCATGCATCCTTAATCATATCCAAACCCACTCTGTAGCCATCTCTATATGTACCCTCCTGGGCACCGTATCTCATCTCAAGTTCACCTTTATGGCCATTTTCCCCTTTTCCATCCCACCAGTATGCATATTTTCATGCTTCCTCATACTTGAAGGACAACGCATACTCTTTTACCCCCGCTTTGTTTTTCAAAGATCTGTCAGGACCATTATCTTGACCATCCTCACAATTTTTAAGCATAATTTTGATGTTTCGACTTTAACCCATTGGTCCCATGGCTTGTACATCCATATAAGAGGATTCCCTCTATCATGTAGTGATATTTTCCAACTCGTAGTTTGTAGGACATTAAGTTTGCCTCCATTGAGGTCGTGTTATATTCCCTACCAAAGTGTTTCCAAGATTCTTGCCATCTTTATTTCATTCATCTCATAAGATTCACATTGGATTTCCTCCATCCCACAGTCATCTTTTACGACTCACAAGTATGTAATACATTAATGTTAGCCTCCGTTGAGGTCGTGTATGTTCCCTATTGATGTGATTCCAAGATCGCCATGATATTTGCTTTTTATTTTTACTTTTATCCTTCTTACAATGGTCATATCACTCTCCCCTTATGGCATCTTTCCTCTTCTTTTATCATATTTCCACCCTTTCTCTTTTCTTCCATCTATATATGTCAACCTAGTAATCAATTATTCTACATGTCATCCATCCCTCGTTTTAGAGGGAGCACCTCAATGATCATTTTCTATCACTTATAGTTTTTGTCTCACGGATTTCTTAACACAAACCACTCATCAAAAAGGGGAAAATGTAGACACCAAATTTTGGTTCACTCATCCCCCATCCCATGTTTTCTCCTCTTCATCATCATCTTGCACATTCACACCCTTATCCTATTCAAATTCCCATTGTCATCCTAAAATCCATTTATTCATCTTAATCCCATATTTTCGTATCCTAATCCCATCATTAATTTTATCCCTCATTATTCACCCCTAATCACATTTAATCATCCCTAAACATGCTTCTTATCCTAATCACATCCCTAAACCCCTCATTTATCCTCCCTAGACTCTCATCTACCCTCATTTAATGATTTCACCCATCCAACTACCATTTATCATCCCTATGTAACCCTAACCCACCTAAACAACTCGAAACCCTAATCTAACCTTATTAAGGCCTCTTGTCTCAAGTTGTGCATCATCCCCACCACCCAAATCAATGGTCCCTCTGCAATCAACGGTGACCTAGCGGATCATCGACAACCTATAAATATACCACTAACCCCCCGAAAGAGGATGAAATTTTGGGTATTCTAACTTCTTGCGATATTTTTAGTTTTATTCTCTTCATGTGAGTTGTTATCAACATTTTGAAGCTATCTTGGAGCCCTCATAAATCATATTTGAGATATTTGAAGCTTGGATTTTTCTTGGATCCCTATCTTGTTTCATCATCTTTTCATCAACTTTGCATGTATGTGCGTCACCTTGGAGATTTGTAATCTCATTAGTCATCCTTGTCTCTTTCTTATAGTCCCTTATCCATCTATCAAACATCATCAAACCCTAATCCATCCTCGATCACCATCCGTTATGCCTTGGTCACCATCAACCTGATCTACATCAATCCTTTTCCGTAGTCTTTCCCTTTTTCCATCTATTTCTTATCCTCCGTATAACCCAAATCCCTTAGATCCTAGAACCTTTATGTTCTTCCTATTTGACATCTCGATCTCACCTTTTCTATAGAACATCGTTACTATCCCAAATTTACACATGGTCGTCATCAACCTAGTCTAGATCTGTTACATATGCCTACAATTTGTATCCTTTCTATTTTGTATTCCTCCACATCGACTCAAGACATCCTCAACATCTTAGAATCAATTCCAGATCCACTACTTTCACATATTTTGATCTTCTCTGCTACATCCTTTGCGTCGACTACCTTATGTTTGTCTTGGGTCGTCATCGACCCTTTTAGGTTTACATCCCTTTGTTTGAATTTATTTTTATCAAATATTTATCTTATCATATCTATTATATATTTGATCTATGTTCCATTCAAGTTATCTTTTACATGCCATTTATCCATTATTTTCAATCAATATTTTAATCATGTGGGTTGACATCCTCCCTAGGAAGTTTATCACTTCTCAGACTAATTTTGTTGGGCAACCCACCATATAATCTACTAATATTTTTCTTGTCTAGTTTCCCTTTGTTGTGCAGGTTATCGAGCCCTTTGTGGAGAAGATCATTGCACCGTATCTCATCCTTCATCATCATCATACATTGGAGGTAGCCTTAAACCATCCCATATTTTGGAGTTTGTCATTTTCTTACATACCATTTCATTAACTTGAGACAAGAGTGGAAAACATGTTAAAAAGTATATGATGTAGAGCTCTAACATATGGCAAACCCCTACAACCTATGGGTAGAGTATAATGGGCCACTCACCCTCCCCATGGGTAAGTCAGAGTGGAACCAAAACTTGCACTACTACATAATGTGCAAAAAATGTAAAAATTTGTGTTGAATTCAAATCGATTTTTATTTTATCTTTTTTTTCATTTTTGACATCGTTTCGATGCAAAACAACAAAAATATTTGAGTACAAATGTGGTGCAAATGTGATGTTATTACCATCATAATTATGCCACATTTACACCACAATAATCCCCAACTTTAAAAAAAAAAGGCCAGTCCCATCTACATCCTTTTCATTATTATTTGGTCATTGCACTTTTTCAAAACATCAAAAAAAGATAGTTCGTAGAAAATATGTTATGGGTTAAATGTAGAGGAAGGAAAATAGGTGAAGGAGGAAGGAAAGAGGAAATAAATGTGGAAGAATAACATGAAGGAAGAAGTGTATGGAGATAACAATAACCGTTGGTGTAGCAGCTGGTTAACACGATGAGATCCATCTCCACCACTAATTCGAGCTTTTGGTGTGATGGAAAATTGTTCATGGTATCAAAGTCAAGTAGTTAAGTGTGCCGACCTAGAGTAGTATTGGGATGGGTGACCTCTCGGGAAGTCCCGGTGTCGTTGCTTCATAATCTTGTTGGACCTAATTAGGTGAATACATGGTGGGCCCAGGGCTCACGTGGTTGCATCTGGCTCCATCATGTGGGGGTGTGTTGGCGTAGTAGTTGGTTAACATGATGAGATCCATCTCCACCACTAATTTGAGCTTTGGGTGTGATGGAAAATTGTTCATGGTATCAGAGTTAGATAGTTAAGCGTGCCCGACCTGGAGTAGTACTAGGATGGGTGACCTCTCAGAAGTCTCGGTGTCGTTGCTTCCTAATCTTGTTGGACCTAATTAGGTGAATACATGGTGGGCACAGGGCTCACGTGGTTGCATTTGGCTCCATCATGTGGGGGTGTGTTGGCGTAGCAGCTGGTTAACATGATGAGATCCTTCTCCACCATTAGTTTAAACTTTTGGTGTGATGGCAAATCGTTGATAAAAGGAACGATAACCAGATTATACTAAGCCAAGAACTCAGATGCTAATCAAACACCATGATCAATAAGATGAAAGCAATTTTCCATAATAGATTTACATAAACCTTTGCAAACAAATGAGTAGAATTATCATATATTATTATGGAACTCAATGAAATACAATGAGAATGAGCCTTGCTTATATATAGCAAGGAATAATATGAACTAGTCAATAGATCAAGTCATAAATCAAGGAAAGAACTAGTCAAGACCATAAACTAGAGAGAACTAGACATCAATAATCTAGTCAATACCATAAATCAAGGAAAGTACTATACCTAACAACTAGATAATATCCCCTAATATCTAAATAAATAAATAAAATATCCACACACATAAGTGGGTGAGGATAAATACAATAAAGGTAAATAAAGTACCTAGGTGAATATGAGCAAAGGTAAATACCTACTCTAACAAGTTAGATTGATTATATGTGATGGGTTTGGATTAGATGTGATGTTTGATTAGATTACATTATGCTAATTGGGTTGGATATAAGATAAGATGATTGGATTGGAATGGATTGGATGTGATAGATAGAATGCGACCTTGTTAGGGTGACCCAAATATAGGAAGTACATTCATCATAGTAAGGAGTGCACGTAGGATAGATGCTTTGGGAATGGATTATAGGGAAAACATGAAAAGGAACACAATCATACCAATGCACTTGCAACCTATGATCGGTATTAACACATAAAGAACAATAGTTAGTCACATATAAGATCATGAGGGGAAGATGGGAGGTATGTTTATACACCTACTGTGGACATGATGGGGGGTTGATATGTAGCTTATACATGGGAAATAACTTCTCCTTAGGTGGTTGTCTTAGGCTTATGCCCCAACTCTAAGAGATATTGCACAAACTAATCAATGTGGGAAGTTTGCTTGTAACTGGAAAGTTGATCAATGCGGGAAGATTTCTTAGGATGCATGCTTTTGGATTTTATTTTTGATTTTGATATTCTAAAAGGTTGATCAATGTGGGAAGATTTTATTTCCATGATATATGAAAGTAGCCATCCTTCGAGGGAGTGGTCAATAATTAGGGATATTTGCTTTGGATTTTGACTTGATTTTAGATGGCAGGATAAGATATGCGATAGTTGTCCTTCGAGGGATCAATCTATAATTTTGATATTATTTTCTTTATATGAACATTTTTCCTTTGAGGGAGTAGTTTGTTTTTGGATAACATAGCTTCGATATGATTATCCATGATTTTTTGACTTTTATGATGGATTTGAGGATAGCCTAGTAGACCACTTGGGGAGGGGAAGTAATGTGTACAAGCTACACACATATGGGCCCTTATCATGGTTCCAGTAGGTAGATAAGAAGGAGATGGATGTAATTATTATAGGTTTCCCACCTAGAAGGAGGAACTTAGAAGGAGGAACTTATCCATAAGGAATATACTATGAGTAGAGTCGTGGTGCCCATATTCAAGGTCATAGATAGGATAGTGACGGAAGACCACATGATTCCAAATCATTACGATGAAAGATGGAGAAGGCTAATGATGGAAATGAGATTGTTAATGTGACTAAGGTCATATTGGTAGGTGTGTTAACTTAAAAATTCCGCAAGTGCAAACATTGAGAGGTTTTGTTATTAGTTTACCATCAAGGGAAGATAAATGATAGGCTCTAGACCCATACTTTTGAGTGATAATATACGGTCCAATCCAATTTGGAGAAAACTTTCCACATTGGCTCCTTTTTAGAGTAGTGTCGTTCTGATTTTCTTTTAAGGCAAGGTCACCGATACTAAAGTCCCGTGTCCTTCGAGATGTTTATTATAGGCACACTTGATACGTTCTTGGTAGATGTGATGATGTTGGAGGGTGATTAAGTGGTGTTCTTCTAACAGCTCAAGTTTTTCTAGATGCTCTTGGAAATAGTCCTCATCAGAGACAAAGTCACGAAGAGAAATGCGTAAGGATGGGATTTGAAATTCGAGAGGAAGGAAGAATTTAGAGCCATAGACAAGAGAGAAGGTAGTTATATATCATTTATATCTCTTTTAAAGTATAAAAGAAAGGGAGAAATGAATTTTGAATCGACACGAGAGGACCAACAGAGTGGTGCACAACAAAATAAGGTAAAGGTCAACTTAATAGTTGAGAAAAGGGTGAAGGGAGAAGAAGGGAAAATGCAAGAGGAGAAGAAATACAAGAGAGCGTATTTCATCTCGATAGTAGTGTACGAGAATATTACGCATGAAGAGAAGATGGTCGTGAAGGATCAAGAGAACACAAAGAAGAGTGACCTGATGTCACAACTAGAGGCCATTGAGCACAAATGGAAAGAAGTGTGTAGAGTCCCAACTAAGGGGCCAAGCACAATACAATGTGTGGAAGAAAAATTCCAAAAGTAAGAATGGACGAAACATGTAATAGGATGCAAAAAGGGGAAGAAATTTTTATAAAAGAAAGTACACTAAAGGAAGCGTAAGAAAAGAGGCTTTAAGAGTATTTAGGAAATGCACAAGTGGATACATACATGACATAAGAAGGGCACAACTACATAGAATCATAGCACTCAAAGGATTTCAAAAGTATGCGGGAAATAGATTATACTAGGTAAGGAGATCCATAAAGATATATAAGGAAGGTGTGAAGGTGTGTAGAAAAGGAGCATATGAATCGAGGGAAGTGTGATAATAGTGTGAAGGTACTACAAGAAGATGCAAAGGTTACCCTGTAGGAAACAAAAGAAGAAAAGGGGAAGAAGAGAGGTCGGGAATGGTTGACCCCAAAAGAAGAAGGAAAGATGAAGTCTACAACTACCAAGGAAGTTTGCACAATGGAAAGGAAATAGAGCATAGTAGGTTGTATAGATGAAGAAAATTCCAATAGTAGAGTGAAGGGGTGTGAAGACAAATATGCACATGATAATGAGAGCATCATAAAGAAAGGAGGCAAAGGATAAGAAAGGAGTTTCCTCAAAGGAAACCAAAGTAGAGAAACCCATGGAGGAGATTGTTATAATTCACGTGAAAAGAGTGAACCGAAGAGGGAAGAGGCCCACAAAGGGCCCAAGGAAGTGGAGCATGTAGATGAGTGTGTGAAGGAAGAAGAGCACAACCAGAGGAATGAATTACATAAAGAAAGAGACATTACCCTACAGAAACCAAGGAAGAGTTGGAAAAGGAGGAGACTATAAGAGTGCATAATACACGAGGCATATAGGAGAAGGAACGTGTGGAAATGAATGTGCAGAAGCAATGCATGAAAATTGTGAAATGGTGTAGAGGATGTCTCACATGCAATAAGGAAAGGAAGAGAGAAGCATGAAGGAGCTCCAGAAGCTTTCTGAAATGAAGGCACAAATGAAGAAGTGAAGGAAGTAAGTGGCAGGGATGAATTTCCACAAAAAGATGTAAATAATATGTGGCCCACAACTGTAAAGGGAATCTATGATGATGAAGGTAAAACAAAGGAGAGAAGATGACAGAGTAGCCACAAGGAACCAAAGGACAAGAATTTGCGAGCAAGCAGATAATGGCTTGACCATGCATAAGTAGATGAATTATGGCCTAGTACGGATCAAGGGAATAAGAGGTAAGGAGAAGCCAACAAGAATATACCAAGAAAGGAGATAACGATTGTGTAGAAGGAATACACAAAGTAGAGCATGTGATAAAATGAACGTGCAAGGAAGAGATGCCCTAGAATAAAAAGGGTGAAGGAAAAGAAGGAGGTCGAGAGAAGAATGGTAGAAAGTGGGTCTAAACCCATGAAATCATAGAGAAATGGATGCACATACAAGAAAGGTGTGACAAGAGGAAAAATAAAGAAGATATGCCACAATGAAAGGAAGAAAAAGGATCAAATAAGAAAGAATGCACAAGGGTGGAGTGTGCAAGTAGAAGCTTATGAAAAAGAAGGGTAAAATGTAGAAGGGAAGTAGTGCATGAGACACAAAAGAATAGAGGAGAAAATTCAAGGGAAAGAAGTGACACGAGAATAAGAGAAGGAAATAAGAAGAAAAGGAGAAGAGAAGTGTGTAAAGAAGAATCATGAAAGGGAATGAAACCTAGAGATGAAGTGGGCAAGAGAGAAGAAAAGCCTTAGAGCATTAAGGCAAAGGTGGATGGACAAGGGCATGTAAAAAGTGTGTAGAGGAGAGTTCAAGGAGAGCGTAAAATTGCTAAGGATTAAAGGGAGACCCATTTGAAGGCGGTGCTTAGAAAATGGTGAGTAGAGTCTCATAAAGGTTTTGAGGATATCACAGAGGTCACCAAAGAGTGGCTAAGGACCTGGAAGATGAACTGGAAGAAGTGTGGAATCTGAAACTAAGTTTGTTAGATGAAGAATCTAGGACTATCTATTTGTATAGTCTCGGAGGGTGGTTCAACCACTCACTAAGTCTACTTGAGGTGGAACTCATGTTTTAAATACCCCAAATGTTTGATGTAGAAGAATCCCAAGTCCAAAGCAATCCTGCTCAATTTTTCTAAAGTATGGGGGTGCACAAGAATGGGGCGTGAGGGGTAAACAAAGGAAGGGTGCAATGAAACAAAGGGAAAGTAGCATGGAAGTGCGTAATGGTTGGAAGGAAGCCATAATGTGTGGAAGTATGGATAGGCACAAAGGAGAGTTGGCATGTGAGAAACTTATGAAGAAGTAAAGGGAAAACATGATGCATGAAAGTTTTGGAAGCACATGTATGAGTTTTACGCAAGGAGAAAGTAAGGAGCGCATGAGGAAGAGGAGTGATGGGTATTAGCTTAGATTTTCGTCTCAATGGAGCGCACAAAAATTTTGAAGGAGACCCATAATCGTGAAGGGAGTGCGTAGGAAGAAGAAGAAGGTGAAACTCAAGGAGAAGAAGCGTGACAGAGCTGGTAGAAAAGTGATAGGTGGTGGATTTGTCTGACGATTACATGGGTTGGAAGTGACTAGTTAGTCAAAAATTTGGTCGAGAAGCCAACCAATAGAGTAACATGGCATAATGAGAATGTCCAGATGGCGATAAGGTGGATAAGGGAATTTATGAGCCTAAATTCAAATTTTGGATATTATCGAGAAAATCAAAGAACTAGTGAGGAGAGAGAAGTGGGAAAGGAAGCTAGGTGTGTAGCTATAAAAGGAGGTTGAGTTCACAAATTTAGAGTTGTTAAAGGGAGACCAAGAAGAGTTCTAGAATGCGCATGTGAAAACACGAGAACCAATTGAAAGTGGTTGGTCTTTGTAGGCCATGGAGTTGAGTCAAGAAAGTGACCATCCTAGGTTAGGTCCTTAATAGAACAACAAAGTTTGCAATAACACCATGTGAGAGTTTAGAAGATCCATTGAGAGCCAATATTTGTAGATGTTATAAGGCCCTTTGCATAAATATAAGTTTGTAAATTAGTGTAGCCTGGTGCATAACTCTGTAGATGTGTTGTGGAGCACCCGGTTACCATCATCCTTTTTATTTGTAAGCCTCTTTTTACCTCCTATTTCTTCACCTAAACCTCTAAAAAATCTTATAATGATGAAGTTTGATTTAAATTTAAATTTTCAAAAAGATAGGTTGTTTGGTATAATGGATTGCAAGGGTTTGGTTTCAACTTTGTGATTTTTAGCTCAGGTTTCAATTTGAAGCACGGTTAATTTTTTCCTTAAACATTTAAACCCCAAATCAAATGGAACAATTGATAGATGGAAAATTTAAGTCAATTCAAAGTCAATTTTAAGATAGTGAATGTGATTTCATGAGATTGGATCACCGATGCCATTCTCGGCCCATTTTTAAACATGTTTCTTCTATCTTAAATCCTAACCATGTGCATATTTGCAAACATTAAGTTTTTAGTAGAATTATCCATCAATAATTTTAAATGAACTAGGTATTCTTTTCCCGAGCACAATTATTTGGTGTGTCGATTTCATGGAAAAATAAAGTGACAAATGTTGCTAATCCTAACATAGGGGTATTTGTGACGTATCCAAAGAAGCCAAGTGGTCATGTGCTTATGTTTCACTAGGGAAAAGATGAGCAACGGATTTGTGAAATCTTTAATACCCCTAATTTGCCGAATATGAAGCCATATCCTTTTAATCCTTCTATATTCATTATTTCTAAAATTGATTTGAATTAGACATACTCTTTTCCTTAATACACGTTTTATGTATTCCGGATAATAGTAAAGGGTATTGCTAATGCTAAAGACTAACCTACACACATTTCTTATATTTCATCTAGGTTTGAGATAGCAAATTCTATACCATAAAACCCTATATTGCTATGCCCGTAACAAATTTCTATAGTTTCGAATGCAAAGACTTCCTTTAAATTGGTAGTTATAAGTATTTAATGTTTGTCGAAGAACAAATCATTTATCATTTTCTTTGATTTAAGCAACATTTATTAAATAAATATAAATTGTTTAATGAAAAAGTGAATCCGGAAAGTTTTTTTGCTCTCGCAACTTTGGCGCAAAACTGGAGTCACTCTTCTAGGGTTTCCCCTTCCTAACCGTCATACAACGGCCTTTTCGGGTCTGTGGGAATTTATTGCTATAGTCTCTTCTAGGGTTTCTCACCCTTTGGGCATCCCCTATATAATGACCTCGCCATATTCAAACCCAATTGTTTCAACCACGGTAAGAGATAGTGGAGCGAGTAATGGCACCGCCAACGAAGCGCCCCAAAAAGTTCATCCCGAAGGTTTTTCACAAGGTAATCTCTCTCCTCCGGATGTAGTTCTGCCCATTCCTAAATTTAATGCACTTGTCAATGGTTAGAACAATTTTTCCTCATTGGGTATTTTGTGGGTTGAATCCCCTTTGAAAGCATGCTCAAATCCTAGGCTAACACAGTCTGGACCCCTCATGGGGTCTACCTGGATAGCATTCAAAACATGACCAAGGGTTCTTTCTTTTTCATTTTCTCGACCTCGCATTATTAGAGTAGGTATTTACCTTAGCTCATGTTCACCTAGGTACTTTATTTCCCTTTATTGTATTTATCCTCACCCACTTATGTGTGTGGATATTTCTTTTATCTTATTTAGATATTAGGAGAGATTATCTAGTTGTTAGGTATAGGTCTTTCCTTGATCTATGGTATTGACTAGTTCTTTCCTTGATCTATGGTATTGATTAGATCCTTGATGTCTAGTTCTCTCCTAAATCTATGGTCTTGACTAGTTCTTTGATGACTAGTTATTTCCTTGATTTATGGCTTGATCTATGACCTTGACTGGTTCTTAGATTGTTATTCCTTACCTATTTAAGCAAGGCCCATTCTCAATGTATTGCATTGAGTTCCATAATAATATATGATATTGTTGCTCATTTGTTTGCAAAGGTTTATGTAAAGCTATTCTGGCGAATTGCTTTCATCTTATTGATCATGGTGTTTGATTAGCATCTGTGTTCTTGGCTTGGTACGATCTGGTTATCGTTCCTTTCATGGTATCAGAGTGAGATTGTTGTTGACATCCGTCTGTAAGTTTTATTTTGCAAATAAATTATTTGTGTATTCATATATTTGGGATTTGGTCATATTTTGTTGTTGCATGCATTTTTATGCAAAACAGAGGCTTCCATTGGATCCGGAAGGCATGAAAACCCTAAGATCGACTATAAACTTGGCTAATTCTAGAGGCAGATAATTTTTGTGGTTTTTTATTTTTTATAGAGAAGCACACAGGTGCGCCTCGGGATTTGAGCCAATGGAAAAAACGTGATTTTATTTATTCAGGTTTGTTGGATTTCTTGAGATCATCGGGTTTTTTTTTCCGCTTTAGTGTAACTATCTCGATTTGCACATAGGAAGGTTTTCGATCTTTCCCATTAAAATCCTCTACGCAAACCCAAAACACCCATTAAAATCCTTAGCCCTTAGTCATATGGTATGGTCATATGAGGGCTTAAAGCTTGTGATTCCTACTAGTAGGTGCTTAACTTCAGCCCCCTTTAATTTTATTTGTGTGGTGAAGGCAACTAAAATAAATAACAGAGCTAAAATAAATAATGAGAGAAAAATATTAAAAACTTGCATCTTTCGATCGGTAACTTAGTTTTGAGTGCCATTTTTACAAAAGTGCTTGTTTTTTCATGCTCTTTCCATTAGAGTTATTTATTTTGACACTTGCACTATAATTATAAAGTGCCAAATATGGAGGAGTGTTGTAATCAATTATAGATGCAATTTGGCCGGTGAGCCCGATGTCCTAAACTTTTGGGAGTTATAGTTTGTACCTATCATAGATTATGAGAATAATATGCTTTTCTCTGAAGTTTGTGGACTTCAAGAGGATATTGTAAAATTTGTGGAAGAAAATAGATCACTCAAGAAGCGAAATTCTCTTCTACAATCACTCATTCATGATAAGGATACAATAATACACTCCTCAGTAACAAACTTGCTGGCCTACAACATCACCATCATATTGTGGAAAACCATATCCATACTCCTAGTCCACTTGCAGCTGTTGCTCTTGTACCCACTGACATTGATCTGCCAGTCTTTGAGTCTGAACCTACTTTTGATACTTCTAAACCTCGTGAGACTTCATTCTGCATGCTCTTCTACATCTCGTGCCTATTACAAGCATACCACATGTTGTGTATCTTACTTCGCTCACCGCATGGTTTTTTTGAGAAGCATACCACCGCATTTAGATCTTGCATGCTTTGTTTTATGGGTCTCACTAATGAGTCATTGTGGAGACATTCACAGGGTATTTTTTTCTCTATTCCACATGTTAAGTGGAATTCTCATCATGCCATTGGTTTTTGAGCAGATACTTCATTGGGATCACACATTGACAGAGCTCCTTTTTTTGTTCACTCGACTCTTTCTGAGGATCATGAGCAACACATAAATTCTGCACCTTCACTCAGGCTTGAGAAACTTGAGATTTCATCTCTAGACATGATCAACCTGACACACATTCTAATGTTCTTTTGCATGCACCCATTGTGCATTTTGCACCAAGTCATATGCAAGCATCTTCTTCATCCATCCGTGTTGATTTGGGGTGGATATCTAATCACTCGTGGCAATGACATAGGCATTCGTTGAGAGGACTCTACAGCGTGGCTCCTCCACCATTCGGCCTCTTGCTCCACTTTCTATACCTTATGCATTGTGATGCTTCTTGTTTTGAGTATTTTTCTTTAGTAGGTGTAGTGTATCTCTCTTGTTTGTTGAGAGATTTTTTATCTGTATTTTTGACACATTTGACATGTTGATAGTATCTCTTGTGGGGGATCTATTCTGGTGAAGTCCAGTGTTATTTTGTCAGTGTTCGAGTAGTTGATTTTGGGCAACTCATACAAATTTTTAGAATACTCCACCCATTCAAAGTAGTATGGGAGGGTGTGGTGTTGATCCGCTTCTTTAGGTTTTGTGACCTTGCCTTGTGACCTTGGCTTTTCTTAAATCGTGACACTTTAGATTTTGTGTCCTTGCCTTGTTGCTTTTCTGGATCGTGACACTGGATTTTGTGTCCTTGCCTTGTTGTTTTTCTTGGATCGCGACACTCTGGATTTTGTGTCCTTGCCTTGTTACTTTGGTTTTTGTTCTTGGATCGTGGCACACCTATTCGCAGCAGCTTGATCGAATTATGTTTGGTTTTTTTTTTTGCACTTTCGAAATCACTCACATGACCTCCTTATATGGAGCTATTATGGTGAAACCCAGTGTCACTTGTTTTTGAGTTCTATGATCAAACGTGATTCGAGACCACAGTGCACACCAAACTTCTTCAGCATTGTATGATTTTTTGAGCCAAGCTTCTTAGGATGCCTTGGAGCGGGTTTCCTCTCTTTACTTTATGTTAGTTATTAATTTTGGGTACCTCATGCGGTGTCCCTTTTTTCCCGCTTATTGTACATGAGTACCTCATCAGCCTAATTGTCGGGACTCATACCGTGGACATGTCACTTCTATTTGGGCCCCTAGCTTAGCTTTGCTTCAGAGGGGTGTTAGAGTAGGTATTTACCTTAGCTCATGTTCACCTAGGTACTTTATTTACCTTTATTGTATTTATCCTCACCCATTTATGTGTGTGGATATTTCTTTTATCTTATTTAGATATTAGGAGATATTATCTAGTTGTTAGGTATAGTTCTTTCCTTGATCTATGGTATTGACTAGATCCTCGATGTCCAGTTCTCTCCTAAATCTATGGTCTTGACTAGTTCTTTGATGACTAGTTATTTCCTTGATTTATGGCTTGATCTACAACATCGATCGGTTCTTAGATTGTTATTCCTTGCCTATTCAAGCAAGGCCCATTCTCAATATATTGCATTGAGTTCCATAATAATATATGTATATTGCATCTAGTTATCTTATTCAGACTACGGTGCACACCAAACTTCTTCAAGATTTGCACGATTTTTTTTAGCCGAGCTTCTTAGGATGCCTTGGAGTGGGTTTTCTCTCTTTACTTTGTTGTTCATTGGTTTTGGGTACTTTTCATGGTGTCCCTTTTTTCCTAGTTATCAGTACATGAGTACCTCATCGCCTATTTCCTGGGACTCATACCGTGGACATGCCACTTCTATTTTGGCCCCTAGCTTCACTGAGGGGGTGTTAGAATAAGTATTTACCTTAGCTCATGTTCATCTAGGTACTTTATTTACATTTATTAAATTTATCCTCACCCACTTATGTGTGTGGATATTTCTTTTATCTTATTTAGATATTAGAGATATTATCTAGTTGTTAGGTATAGTTTTTCCTCGATCTATGGTATTGACTAGTTCTTTCCTCGATCTATGGTATTGACTAGATCCTTGATGTCTAGTTCTCTCCTAAATCTATGGTTTTGACTAGTTCTTTAATGGCTAGTTATTTCCTTGATTTATGGCTTGATCTATGGCCTTGATTGGTTCTTAGATTGTTATTCCTTGCCTATTTAAGCAAGGCCCATTCTCAATGTATTGCATTGAGTTCCATAATAATATATGATATTGTTGCTCATTTGTTTGCAAAGGTTTTACGTAAAGTTATTCTAGTGAATTGCTTTCATCTTATTGACCGTGGTGTTTGATTAGCATCTGTGTTCTTGGCTTAGTACGATCTGGTTATCATTCCTTTCACCTGCTAATGCACCCAATATTTTAGCTAAGCAAACCACTTGGTATGTCTCGTAACTCGTTGCTTGTGTTGACACCCGACACAAGGACTTTGTGATATCTAAATATACCACCCTTAAAGTTCCTATATGGATTGAATTTCCTAGTCTTCCTCTACCATGCGTGCTTTTTTATCGTGAATTTCCACTTTGCTTTGGGCGGGTCAGATGCTTGGAAGCCGATAAGTTTTACCATGCTCATCCTTAGAAGTGAGTATGTGTTGAGATTGATCTCTCGTAGGATCTCAAAGAATTTGTGGATATTCAAATGGGTGATAAATGTTATTCCCAACAGGTCATGTATATCAATCTACCCAACACTTGCTTTCATTGTCAAGCGTTTGATCACAAGATCAGGGATTGTTCGCTCTATGTACCTCATAACCGCCCTATGGCCAAAACAACTCCTGATCTAGTCAAACCCCAACAGAGGAAGGTTGGAAAGTTATCGGGGTGGCGAATCAAGAAAAAGCCTAGGAATCCAAAGCCTCTAGCTCCCATGGCCATCGGGAACCAGTTGTTAAGGAATAATCTCTCAATATTTCGGCTAAGGAACCTATAGTTGCTGCTAAAGAACCAACTGTTGCTGCTATCTTGGCTACCTCAATACCAAAGTATTCTAGCACGCCCCTTGCGGCGTTGGTTCTCATAGACTAGACCAATTATGTTTCTCACGTCCCCATCCCGCATTCAATTCCACTGTTGCTGCCAAACAACTCACAAGGGCCTTACAAACGATCGTGAAGTCCCTCTCGCATCTCTCGAGACCATAGCCCAACACGCAACGTGGATTCCACCAAAGCAGAATACAACATTGAGTACGTTGACTGGAAAAAAATTGATTTACAGAAATTTTTACAACATAATGTTGCTCGTTTCTTGCACAATCAATATGATACCCTTGATGGCTTGGAGGATGGTGATATGGCTCTTGACCAACGTTTCCCATGAATTGTTTATCTTAAAATGTTAGGGGTCTCACACACTCCTGTCGTAAATATGTGGTGCGTGAAACTCGACAACGATGTGTAAATTTGGACGTTTTGTTTTTGCATGAAGTAAAAATTACAAGTTTTCAGTTACAGTTGGTATGCAAATCCATCTGGTTTGATAGCTTGGCTTTATGTAGCAATTATGAAGTAGGGCGTGGGGGATTAATTTCACTTTTTGCTCCTAAATGGCAGCCCTTATTAATTGACCATGGAATCAACCCCACCAACCATGTCATATGGGTCCTCTTTAATATTGATGGCCACCCTTTTGGGCTCATAAATATTTACGCCTCAAATGATGGCGAAAGGGCCAATCTGTGGCGGTGGATAGCCAACTCCATTCCCGATGCCTACTGGGTAATAAGTGGAGATTTTAATATGGTGAATCCCCAAATGATAAATGTGGCCACTTTCCTATGAGGTGGACACTTGGTGAAAGGGAAGTGTGGTACTTCATGCGAAATAAATTAGATTCTTTTATCCTAACACATCTTGATTTCCCACCTCTGCAGCTTGGTACATGTGGTCCAATCTTTGTGGAGGGATAGATCACGTCCTTAAACAACTTGACAGGGCCATGTTATCAGCTCAAAATTTTTTTGAGTTTGATAGCATTTATTCTATGCCAGTGGAGGTCATGCCTAACTTTTTCCTTTTAGACCACTCTCCTATACAATTTTGTATATGTTGGCATGATGCACGCCCATTTTGTCATAAAGGCCAATTCTTTCTTAATACTGCTTTGATGCAACATGGCCCCACTGTTAATCATATCAAGCGGGTTTGGAATTTAGCTCCATGACCCAGTCATTGTCACCGGTTGCATCCACCTATACAAAACAACTGGTTATAATGGCAAGACGATGCGCTGACTCAGACTATCAAATTTCTTAGAATCTACGACCACAAGCTGGCAAAAATTCGGCGCCGCTCATACACCGCTAACCTCAACTCTTTGTTGGGTGATGGTGGCGCTTCAAGGTGATCCCTTCTCTGACGCTCTACAATTGTAATTTGCAACATCGGCATCAAATCCAAATTGTGGACAACTATAATGCCAGAGGCGCTCAAATCTGGGCTCGAATGCATTGGCTCAAGATTGGAGATTGGGTTTCAAAAGAATTCTTTCTTTCTCTCGAGCTATAAAGCCTTCTCAACATATATGAGATATCATGGACAACAGAGCTCAAATTACTAACCCACAACTTATGTTGCAAGCCTTTGTGCACCATTACAAGCTCGTCTTTTCAAGCTCAGCCACCCTCCGTAGCTTGCTGCAAGCCGCTCTTGACCAATGTTTGGGTGTTGTGCCATGCAAGCTTTCAGAGGCTCAGAAGGTGATCTGCGAAAGAATGCTTACCATTGAAGACCTCCATGAAGCCACTATACAAATGGCTAATGATAAAGCGTTGGGTTGCGATGGATTCCCTTGTGAATTCTATAAAGCTCTTTGGGATTCTGTCGAGAAAGACCTTCTTCAGGTCTATCTTGAAGGATTTTAGAACCAATCCCTAGGGCCACACATTAATAAGGGAAACATTAAATTTATCCCTAAGCAAGGAGATCCCAAGAAAATCACTTATTGGCGGCTGATTACGCTGCTGAATGTCTCCTACAAAATCATTGCCAAAGCATTAACTCTGTGATTACACAATCTTCTACCTGTTATTATTCAGCTAGAGAAAACATGCTTCATACAGGGGTGTTTCATCCTAGATAACATCATCGCAGTGTGGGAAGGCATGGAATGGGCTCGCAAATCTCATCAGGCCGCCATGTTTATCGAGATTGACTTTGAGAAGGCTTATGATCGGATTGAATGACCATTCATTCTCACCATGCTTCAAGGCCTTGGCTTTGGACCCATTTTTATTCAATCCACAACAAGCTTTTTGCAGATGCTTTTGCTCAAATTTCTATCAATGGCCTTAGCTCGGAGCCCTTTGGAATTTTCCGGTCTATCAGACAAGGTTGCCCTCTTGCCCCTACACTGTATGTGCTAGCGGTCAAGGCTTTGGTTATCTCTTAGCTCATGCCAAAGCGCAAGGTCTTGTTCGTGGAATCTTGCTGCTTGATGAGCCCAATTCTCAGCTCCTCAATGGGCATTTTGCGGACGATTCCTTCCTTACGCTTATCGAGGATGAGAACAACATTTGCAATGCTATGCAATGCTTGGATACTTTTTGCCTAGCTTCTAGCTCATCCATTCAATGGCGAAAAACCCAATGTTACCGATAATCTTTCCTTCCTGTGTCGGACTAGCTTGCCACATTTGATTGGAAAATTCTGCAGCATGGTGAGATTTTCAAATTTCTAGGTATTCCTTTTGCTTTTCAAGCCTCCCCTGGCTGAACTATGACATTATGTCATTCAACGGTGGCGAAAAAATTGGAATATTGGCTTACTAGGCCTTTGTCTCTGGCTGACAAATTCCAAATTTTCTCTAAAGTTCTTGCTGCTACCCATGTCTACTACTCATCTTATTGGGTTCCTTCCAAAGCCTCCATTTAGAAGCTTGAAAAACTGCTCAAAGATTTCCTATGGGTTAATGCTTCTACAGACAAAGGTTTTCATTGAGTAGTATGGGATATATGTTGTCTGCCTCACAATTCTGGAGGCCTCGGGATTATTCACATTCAACGCCAAGGGCAAGCTCTCTGTGCTAAGTGGATTATTAGAAGCATCACTGGCCAAGAAGCTTGGAAAGTTCTCATATGGCATGGCATCGCAGAAGGCTCTCCTTATGGCCGCCCTACGTGGAAAGGCTTAGGGTTTGTCAATTTTCTCATCACTCTTGTGCCTGTCAAAATTGTTGGCACTTTTGTGCTTAAAAGTATCTAGAAAGCATGGGAATGTGTCAAACCCTGGCTTTTATGGAAAGGGGATGGCTTTCGTAATGGGCTCTCTTAACCAACAATCTCTCTAGTGGTTGCTGATTTTTCAATCCCAAGATCAATGCTTAGTAGAGGTCCCGGGAATCTCCGTGCTCAAATTCTTCAAGCGCGGAATTCACACCATCGAGGACTTCTTCTACAAGAACACGCAATCTGGTTATCTTGGTTGGATTTTAAAGCTCTTTCGGCTTTCCAACCAAGATCAAGATACTTTCAATACTGTGATCAATTCGGTTCCTGATCACATGCTGCATAAGATTGTTGTGCATTCCTCTTGCCCATGGTGGACAGACTGGAAGTGGTATGCTGATACTCCTTTCTATAACTACAAAGCCAACAAAGGCTATCGATGGCTCTCGCCCCATTTTCCCATGGTGGACAAGCTTAATACTCATTGGGGAATTCACGCCACTCTGTCTACCTGGGGTAGATGATTTGAGACTGTTTGGACTATATGTGTGGAGCCCAAAATTGCTCATTTTCTTTGGTGTATTCTACACCAAGGCCTTCCTATCGGGGCTCGTCTTGTTCAAATTGGGATTCCGGCTCCCAATTGCCCCTTATGGGCATCTGGAAATGCTTTTGCATGTCTTCTGGTTCTATCCCAAAGCTCAAATTGCTTAGAATTGGATCCATTCTTTTTTCCTCACGGCCCCACTATTTCACTTGGCAACATATCCTCTTGGGAGATAATCCCAAACTTTTGCCTATGTTCACCTAGATTTGGCATGTTTTCAGAGGGGAGATTTTATTTTGGATATGGAAAGAAAGAAATGATTTTTTCTTTGCTAATTATGCAGTTGATCAATCTTTCTCGATTTATAATAAATCTATGGTGATCTCCAATGTACTTCTGCAGATTCAAGTTCAAGCAAACAAGGTGGCACTGGAGGTGGACCACCTCCAGACCTTGCTATGCCACTGGGGGGAAGCTCGTGCAACGTTTCCCGAGTGCCTCCATCTCCCACCAGCGCCTCGCCTTTCGCGCGTGGTGGCTAACGCAGCCGATCCCAATGTCGTGCCTTCAATCGCACTCCGCCACTCTCCAGGGCCGCTACATCGGCATAGTCATTCGCCTGTGCGCCATCAGGCTGTGGCTCCCCACTACACTCATCGGCTCGCCACCTCGGCAACATGGGTGGGGTTCTTCGCCGCATTTGTCGGCTTAAAAACAAGGTTGGGGCTCTCCTTCTGCCGCTGCTTCACGCCATACCGCTTGGCACCCACCGCCACCCCCGCCATCATCTGGAAAATTCCCTCGCCTCAACCTCGCCATTCCTATGCATGGGGAAGCGGACCCGATGGAAGAACTTGCTGCTGGTTGGGAGATTCCGGATGCTGGCAAAGATATGCCTAGTTCGGGGTGGCCGGATGATCAAGATCTCCGCCGCCTCGGGCATGTTTGCAATTGCTGCTTGATTGTGCCTTTGTTTTTTTCTGGGGTGATGCTTTTTGTTTTGTTGTACTCTCCTAGGCTTGGCCTAGTTTGACTTTTTGATTTTCTAGGCTCGACCTAACTTGTTTGTGGTTTTGGGGCGTGCTCTCATACCGCCCACTTTTTTGTTGAAAGCTATCTTGTATCTTATTACATTAATATAATATAAGATATTTTTCATAAAAAATATAAATTGTTTAGTAACATAGGGCTTGTGAAAGTACAATATAATAAAAACAAAACATTATGTGTGAGACCCCAACAAAATCACCAAATGTATATGTAATAGAATAGAATAGAAACTTTTAGCGTCCACGAGGCTAAAAATAGCCTATGAGACGGTAAAACCACTTTCTTTACAGTTCACCAATTCAGATCTTCTTTTGTTAATCCTGATGATGAAGTCTCCCATTCCAGTTATCCGCTCCTCATCAAACAGACATGTAATGGCAAAGTCTTGAAATTGATTGCATATCTGGAACGAATGTCATTATAGGCACTGCATTCTGTAATAAAGTGTTTTTCTGATTCCACTGCCCCATCTGAACAAAAGACACAAAGTCTTTCTTCCCATTTTTCTTTAGGCCTTTTCCATCTACCTGTTTCACTTCTAAGCCGGTGGGAGTTGGTCCTTAGTTGAGCTATGAGAATCTTAGCTCTCCACGGAATGAGGGCCCCGATGTATGCCTTTTGTTGATGGTCGCAAGTGGGATTAAATTCTTCGAGATAGAATCTCTTTTTTCTGCCTCTATTTTCCCACAAAGTTTTGCGGACCTTATCAATAACAAATGCGTGTATTTCTTTATTGCCTTGGGGCCATGTATGCCATTCAATATTCCATTTCTTCATCCACTTGATGTTTTGGTTCATCCATGACCTCTTCCTCCTGCCTAATGGCTCTTTGAAGACAAGTTTGGGCCACCTATTTGTTGTCATCTGTTCAATTTTGTTGAGGTATCTGAGAAGTCGAATCATAGCAATGGCTTCAATTGGAACTGCACCTGTTTCAGCTAAAAGAATCTCATAAGGGACCGAGACTTTCAACTTAAATTTGGTGGTAATCATATGCTTTTGAATTCTCTCAATTTGCTTCCATTTTGATAATGGTATGCTGCTGGCCCATATTTCACACCCATAAAGAACAACAAGAATAACTAATATTTCAAAAAGTGTTTGGGTAGTTTTCCAATCCCATAACTCTGCTTCTCTGCAATTGTTTTGTAAAGCATAAAGAGCTTTCCACCCTCCTGTCGTTCTCTTTTTTCTGCAAGTCTCCCAAGTAAGCTTGTTGTTGAAGTCAATCCCCAAATATTTGTAGTCAGTTACTTCTTCTAGAATACTACCCTCAAAGAAAAATGGTTGTTGATTTCTTTTCCTTCTATTGCTAAAGACCATAATCTTGGTCTTGCTGATATTAACTTGCATACCTACTTTTTTGCAAAAGGCTTCAAGAGTGAGCAAATGTTTTTGTAAACCTTGAGCAGACGTAGCAATCAATATAAGGTCATCAACATATAGAAGAAGCCTTATAACATACTCACCCAACCGGATACCTTCACCACCCTCCATATTTAACAATTCTTCAAGTTGGTCTATATATAAGCCAAAGAGTGTGGGTGATAAAGGACAACCCTGCTTAACACCAATGTCACTCCTAAAGCTCTCTGAAATGCCTGTTTTGGTTCTGATTTTAATACGCACCTTTTCATAAAGTCTATGAACCACTGCTCGAAACTGCAATGGTATACCAAGCTCTTGCATTCTGCACCATAACTTATCCCTAGTGTCACGGGGCTAGCTACGCAGCGGATTTCACTAGCCAACGTGCGACACTGAGACACTACTTTTTTCGCTCGCCTTAGAGGATCAAGCTACTCCAGCAGTCCCAGACTACGCCTTCTCCATTTTCATCCACCACCCATTCCCAACTGCATCTCCAACTATGCACAAGTGAACCCTTCCAACACCCTTCACAGCTGCCCATACAACTGCTCCAGAAGACCACTCACCAAATACCACGGCTGCCCATACAACCGCCGGAGCTCTTAATATGCCTTCTTAGTTCACCTGAGGGAATGCACAACTCATGCCTCCTGACTCATCACTGACCCAATCTCTGCAGGCCTGGCCGGCTCACTGTCGAACATCCCATTGTTCTGCACAAGGCCACTGAGGAACATCACATGCCCCTTTTGTCATCCATCCATGAGTCTACACCGAGTTGCCGCTGCCGGCCACCTACGCTGCATCGGCAGATCGACGGGGAAGTCCTCCTCACGAGTCCTTCCCGGGTGTGAGCCTCTACTCACCCCGACTCACGCCGACCGATCCGTCACCCAAGTCCAACACACCAAAGATCCTCATGGGAGCACTGCAAGCTCGCCATCTTTGTAGATCGCATCACATGCGGTGAGGTACTCTTCTTCCCTCGGCTCAATCCAACCTTTGATCTCGCCCCGATGCCATGGCCACTGACATCGGCGTGCCTACTCTTCGAGACACCCGCTCTACGCCCGTATCGCATTGACTTCTCAAGTCTTCGCCTTCATTGTCACCACCACACTACAACGGTATCCATGATGTCCTCGACTCAAATTTCACCATGTCGCGCATCACCATGTGAACCATCCTCTCGTCCACTATGAGTTTCACCACCGCTTCGCACCCACTTTGCATCCACGCTTCCATCAAGGCGCCCGATACATCTACGTGAGCACTCAACTCATCTCAGGCTGCTTTTAACCTCTCGCAGGCCGAGGAGCTCGCCACACTTGGCTCGCCGCGTCCGAGTTACTTCTCCTCCGTTTCGACCTCCGGATCCCGGCCTCACTCCATCACGCCTTGGTCGTTTCCCACATGAACTCGCTTCTAAGGACGTTGCCACCTCAAAGGTCTCCCAAGTCCATTGTCACTTAACTCGGAGTCCCACTGATCCACGATGCACATCTCTCGCATGGACATACTCCGCAAGGGTAGAGTATATCTCCAAGGTCCGCCGAACACCCCAACCTCTCGAATGTCCAAAGGCACCAAGTGTTCCACGATCCACTTGGTGGGGTTGTGAGTTCTCCCATGTTGGTCTCATTGTCTCGCCATGCTCATCTCGGCTCTTTAGGCGTGTGCTGCACTCTCAACGCAAGGCCTCTATCGTACAAGGTCTTCATGCTTCAAACCAACTCCCGCTCTGCCTCAAATCGCCCACATGAGTTGCCCAACTCGCTCCGCGTACATTGGGTAAGTTCTTCGCTCCAAGACACCCTGCACTGTTCCTAAGTGCAACCAACTTTGCTCACCAACCCGCCTCGGCTAAACCTTGATTCTGAGACATCCTTGGGCTCACAACATGGTCCTTTCAAATCCCCCATGCACAACTCTTACTCACTCCATAGCCCTCAAGAGTTGCATTGGTGCGCCACCGGGAACTTCCCGAGAGGTCACCCATTTTCGGGCCATGCGCTTAACTTAACTCGCCTAACTCGCCAGATCTTCTGTAGGCACATGCATGTGAGGTCGTCAACCCCAACCCATGCCTCGGCCAACTGCTTGCCTCGGCCGGAGTCCTCTGCTCCCCTCGGATAGCGCCTCGTGCACTACCCTGCGCGGATGGGGTCTGCCCATCCTGGGGGAGGCGGTCGCTCTATGAGCATGGAGACGCGCCCCCCTTATACCTAGGGACAAAGTGTTAAAAGCTTTCCTGAAGTCAACAAAACAACAGAAAATTTCTGTCTTTTCCTCCCATGCTTTTTCAATGATATGTCTTAGTGTAACACCATGATCTAGGGTGGAGTACTTAGGTCTGAAACCAGCTTGCCCTTTTGCTCTCTTCTCATTGTCTTCTGCCCACTTGCTGATTTTGTGTTCAACCATGCTACCAACTAACTTTGCAAATAAGGGATTGATCATGATGGTCCTGTAATTGGTTGGGTTGTCAACATCTCCGCTCTTAAAAAGAGGTATTGCCATACTAGTGGTCCAATCGTTTGTGTGATGATAAGGACCCACAACAACTTAGAATTGAGCCCGTTTGTGTGATGATAAGGACCCACACAATCCTCGTTGATCTCCAACCATCTGTCTTTACTTTTTGAAGTCCCTCATTTAAAATTTGGTACGATCAATTCCTATCGGATTAATCCGTTTCACTTTTTAATTGCCCTATCAACGATTATCATTTAGTTATATAAATCTAGAGATTCTGTAGATTCAAAAAAGCAGAGTGATAAAATCAAACCGTGCAGGCATAGTGAGGATGAATGCAAGAACAAGTGGCTGGCAGCTGAATGCTGCTGCAGTTCCCTCCGCTTTCTTTCATATGCAAAGAATCAGACGACACCCAGTTAGAGTTTCTTCCTTCAATGCAGAGAAATTTTCACCACCATCTTCTGTATTGAGTAGAAGAGCTACAACCCTGGGTTTGTTGCTGCTTCCCTCACTCGTACAGACCTCTGTACCTTTTCCTTGTAAAGCAGAGAATGGGGAGGATGACCAACAAGAGGAGGACAGAGTTGTCCGTCTTTTTCAGGTTCCTCTCTATTCATTATTCAATGTTCATACGTTTTTAATTGTGTAATTGAGCCCATTCAACATGGGACAGTTTCTGTGATTAGGTTCATGCAACCTTTCTCTGATTAAATTCTGTTGTGTGGTCTATGGAAACAACCCAATAAGTAAATTAATTATTATTAATGTAGTATAATACATAATGTCAAAGGGGTTGTGATATAATGGTATCAGGGCATTAACGTTGATATCACATTAGATTCATCCAATATTTTGTTATTAATTTGTTATCGAGTTCTGGGTTATGTGGTTTTCAAACCCAAGAAATAAATCGCCTCATTAACTTAGTATTTGCATTATTTCCCCGGGAGTTGTGGTGTAATGTTAATAGGACATTTATGAAAGCCTAACTTGGATTCAAGTTTTCTTCACTACAATAACACCGCCCATTCAACATGACATAATTTCTGTGATTAGGTTCATGCAACGTTTCTGCGATCAAACTCTGTTGTGTGGTCTATGGAAACAACCCAATAAGTAAATTACTTATTAGTAATGTAGTGTTTGTACCATGTTCAAGGGGTTGTGATATAATGGTAGCATGGTATATAATGTTAAGATTAGATTCATCCAATCTTTTGTTATTAAATTGTTATGAAGTTGTGGGTTGTGTTGTTTCAACACCCAAGAAATAAATCGCTTCATTAACTTAGTATTTGCATTATCTCCATGGGGGTTGTGGTGTAATGGTAGTGGGGCATTTATGAAAGACTAACTTAGATTCAAGTCTACTTCACTACAATAAGACTGCCCATTATTTCAGCGGGACATATGGTCAGGTTGTTGTGTACCGTGTAACAATTATAGGTACATTCTGAAGTAACCTATGAAAATTGAAGGAAAAATCTTACGTGACACATGTATACAGATCCAAAGACTGCAGCCAAACATACCCCACATCATTTTAAAGGCAGATCACAATCTCATCCAAAATTTACCAATTAAAAAAAAAGGTATATTATTATATGTAT
This sequence comes from Taxus wallichiana var. yunnanensis, assembly GCA_018340775.1. Classification (NCBI taxonomy): domain Eukaryota; kingdom Viridiplantae; phylum Streptophyta; class Pinopsida; order Cupressales; family Taxaceae; genus Taxus; species Taxus wallichiana. The sequence goes on along the minus strand of CM031238.1, from coordinate 808,823,651 downwards.
TATAAAAAAAGACATTCTGGAATTCACAAAGAAGACATTCTGAGGTAGAATTTTAGTATAATGAGTCTGGCCAGGATCAGTTCAACTTCATTCATGGGGAATTAGCAACACCCTGTTACAACTTACGAACTTCTTGTTTACCATTTATGAGTAATTTAGAAGATCACTTGCATTGTACCCCACATTGAGACTATTGGGATTTCACCGTTGATAGACATTGGTTCATTCCTCACGAGATCATGTTTAAGCATAGCCTCTATGTTGTGGGTCCTTTTTAGCTTATGGTTTGTATCCATGTGATGTTGTAAATTACAAGTTGTTTAGTAAAGTGTCATATCCCAATGATGGGCTTTGATCATTTGCAACATTTGGGGTGATTCCTCTTGCAATTAGGGGCAATCCCGTGTCGTTGGGATCACTTGCTGAGGTGACTGATAGAATCCTCTTTAGAGAAATCCAGCTATTGAGCCCAAACTTGTTGGTTAACAAGCATGGGTGTGCAATAGAGCTCTGATTTTCACTGTATGACGGGTAAAAGAGAGATTCCCGGCTGGGTTCTCAAATATAGGGATCCAATCTAAGATCGGCCACACCGTGCAAATATAAAGGTGCTCAAGGAGCGCTAGAGTCGTAAATCTAGAGGATAGTAGTCCTAGCCCTAAGATAGCTATAGGTTTCCAAGGCCTACAACTAAGATAAAGATAGGTATCCTACCAGGAATTCGGAATAGAAGAGAGATAACCAAGGGGTGTAATAACAATAAGACAATGCGATAGATCAAAGCAAACCTACATCTACTCTAATATATAGCAATGAATGACCAACAACAATGGTAAGTATTTACATACATACAAAATAAGAAACTAAGGAGAGTTAGAACTTACCTGTAGGGTGTGTGTGACCGCTGATGCATAATCCTCCCTAGAGATTGCAATGTCCCTTTTTCGCGCAAAAGCTAAAAACATGGGTTTGGCCACAAACCCCAAGAATCAGATCTGAAAATACACCAACACCAAAAATGAAAATAATCTGATTTTTAGGACAACTGTAATATCCTTCAAAACCCTAGGGCGAATTGTATAAGAGCTTAGAATTCACCATACAACCATGCACAACAACTAAATAATGCTTTTAAATAATTAATTCAAGCACGGAAATCCATCCAATTTGGTAACAATAAATGGAGAAAATCAGCGAATATATACTGTTGTAATTAAATTTAGGACAACAACAGAACAACCACAAACCAACGCTGAAAATGATAGATAATCACCACCAAAAATCATGAAAATATAGATTCCGGCCTTATAAAATATGCCGAATCAGAATATAAAATCAGATTTGCAATTTGTGCCCTAGAAGGCACTCAAATACCATCAAACCCTAGTCGCTCCCTCTAGGGAGAGCTCCAAAATGCATGCAAACCCTTGTAGATGTCTTCCTTGATATTCTAATGTCCAAATCCGCAAGAGGTCTTCAAAGTTGTCTTCACTTCACCAAAAAATGGAGGGTTTTTGTTCTCTAACCAGCCGCAAGGAAGCTTTTGTCTTTCTTGGAAAAACCACACTATTGGAATGTCGCCTAATAGTGGAATGACAATGAGCAATCAGACCAAAGATCAAATGTAGAGTAAATACGCCAAGATCGATGATGAAAATGAAGTCATTGATCTCCTTTTATATCGTTAATTTGGCGCCAAAAGCCAATTAGAAGGACCGACCTCGTCAAAGCTTCTTTGGGTCTTTTAATTTTCCTTTAAGACACCTCCAACCCAGCCGACCTGCCTTATTAAAGAAAACACTAGAGAAAACATTAAAAATTAATAAAAGAAAAATGAAATGGAATGCAACTCCTTTCCTTGTTCAATAATTCTTCTTTGCCACGAAAAGGGAATGGCAAGAAGTCCATATTTAGGCCTCAATTCGAAAAAGGGGACATTACGGAGACAACAACACCGAGAGAGAATTGCTATGGGTGGAGAAGGGGAAAGCTCAACAAGAATATCTCTAGTCCTATCTCACTATGGCGACCCAAATGCAAAAGAGGCAAGCTCTAAGACTCCAAAGCTAGCTAACAAGTGCGAAATAATGCGAGCAAGAGTAATTATGTGCTAGTATGAAAACAAGTGATAACAAAAGTGATGTTGTGGTGTAAGTGGTGAAAATAACAAGAAGGCAATTGGGTATATATATACTGACACCATCGACGCGTCGACCTTGGGGAAACCCTAAGGGGATAGGCTGAAATCATGAGGAGCAGAGGTCAGAATGTGAATGTGGGTGCATGAAAAAGGTCCAAAGTGACCAAAGTAGTGATAATATCGTGCAACAAGAGGAAACAAGTGGACATAATGGGACAAGTAGACATAATGAGTGCAATGTGTGAACAAAGGGAAGAAACAAGGCATGTATGGGGTGACTAAGGCTAATAGTGACATCTCTCAAATGTTGTGGTCTGGTCCACATGACCAAGTTTGATCATACCCCAATCCCGATAGGCTCCTTAAGGCACCCTCTCAGGAGGAGAATGCATCAGCCCCACGCACAAAAGACATGTTTAACAAGTGTCGAAAAATGGTGTATATATATGCCCTAATCGAAGATCATTGCGTGTCACAATAGTGGAACATGAGATGCTCTTCGGAAAAAGATCTATGCAACACGAAATTGAAAGGAAATTCTGAAAGTAAAGCTAGGTAGTCGGTATGGGTATGATTCGTAATGAGTATAGGGATTCAAGATGCTTTGGTAGGACAATTTTTTGGGTGGCTCGGCACGACACTTGGGTACGAATGTACAAAAGACATGTTTAACAAGTGTCGAAAAATGGTGTATATATATGCCCTAATCGAAGATCATTCGATGTCACAATAGTGAAACATGAGATGCTCTTCGGAAAAGATCTATGCAACACGAAATTGAAAGGAAATTGTGAAAGTAAAGCTAGGTAGTCGGAAGACGGGGTATGATTCGTATGAGTATAGGGATTCAAGATGCTGGTAGGACTATATATATATATATAATATTAAATTTTTTTAACCAAATAAGTAAAATTTCAGCCTTACACATGCATAGAGTAAACAAATTATTAAATAAGTGAAATATCCACAAAACATAAGTGAAATAGCCACAAACACATTGATAATTCAATGCATTTTGTCATGATATTCATTGTTCGAACTTAGAACAAGTACATTGTTCAAATGTTACAATGTATACACAAAAATGAAGATAAATCAACATACTAATAGTCTAATTATAATCATAATCAAATGGCTCTGCCTCTTCTCCAATGTCTTCAACGAGAGCATCATCACCATCATGTGGTTCATTAGAACCACAAGCATCAGGAGTAGAACCACAACCATCAGCAACGCCGCTCCCGCTAGCTCCACTATGCAGGTCATGCAAAGTACACTCTAGGTCCAGGTCTAGCAATGAAAGTTGGGCAATGGAAGCATCCAAGTTTGGAGTCTCTAGGTCTATATCCCAACACTTTGTTGGCCCTTGCTTGTACTCATCCTTCTTATGTGATAGAAGGCGCAAGTTAGAATGCACGAAGACCAAATTCTCTGCTTTTTTGCTCCCAACTTGTTGCGGTTAATTGAGTGGATAAAGGAGTATGTACCCCAATTCCTCTTAGCTGAAGAAGAACTCACAACCTATTGAGGCAAGCCACAAAGTCAATGCAAAATTAAAATTTTAAATTTATAAAAGTAAAAACTTAAAAACTTAAAGAAAGAGCTAAGAAATAACTTGGACCAACAATCCACTTGTTTCCTCTTGTTGCACGATATTACATTATGTCCCATCGTCCCAACAATCCTGCAACTCTACAATTTTTTACATCGTCCCTTATAACTTGGACAACTTGTACAACGTTTTGAGGCCTCAAGGCACCCTAGAAGTACCCCCGGCAGACCGTACCCATCTTGCATACTGGGTATGGTATGAACCAGTACCCATGCCCTGTAGGCTACGTACCAGTAACGTAGGTGATATGTTACAACTTGCTACTTATTCTCACATGTTCCCTAATACGACATACAACATATAGATATATTTGATGCATACCTTGTTTCTAGGGGATAAGAAATATGGTAAGCATTCATCCAGCAACCCCAAGGGATATTCTTATATTGCAGGTGTACAAACTGTGCATGAGAAACTAACCTCATGGGTGGCACATAACCTTGTATCTCTTTCTGGAATTCACCCTATCCAATAGAATGGATACGAATATTGTTCAAGGGCAGTCAATATTATTTGTGCACGTATCCTATTGAATCTCTTTGAATCCATAACTGTTCTATGATTGAAGCAGAATATTATAAACCTTTATTTTTTGAAATATTTTTATTTCTGAAAGATGTGGAAAAGTCAATTCTAAGTGTTTTTTCCTTTGCAAATGTGATTTGAAGGTAAAATTTTGGCAAGATGAACTTTTTGTTGTTTTATTGATATTATTTGCAGCAGTTAGTTTTTTTCTCTCTTTATTTACTCATGTTCTGCATTTTTTATTTCTTGAATAGTAGGATACAACCAGATCAGTTGTCTCTATTAAAGTTATTGAAGTGCTAAACCCCAAGACAGTTAACCAGTCATTGATATCAGAGCTGACAGATGCAAAAGTGGAAGGCACAGGTTCAGGCTTTGTTTGGGACAAGCTAGGTCATATTGTAAGGTTTCTTGTATACCTAGCAGTTCTGAATCATGCATTTTACAGGTTATTTTAGTACGGTTGCCAATTAGAGAATTGTGCAGACAACACATTTTAATGTTTATCTGCCACTTTTAGTAGTCTTTTGGCTTGACTTTTTTGTTGAAATAAATTGCATGTTCACACTTTTAATTAGTTTTCACATTCATGGAATCAGCATCATAGTTATACTGCACTTTTATATTCGGAATAATATTATAATTCTTATTTATTTACAAAATAACAGGTTACAAATTATCATGTTGTGGCTAAACTGGCGTCCGATATGACTGGTCGCCAACGATGCGAGGTTTGCAGTAAATGATTCTTTATAAATTGTTGAGGAGTATTTCTTTCCTTCCATTATTCTTCTGCCGCCTTTCAAAAATATTATTTAGAATAAGATTTTTTTACTTATGTCCACGGGAGAGCCTATAGGATTTATTGACGGAGTAGAAAAAGTTACAATATAATTTACAAAAATGTTTTTCACAGCTTAGCTGCCATTTACCTCAAGGTTGCCACTATAAGTCATATGTATTCTATAAGTGTTAATTTTTGGTATTTTAAAGCATTCTTAATATGACTCCTTATTTATTCAGCCTGAAAAATCAGTAAGCTATGTAAACTATTCAAATTTTCATGCCTTATTGAGTGCTTATTCCGTACTTGCTTGCACATAGGACAATGCAAGCATCACATTCTTCTTATCCTCAATTTCTCCTAGCTTGCAAAGAAAACATAAATGTTCTTCTTGGTTTATATTCTTCTCTCTCCTTGTTTTTCAAGACATGAAAGATTAGCCGGAATTGGAAAATTATCTCTTATGCATGTAGATTTTCTTTGGGTTCAATGATCCTTGGGCTCATCTCACATTGAGAGAATCTCATTTTCTCACTAGGATTCTGCTAGAGATTCTCTATTACCTTCTTTTCTGCAAATCTCGGATGGTTAATGGCTCGTTAGCAAAATCTCTCTTCAAATACCCATTCTCTAAGTTACCGATTCAGGTCGTGTTCGTGTTTGGGTTCGAAGAACTGGATTTGCGGTATGGGGATTTTTTTGCCTTGGATTTGACCTGGGTTCGGCTGTCCAAAAAACATATAAAAATAATATGGAAATTCTAGCATAATAAATAGGAAATTAGTGACACCAACCGCATAATATCCATATAAAAACCACAAAATGAAAATCCTAACTGAATGTCAAATGTCATAATAATCATAAATCTTAAGTGTCATGCACTAATCATAACTGATTACATCAAAATCAGTATTCGTAGTCATCTTGCTCTTCATGGTGAGCATCAATATCAATGTTAGCATCATGGTGTGGTTCACTAGAGCCACAAGGGCTACCACTCTTGCTAGTTGTAATACTCCGACTAGCTGCGCCACTTCCACTAGTTAAGCTTTGTGTCGTAGAAGAGTCAATGGCAACTCTGGTGGGAAATGGAAGAATTCAGGTCAACTTCCTCTGGATCTATGTCTCAATGCTTTCAAGACCCTTCCTTGTACTTTGGATTCTTATGCGATACAAGGTGCAAGTTGGAGTGTACGTAGACCAATTCCTCGGCCTTTTTTACTGCAAGCTTGTTGTACATGGAGTGGATGAAGTTGTATGTTCTCCATTCGCTGACAAGAAGATGAACTTCAGAACCTAAATTAATATTTATAAAACTAAAAATTAAAACTTGAGTCTTAAACATAAAACTTTAAACAAAAAGCGAGAAAAATAAACAACTTACCTATATTAAGACCTTGATTGCAAGAGGTGTGGTGTCACCTGATTTCACCCCGAAAACTGTGACTACCCAATTTGAAAAAATTTCGTACTTTTAAAATAGTGGGTCATTTGTTGTTTTTAGAGGCCAAGATAATCTCAAGAGCCATATTAGTTCTTTTCGCCAAATACCCAGATGCCCAAAATTGTTTTATCGCCGGGATTTGTCTCAATGGAAATTTGTATTTAATTATTTTGAGCCCCGTATGAATGCTTTTGCGCCTGCTTTAACTCTATTATGAGCGAATATGTTATTATTCCTATATACCGTAAGGATTTTAACTTATTTTAAGTTTTGGGCTTTATTTGTAACTTTTGGCAATTTTTCGTGTTTTTGTGGTGTCCCGCCTGCTCGTGAAATTTCTCTGAACAACTCCTTCGCTTCGGGTAAGCCCGATTTTGGCCTGGAGCAACTGGAAAACATACACGCACATTTTGCCCGTGAGGAAGTCATCATCGAGGTCCGGATCACTGGGAAAAAGTAAGTCGCAGACAGGAAAGCCTCTGGGATGGGCGATTTTGGAAAACAAAGGATTTGAGCCTGCGATGGGAAAAATATAAGCCGCAGTAGGATGGGAATTGTATACCTCCTGCAGGTACTTTTTCCCGTGTTATAAAAGTCACTTAAGCGCAAAGGGGAAAAATAGAGGTCAGAGGAGGTGGGAATTTATTGCCTACCTGCAGGTGAAAATTCCCATGATATAATAAAAGGAAAGTGACTTAAGTGAAATCATGGGATTTTAGTGCCTACTCATGCAGGTAAAGAATCCCATGCAAAAGTCAAATCACTTAAGTGGATCATGGATTGTGGTGCCTACTGCAGGTAAAGAATCCCATTATGGTGAAAATTCTTAAAAATAGAATTACATGTGCAAAAAAGTGCGCCCCCTTTGGTGATGGATAAAAATAATTAAATTGATTATTTTTATTAAATTCTATCCTTGGAAAAAGTGCGCCCAAGCTTGAGGAGGTTGAAAAGTCAAAGGAAGAATAAAAGAAAGGGATTAAATTAATTAAATTTAATTTATTTAGTGGCTGCCCCTCTCCTGGAAAAAGTGCGCCCCATTTGGGCATTATTTAATGATTTTTAAGGCATTAAATCATTGAATTAATTTCTATTTTCAAAGTGGCTATGGTCAAAGCACACTGTGAGGCTAAAGTTAAGTGCTGTGTGGAGGATTAAATTGGATTAATTTAATTTATTGGATGGCTGTCCTTAAACATGCAATTTTTAAAAGAGAAAAGCATGATTTTTAATTAATTAATTGCCTTTAATTGTTAGGGCAATTATTAATTATAGAATTATGAAGGTTATATAAGCATGGGCAGCCATATGAATTTATTATTCAAACACATGTAAAGAATGCAGCAAGGAGAAAAAGTGCGCCCCATTAGAGGAAGGATTTTGCCTGCATACAAATTGCTAACAAAGGCTAAAAGCTTCGATTTGGCGCATGCTTTGGAAAAGGTTCATCTTCGTCTCGCACAATTGTTTTCACGGGTGTTAAAGGAGCTCAGTGTTGATCAAAGGATTCATGATCTCTTTATGTGCAAATTAAACACCATTTTTGGGGGCGAGGCTTGAAAAGTGCAGATTTTTATAATTTAAATTCACTATTCATGCTCCGGTGGCCATTTTTGTCGAATAAATTTAGAACTCATTACAGTGCTTTATAAAAGAAAAGGAGTATTTATCAATGTCCAATACATTGCAAATATCCTCCGAATCAAGAATTGTCCAGATTCGCACAAGATTGAAGAAAGCAGCCAAATTAGAAGAAAAAGAATTATTCGGACAAAGATTGATAAAGCTATGGCGAAAGGAGATGAAAAAGAGAGCACGATGGATTCATGCATCGCTTTCTAAACTTTCGGACATAGGAGACACTGATCTAGGCCGTAACCTTCCAGATGATCCAGAGCCGGAAAGACTTCACCATGCGTGCGGTCAAAAGTAGTGGAATTATTCGAAATGCAGCCTTTCCGCATGTTGCCCAATTGCCGAGTTTGTGATGGAGTGTGCTAGATCTTATCATCCTTCATCCAGATCAAGCGTGATGTCATGGGAAAACAATAATTGTTTGGATGCAAGAATTCTTCGATTATTGTCTCAAGATTCCAAAGGCGAAAGGTGGTGACTTCTATTAGCATTCGTGATTGAAGAGGTGGGAGAAACATAAATTTGTGTGAGCATCATGAATAAAGCCGGTTCATGAAGAAGCCTAGATCCCCTTCCGTGTTCCCGAGAACTCTTCCACGATCCAATTTGAGTGCGGGAGGCGGATGATATTGTCAAATCTATGCAGGTTGAATGGTGAAGCGAATGCCTACACTTTAGGACATGGATGTATGCTTTCATCAGACCATGAAATCAACAAGGTTGATTCTATAATCAATTGGTCGTAAATTATTAGCAAACATCGGTGAGCAATCATGAACGTAAAGCGTACCTTCACTTCAAGATGACTTCGTACTTGGTATATTGAAACAGGTGTCTTTTCCAAGTCGGATAGATGTGGTATTCTTTCAGGATCCCATTTTTGAGTGCTACCCACAAACTTACCGCACTGCGTGCGAGAGAAGGACTTCAAAGTGATCAACGATGGTTTCTTCTACGATTTCATCCGCAGTTAGACAAAGACTCAAGACTCACGAGTAAGCAAGAAGCAGGGAGTGTGATTGGCAAGATGCAAGATATTCATCCAGTTTGCAGATTTCACATACCTCAGGGTTACGAGCTTTTCAGGTGAACCAACAAAGATGCCAAGGTACCCGAGTGACAGATTGATTGCCATGGAGCTAAGCAGGCAACTTGTGGAGTTACACGACCTTCAGTCGAAGCGGCACAAGTCTACGGGCTACTTCCCACTCACTGTGGGATATTACAACATTCATCGGCATTCACAGAGCTCAAGAATGGAAAGCACAAATGTTGTCGAGTATGAGCAAGAGTTCTTCCTGCACGGCTTAATTTTGATCCATTTGGAATAGCCAGAAGACAATCTCCCGTGAGTACGCACATGTACCTTTAGAAGATTTCTCGGATGAAGTGCATATGAGTACGAGGTCGAAAGAAAGATTTCAGCAGTGTTCAAAAGCAAGTATTTGACTTTGACTAGCGCGGATACCTGCGGATCTTAAAGATGATGGGAACGTGGTACTTGACACTTACCATCAAATGGGAGGAGATAAAGCTCTACTACGGGATAAGAATATTTGCAAAGACAATAGAAGAAAGATCCGAGAGCTGTGTTGGTGAGTACTTCAACCAGGCTAACGAAGGGATACCGCCTTGATGAAGTATTGATGAATCAAATCACGGGCAACTTCGGCAGGAGATTCCTCAAGCGAAAGCATGAAGGAGAGAGCAGCAGAAGGTCCGAGAAGTGAAAGTACGCGAGAAGATCTCAAGAGAAAGAGGAGACCACTTCTACGACCATAGCTTTGACTCGACTTCTCCAAAGATTACAAGTGGATCACCAACTATCGCACCACAATGCAGCAGGATGTTTCCATGCCTTCATCAAAAACATGCCACTTTCAAAGACCCGCTCCAGAGGAGATGTCAAGCTGCAGATGACGGAGTTCGAAAGAGCTTTGTCTTGGATGTTTCTAAAGGATGGCAGCCATGATCGTGGCACTTTCGATGGAGAGGATGCAGAGCGGAAGTAGTAGCGCACTCAAAGAACTTCTCATTCTCCGAGAAGTAATTTCTCGGAATGGTTAGCTTGCAGCTTGGTTCGGAAGCAAGAATAGAGATGAACTTAGAGGAACATGACTTGCAGCCTACTTCGTGATCCGAGCGTAAGAGACAGAAGGCCTAAAGTTGCTAAAGCAATAGGTTGATCATCGAGGATTCGGGAGAGAAGTTTTTTGAGATATTAATCCCGGCGGAAGGAAAGGTAGAAGAGGAACTCACGGCAGAAGATGTGACGGTGACCAAAATACCACTTTATGCCAAGCTACCACCGAGGATCAAGAGACACGCAGACGTTGCTTGGATGCTTTGCCTCCTTAGGCTCGATAAAGTGAAAAGGCTTTGCAGAAGCAAATAACTCAATTATGTGAGATCATAGCCAAGGTTGCTAAACCTTCCGCTTTTCCCCCATTTAAGCTGGTGAGTGATCATCTTATGCAGAAATGGAAGATGCAATCAAGTAAAGGCTATTCACGAATGGAAGGATCACATTATTCGTCAAGCTTTGCATGAACTTGGGAAGTGCCAGCCCGCCTAAAGGTTATGAACGATGCAGAAAATCAACTAAAGCAACTGATAGAAAGCATAAAAGGAATAAATACAGTTGCAGAGAGTAACCTGAGTGTTTTGGCCGAGATCAACAAGCTGCCGGGAGATGTATTGGTTGCAGAGCAAATTGTGCCGGATGGATCAGTCGAGAAGGGGAAGCAGCTAGAGTTTGCAGTATCTTTCCGTTTGGAGATCTGCAGAGTTTTGCTGAAGAGGATGCAGGCACTTGAGAGCAGAACATCAGATTTGCCGGATAGTGTTATTTCTTTCACTGAGGAAAGAGTGGATGGAGGTATTACTTCATACGTGCGGATTGTTTCTAACGAGGTGCATGATTCTCTGGAGGGTTCTCTTCTGATGGTGCAAAAGAGGATTGATAAAGCCACCAAGCCTTTCACGATGAACTCTATCAAGCAGGTGGTGACCTTTCAGCAGTAGACATTGCGAGATTTGGGCCAAGTTTGGAAGAAGTGAAGCATGCAAGCAAAGTGTTGAATGAAGGATTGCTGCAATTCGGGACAAAAAAGGAAGCAGTAGCTAAAACAGATGGAAAGATCTTGAACTATATGTTCGACAAGTATATCGATATCAGAACAAGAAGAAGATGTAGATGTTACTTGGCATGACTTCTTCTATTTCTTTCTTTCTTATTTTCTATGTTCCGGATGGAATTGTAAACTTCTAAGTTATTGGTTTTTGCAACCATTACTCAAGTCATGTGGAACCTTTCTATTAGTTAAGTGATACATGTGTCACTTAAGAAGAAGTTAGTTGAGGATGATTGCCAAATGATTGTTCATACTTTAGTTCAGTTTGAGTCTTCTATTTGTACTTTCCCTCCTACATTCTATAAGTAGGAGAAGAACCCACGGGTTAATCATCGATCGAATTTGTAAGAAGCAATCTTGTGTTCTAGACTTTGGCCGAACCCCGAGAGCCACTTGTTGCAGAGAGGAATACAAAGAAGCAGTGTTTCGGAGAACTTTGTGTCACGGTGTATTTTGTTTCTTGTTTCTAAATCTTAGATCTCTTAATAGACTTTGTGTTATTTTAGATCTAGATCTAGAGCCGCCTTTGCTTTATAATCTGTGTGTTCAAATCTATTTGAGTTTCTTCTATGTGCATGCAATTAGCTCGCAATCTACTAATTGGGATGCACATCTTCCTCATTTTCTTCTCTCGTAATTCCTTTACTTCCTTCTTCCTCGTAATTTTCCTTTCTTAAACAATTGCATTATTTGCGCAGTAACTTCTTAGTTATGGTTCATGAACTAAGTTGTTAAAGTAAAACCCCGATAGATAGAAACACATTTTTATTGACAAATCGACACGGAGCCTCACCGGTTAAATGAGGGAGATTTATCTCATGACCGCTAGGTTTGATGCTATGCGTAAAATCTAGCCAACAGTTGTAGGGTCGTTGTTCTTGGCCTCGAGGTACCACTACACATGCACATCCTTCTTGTATTTATCCTACATAGCACTAAGGCTATGCCCTTGGGAGGTAATGAAACCATCAAACTCGTTTCATAAGTTCATAACCGACATTTTTCCTCGGATCGGGAAATTCCTAGAAAATGCCAACTTGTACTCTTCGGCCACTTCCACATCCATGTATGGGGTCACCCTACTTGGCAAAGAAATGATCTTCATGCTATAGAATCAAGGAGGCAATGCAAAGGCAAGGAGATGTAACAGGGTGGTCATTTTATTCCATTGATCAATGAGGATTTAATGCACTTGTTTGAAAATTGTCTCCTTAAGATCTTGCTCCTTTGCATTATTGATGGTCTTTATCTTCTAAATCATTAAGTCCATGCCATCAAAAATTTCTCCCAAACATGGCTGATCCATGTTAGTGAAATGGATTATACTCATAATGGGCTTTGTGAAACTTAGCAGATAATCTACATATGCCCACCAATTGTCATCTAAGATCATACTTTTAGTTTTTTGGGTGTGCTCTTTTCTTGATTCCTTCCATATGGTACACACGTGGCTGATGACTAGTCTTTTAAGTTCCTATTGCACCCTCACAAGTCATCTCAAGATGATTGTGTGAGAGGCAAACCTAGTCTCAACAATTTATTAAAAAATTAAAACATAAAAATTTAAAAATTATGAAAATTAGAAATCTGCAAGTACCAAATTAAAAAAGTTAAAATTTAAAAACAATAATAAAATTCCTAAATAAAAAATATGCAGTACTTTCAAAGAAATCCAAAGATGAGAAGGATCTAAAGATGGCTTGGGAGAGGTGATGGTTTATGAGAAACATCCGAATGAGCATAAATGCGTGATCCACTCAATTTTTTTCCCTTTATTTTCAGCATGAGGTTGAGTGAGTTTATAACACAAGGTGTCTAAAACATTTTCCCATATTTTCCATCAACATTATCTTTGCAATTTTTGTTATTTGTTATGACTGGATAAAATTTTGAGGCCCCACCGCGTCAATAGATTTGAAGAGGATGTTGGCAATGAACTCGACATCCTTCACACATCCCTCACAATCAATGACGTCAAAAACATTGCCCCTTTAGGGCACACTACAATCACATTGATTAAAGGCTTGTTTCTTGCATCTTTCCATCCATCGAAATGATGGGGACCCTCGCTCTAACCCATGAACCCTTAATTGGCTTCAAAGAATCCTTAACATGCTTTTGCTCCTTCGCCAACAAGTGTTGTGGAGATTTTCAAACCTTGGTCCTTCGTAACCTTTGGGGCCTCATTGACGCTCTTATCATTCGCTGGTCACCAAATCACACGAAGGACAATCCATTTGCATACACACATCACATGATATGCCCATCAGCGATATCTTTAGCCTCATTTTGAAAAGACCTTTCCAATGGTCCTTTTGTTCTCTTGTTTGAAAGAGGAGAATCCTCTTCAGGCGCTGGAGTGTGATGCCAAAATGGATGTGTCTGTCGAAATGGGGAACTCGCTATGAGGGCTTGGGGAAATTGTTACCTTCCTTAATCCTTTGGATTTCTTTGACTAAGGGTGAATTGAGCATGGCTTGGGATGACTATGTGTCTTCTTGCTCCTTGATGAATTCAAGGATTTGTGTTTGTGTCATAGGAGCACCAGCCTTCCCCTTGCAACCTTTGATGCCCACATTAGGTATGTGACATAAGTGGGCTTTCACCCGACTATATGAGCTAACATATTGAATATTGCACCAATTACATTTCTAGATATAACCCCTACCACCTAAAACCTCGCTATATCATGTCACATGCCTCCAAAGTGGCGATTGTGCATCAAATTTGAATTGGGGTTGGCCCATAAAGGTAGAACTCATTGCCATTGTAGTATCTAGTTACATGTTAAAAACCAACACAATATTACCAAAAAAGAACAATACAAGTTTAAAACCTTACCTTGGCAGCAAACAACCTCGAAGCAGTGTAGGAAAACGATTACAATGATGTTTTATGGAGCTTCAACCCTATATCAGCGATGAAATGCAAGTATGCATTGAGAAAATGAGATGTAAGAGCTTTTGCTTATGTGTTTTTAATCTCTTCTTTTTGTATTTCACTTAGCTTTTAGGGTTTGAGAAGTGTTTATAATTATATTTTATTGTTACTTTATGTTTATTTTTGAGTAAAAATGAAAAAAATAAATTCAAAAGGACATTTTTCTCCTTGGCTTTGGTTGCATTTGCCCTAGGCAGCCTGGATTTGTCTCGAGTTCTTCTTAGAAGGGCTCGAGACAGTCCGGGCTGCCCATGCTGAAATCTGCTTGTTTTTCATGTACCTTGTACCTAGGACATACCAGACATGGTATTGCATACCTAGGAGAATCAATATCTTCGCTGTAATGTCCCCTTTTAGGACAAGTTAAGAATTAACACAAATCTGATCATACACAGCTGGAAACAATTAATATTCAAACCCTGAACTGCTGCAATTTTCAAAAATTAATTCTCGCTTAACCATCCAAGCAAAAATCTTCAAACTTTGGATTTTGGCCCACAAAAATATGAAAATAATATTCTAAAACCAGATTTCGCATAACAAACATGAAAACCTAATTTTGCCCTAAAAAGTAGGTCGCCCAGCACATTTAGGGCATCAAATCCACTCCAAAAATTATGAAATCACCTTCTCCTTATTTCTCCTAATTTCTACAACCACATTCAATATTAAATTGACCCCAAACTGCAGATCTGATTTTTATAACAACAGTTAATCAATTAAAATGCACCAAGAACAACTGAAACTTCAAAAATTAATATCTTACTCAATACTTGGAGTTTTTGCATGAAACAAGATGCAAAATAAACTAGAAATCTAGGGCTTTCCACTGCACCTTAGATCTGAATTTTTAGATCACTGAAACCCCTTCAAAATAGCCCCCAAAATCTGAATGCAAGTCGCTAGGGTTAGAATAAATTGCATAAATTATTTGCAGCACTTTCTAACCTTTCAACACGCCCAAAATAGTTGTTCCACACTTAGAAAACTATGCCAATACAGATCAGATTGAAGATCTACCTCAAAGACACCCAAACATGCCCAAACAACCACTTATGCAAGTCTCATGGCTCTAATTAATGCAATAATAACCAGCAGATCATAAAGCACCATAAAACCCTTCACAATATTCAATAACATGCAGATTTTACTCTCAATAAAATGCGCCAATACTCTAGACAAGTCGCCAATGCTTAGAATGGAGAGACAATGCATAAATTCATTCAACACAAGAGAGCACAATGGAGAGAACAATGAGTCTTCAATATTCTTCAATAATGGATCCAAATGAGAGAGAGCACAATGCAAGAACTAGGGCATACATCCCAATACTCCAAGCATGGAGTGAAATCAAATGATCAATCCAACATAAGTCTCACAATGATCCCAAGCTCTCCTTTTATAAACAAGGAGGCACAAAATTCGAAATCCCTAGGAGAGGGAAATCATTAAATAAAAATACTTTATCCTCCCTAGGTGTGGCGTCCCCTTTCTAAGGGTGATTTTAATATTAAAAGCCACCCAAAAGTTATTTAATTAATTCCCTTTTTTAATTTTGCATTGTGGGAATTAAATTAAATAAATTACATAATTAAATAATTAAATAATTATTGCTTTATAATGTCAAATGATAAAAATCACTCTCTAGGCAATAATATTTAATTATTTAATATAATTTTCCCCTTGCAACATCCCAAAGCCCACGGGGAAAGATAGGCTAAGGGTCTTCAAAAATGGGGACATTACATTCGCCCATTTTAATCCATTTCATCTTGTTATGGTACCAACCCTTAACTTTAGTTGCAAACTCGCTTGGAATGGTAATATGTTTGTGTCCATATGCCTTATTTTGGTTAATATGTAACAAATTAGCATAATTCGTCTCCTTGTAGTGGTAACATACATGTTTTTGCTAGCATCATTGGGTAAGGGTTTTTTTTTTTAATTTTCTCTTAGTTCTTCTAACATAAATAATTTCCAAGCTTTCTCAATTTTCTTCAAGATTCTATTAAAAGGTCTGGCCTTCTAACAACATACCCGTTAAAACTTTTGTTTGCGCCAATATTCTGAAGAGAACCTCCTCAATTTCCAACTTCATTAATGAATTCTCGGCATTTGTTTTGCATAGAATAAAGAGCCTTCACACCCCCATTATATGTTTCTTCCCACAAGTCTTAAGAGGGAACTGCCTCCAATTTATCACCATGAATGTGATACTTATATCTTTAGTCCAGGTATCTATTCCCATTACGTTTTTGCTTAAGGCAGCAAGATGTCTTTGGAGACTATTTTAGTGCTTTGTCAATAACACAACATCATTTGCATAAATCAACAATAACAAATCATTACTTGTTATGCGCACTCCTACTACCCCATCCTTTGTGATCCAATCTTCTAATTCATATATAAATAAGCCAAATAATGTGGGTGAGAGGGGACATCCTTGCTTCCAATGTTTTAAAAATTGGAACCGGTCGAGGGTTGGACCGAACCGAACCGAACTTGACCGAAACAGAACCGGTTTAAAATTTATGAACCAGTTTACTAAAAATACACAAAATATTAAAATTTTAATGAAAACAATATATTTTAAAGATTCCAAACCATGATTACAAACAATTAGAGACAAAATATGCAAAGTTTGCTCATGTATATACCATGTAAGGGTAAATATAGCAAAATGGCACCAAGTGCAATACATATCCGAAACAAAATACATAAACAATGAGGCTCTAAATGACCTCTAGACTCCTAGAGTCCAAAAACAATATGCTACAAGCTACTACATGTCTGATATCAATGATCAAATCATTGATCATCAAACTAGAATAAAGCCAACTAGAAAGTTGGATTTAAAAAAAAAAAGTGTTTTAAATGTCAAATTGTTGTTTATTTTGGCACAGACTGGTTCAGACCGGTTCAGGCCGGTTCAGTACGGAACCAGTCACCAAGCCGGTTTTTCTACCGGTTTCTTCCCTTTGCTATTGAACTGGTTGAACTGGCCGGTTCCGTTCGCCTGATTTTTTAAACACTGCTCGTTTCACACAATTTTTGCCATTGATTTTGAAATTTCGTGCTTCCATTTATTAATCATTTCTAGATACTTCTAATTTTGCTAGAACCTTCTCCAATAAGTAGAATGTTGCTTCTCACCAGTCAACTGGAATTCCCATGTTCTCCATTTTTTTCTCAAGTTGAATTTGAGAGATCGAATCAAAAGCTTTAGCAAAATCTACAAAGCATAGATAAGCATTATTACATTTGCCATGTGCATTCTCAGTAACAACTCTACGAGTTACCAAATGGTTGATGGTTGAATGCTTATGTTGAAAACCTACTTGAGGAGTCCTGAATTTGTTCTCTTCTGCCATTATAATTCTCTCTCTCTAGACTGGTACCAAAAATACTTAACAAAGAGGCTACTTCAATTGTTCTATAGCTTCTTGAATTATTTATCACCGCCTTTGTGAACAGGTATAACTTTGCTAACCTGCCAATTTGAAGGGGAACTGTCCCATATTGCTTAATTGAACATATCGTTGAGAATCTCATGTAAAGGTGGACCGCCCTATTTAAATATTCCAGCAATCAAACATTAAGGATCAGGTACCTCCCTATTGGCAAGATGCTTAATACCTGTGTCTACATTATCTTCTGAAAACTTCCTTCTTCCTTTCACTGAGATCGTCAGGTTGGGCTCAGTTAATTTAATTTCTGTTTCATTTTTTTGTCAAAAGGATTAAATTTATAAATGTTAAAAAAATATTATAAAATGAAAAGAACTCTTCAAGGACAGAGCTCATTAGCACTACAAAATTTTATTGGGGACCAGATCAAATGCTGAAGGAAATGAGGAACAAAGGACATATACACTATGAACATTTAACAGAGAGTTACACAATTACAGTATTCACGAGCCAAAGAGTAAAGAAAGTTGTTCCTTCCTCATGTAAAAAAAAACATATTTGTATTTTCTAGCTGGACAAGATCTGTGAGGAAACAACACTTACTAGTAGTGCCCAAACAATGAATATTCCACGAGAGGATCCACATCAAGAGACTGTCATTGGGGCAGCCTTTCCCTTGGGTTTTCATGGATGGTTGTTGTAGAAAGTGCCTAGATATGAACACACTTTTCAAAGTTATGAGGGTATGAAGAGTCTTCTCAGAATCAATTATTTCCCTTCAGGTTTTCCTCTTTTTGTGAGTGTCTAGGAGAGGTTTTCTTGTTTGCCATAGGTGAAGGTTGGTGGGGATGTAATCCTCGGATGATTGCAGATGTATTTACCCCCTCTTATGGATAACCATGTGAGGAGTGGTAGAGGAAAATTTCATTGTGGGGACAGAATTTTGGATGTGGCTTTTGGTGGAGGTTGGATTGGGGGTGGTAGTTTCGGCAACAAGCCCTATGGAGAAAACTCCAATGGTCCTTGCCCCCATGGACAAGGTTTTTGTTTTCTTAGACATTAGCGATTCCATTCACATTCTAGCAAACCTAAAAGCTAAACTGACCCTCATTGGCTGGTTTGTTGGCATTACCATTTCAAGCTCCTCTCTCCACTCTTGGATTCTTGGAACATGGCCCTCTCTAGAAGTGACTGACTTTAACATTCTGGTCAAAGGATTCATCGAAATATCCTTCTCTACAGTCGAGTACTGCAACAAAGCAGCTAAGGCAGGACCATGGTTCTTTGGAAATGCTCCTCTACTCCTTTATGCCTGGGAGGAAGGATTTATTCCGGCTAAGATGGCCTCCACCCCGACTCAGGTACTCTGTGTCTCCCTAATCTTCTGGTATCTTTGCAAAAGGCATCTATTTTGGAATCCCTTGTAATGCGTTTGGTACATTTGTCTCTTCGGCTGGTGGCATCCTGAAGCTGGGCTCTTCTATTATCTATGTTTCCGCTCGGGTCGATACTCCTCATCCCACCCTCTTGGTCTTGAAATCTCCCTTTGGCCGATGGATCCAAAGGTTTCCTTCCAGGTGCCCCCCACCTCCTTACTCCCCTCCTCCTCTTCTGTTCGGGGTTCTGTTGTTTCCACTATCAGTCATCATTCTCGCCCCCTTTCTCCTATTGTTCATGCTTCCCATTGTTCACCCCCTACTCCTCTCATAGAGGTGGTTCCCTTCGCTCCACCTCACCCCTCTCTCCCCCACCATCCATTCTTCTACTTTATCTCTGCAACCTTCTTCCACCACCCATTTTCTTCCTCTCCCCACACTGGTCACATCTGTTGTTTCCCTTGTCTAGCTCGGCTCTCCCCTTTCCCATTACCCTCCCCTCCCTACCTCAACATCCTTCAAACTCCCAACACAATCTGTTCACCTAATATACATCGCAGCCTTAAATCATGAGGTGGTCGATCCAACCTCTCTAAATATAAATCCCACATGGAGGAAACAAGGCTCAAATATCAAAGACAATCCATGAATACTTACGGCGGATGGGGAGAAGCCCTCCTCTAGGCAAATGAGATGCATCTCATGGAATTTTAGGGCCTCAACACCCCTAATAAACAATGGTTGGTGAAATGCCAACTGCAGCTGAATTCACCAGATTTAGTTTTCATACAAGAAACCAAGATGCTTGCAACTGACCTGTGCTTGACTGCTAAAAAACAATGGTCATCTTGGAATGTGGTTGGATCAGATGCAATGGGGGCGTCTGATGGTTTGGGTGTTATCTGGGACCCAAGAACAATCAAATGTGACATTCTATTTATCTGCGAAAACTGGATTTGCTGTGACATTTTGTCATATGGTGAGAATATCCAAGCCCGTATGTTCAATGTGTATGGGCCTATTCAATTCCTAAAAAAAAAGAGACGTTGCCGGAGATCCAATACTTCCTCCTTAATAATCCTCATGAGAAGGTCATCATGGGTGGTGATTTCAACGCCATACTATCCCCACTGGACAAAAGGGGTGGCTGCTGAAAAATGACAACCTCACAAAGAGATTTCACGGAATTTGTGGAAGACTGTAATTTAGTTGATTTTCCCCCAAATAAGGCAGATTTTCCTGGACCAACAGAAGAGCAGGCTTTTGCAATATTGCAGAGTGTCTAGACAAATTCCTGATCTTGGACTATTGGATATCACAAAATTGGCTGTTGGAGTCACGGATACTAAAAGTCTCTAGCTTGGACCACTCACCCGTCTGGTTGAATGTCTCCAAAGACGGTACCCCTGATAGATGTCCATTCAAATTTGAAAAGATGCGGTTAAGGGACAGCAATTTTCCCGGATTGGTGGAACAATGGTGGAGATCCAGCCCAAGGAACAAAGGCTTCAAGCGCTCAAATTCATGTCAAAGCTCAGAGTTTTGAAAATTTGTATAAAAGATTGGAACCACAACACCTTTAGGAATAACCTTTCTCAGAAACTTCAAATTGAGCAGGATCTAGGGATTCTGAATGTGGAAATACAACTGCATGGTCTCACTGATCCATTGCTTCAACAGGAGCAAGCCTTATTATCCTCGCTCCAAGACATATAGGCCAAGGAGGAGGATCATTAGCGTCTAAACTCTAGGAAATCTGGCTCCAAGCTGGTGATCGTAACACCAAATTCTTTCACTGCTCTGCAGTTGCAAGAAGACAAGCCAATAGGATCAATAAAATAATGAAGAAAAATAACTCAACTCTAGATAACCCAGTGGAGATCCGGGCTGAAGCTGCACATTTCTTCCAGAATCTACTCACTGATAATCTGTTAATCAACGACTCTGTCACGGATGAGTTCCTCCAAGCGATCCCTGGTCACACATAGTCAGAATGATTGACTAATGGCTCCATTTGACGAGGATGAGCTCCATGTGGTAGTTTTTCAAATGGATGGGGACAAAGCACCAGGCCTGGGTGGCTTCCCAGCTCTATTCTTCTAGAAATTATGGGAGCTGCTAAAATTGGAAATCGTGGCAGTTGTAAACGAGGCATGTAGCACTGGAAGAATCTTAAAAGAATTCAACTGGATGTTCATCTCTTTCATCCCCAAATCAGACTCAACAACACCCTTCTCCGACTTTAGACCTATCTCACTCTGCAACACAACTTACAAGATCATCACAAAAGCAATGGCCACAAGACTAAAAGAAGTCCTACCTGATCTGATCTCAGAAGAACAGGGTGGATTTGTGGAAGGTAAACAAATTCAAGATGAGGTTATT
Source organism: Taxus wallichiana var. yunnanensis (assembly GCA_018340775.1). Taxonomy (NCBI): domain Eukaryota; kingdom Viridiplantae; phylum Streptophyta; class Pinopsida; order Cupressales; family Taxaceae; genus Taxus; species Taxus wallichiana. The sequence goes on along the minus strand of CM031238.1, from coordinate 808,802,269 downwards.
ATCGCACATGAGGTAATCCATTCTCTCTCTATTTCAAACTCAAAAGGAATGGTGGTGAAGCTTGATGTTTTCAAAGCCTACGACAAAGTCAACTGGAAATTCTTGGGGAAGGTTCTCCTCAACTTCGGATTCTCTCCAAGATGTTGTGATTGGGCTGCAAACTGTATTTCTTCAGCCTGCTTTTTTGTAATGATCAATGGAAGTCCAGTGGGCCTCTTTGGAACAACTAGAGGCATCTGCCAAGGGAACCCACTTTCTCTTTTTCTTTTTATAATCAAGGTGGAAGCACTTAGCCGCACTTTCAAGAAATTTTTAGATGAAGGGCAACTCCAAGGCCTTAAAATTGCCCAAGAAGCTCTGTCCATCTCTCATCTTCTATTTGTAGATGATACAATCATCCTAGGAAGAGCAAAATTAATAGAAGCCAGAAATATTAAACTCCTACAGAGATACGCGGCTGTATCAGGCTAAGAAATCAGCTACCAGAAATCACAGGTTTTTTTCTTCAATGTTCCTTGTCAACTTCAAAAGGAAATATCCCACGTAGCCGGTATGTCCCCTAGGGACAGCAGGTACCGGTTTGGTACGTCCCCGGTACAGGGTTCTGGTTCGAAATCAGGGGATACGTGCAGGGTTCTTCCTGCAGGGCCAGGGTACGGCCGGCTATGTCTGTGGATGTACCCGGGCGTACCCTGGCCCTGCAAGAAGAACCCTGCACGTACTCGGACGTACCTGCTGTGCATACACGGGTTTTCTAATTTTTTTTTGTTATTTGGTAAAAAAAAAAGTCAAACCGACTTTTTAAACAATAAATTATTCTTTTAAACCCTAATTTGTGCCCCCAAACTCTATAATAACAACTAGTCATTTACCTCACATTTGCATTCTTGCCTCTTATTTGCATACTTGACTCTCACCTTCAATTTTTCCACTATTTTCAATTGCTTAGGGTTGATTTCAAGTGCCATATAGTTGAAGGAGTTTGCAATAAGTGCCAAGGAGTTCAAGGAGCTTGCATTGTTGGTGTTGGGTGTATTGAGGTAAGTATTTTGTTTTGTGATTTTTTTGAAGTATTTTATTATTTTGTAGTTGTTTTATTTTTTTATTTGTTTATTGTTATTGTTTTAAGCTTCATTTTTCTACATTTGATTTCATTTAAACTTAAATTTTAAAGTTTCAACATTCTCTCAAGACTAAATTTGTTTTCATTTTTTTAAAAATGCATTGTGCAGTTAAAATGGCGTGAGTTCTAGTTCTGTGGGTCAAGGTAGTAAAGGTCTCCCTAACAAAAGTGATCCATCCTCCCCCCTTTGGAGGCGTGTCACACAACTAGAACAAATACCAGGTGGAGGGGGCTTTATTTGGGTTTGCTCATAATGTAATATGCGATTTAAGAGCTCCTACAGTCGGGTGAAAGCCCATTTGTGTGGGGCTATTGGCCACGAAATTAGAACATGTGGAGGGTTAGATGGAAAGGGGTTGCCACGTGCAAAGACCCTTGCATACATCAAAGAGCAGGAGGAAGCAGATGCAGCAACAACATTAAAATCCAAGCATCCTATGGCAAGAAAAGGAAGATCACATAGCAAGCCACTTGTTTCTCCTTCTGTTGAGGTTGTGGCCCCAGATCACCCATTTTTGTCTACACCTATTGCAGAACCGAAAGGGAAGAGGATAAACTTCTTTCTCACAAAAGAACAAAAATGTAGGCCCATTGGAAAGGGCATTCTAGAATGAAAGCAGGGACATAGCTGACCAAGGTATTGGGCTTTATTTATGCATGTGGTGTCCCATTTAATGTTGTTAGATCACCATACTGGCAAGATATGGTGAGATGTATTAATGAAGCCCCTAGAGGGTACATTAGCCCAAGGTATGAAAAGGTGCTCACCACCTTATTGTCAAAAGAAAGATTTTTGAAGATGCATTGTTGCCCATCAAGAATCAATGGCTCGAAATAGGGGTGTCCATCGTTTCTGACGGATGGAAAGATACAACAAATAGGCCATTGATCAATGTGGTTGCAGTGTGTCCTAAAGGGGCAATGTTTCTCAGGGCTATTGATTGTGAGGGGCAAGTGAAGGATGCCCAATTCATTGCCGACATCCTCATAGAATCTATTGAGGCGGTGGGGCCTCAAAATGTTGTCCAAGTTATAACGGACAATGCAAAAAATTGTAGAGCTGCAGGGTTGTTGGTTGAGGCATTGTGTGGACACATATTTTGGACACCTTGTGTGGTTCATTCCCTCAACTTAATGTTACAACAATTGGGCACAAAAATTGCTTCGATCAAACAAGTATATGAGGAGGCAAGTGAAATTCAAATGTTGTCAACAACCACCACATGTCCCAAGCCATCTTTCATAAATTTCGACATTATCAAGCTATTGAAGGTAACCCGTAACATTCTTTTATAAAATAATTATTAGTTTTTAAAATTAATTTTTATAAATTCATTAAATTAATTTTATAAGTTTGTAATTTGTAGAATTTTGAATGTTTTAAATTTACTTGTCTTAATTTTATTTCTTTTAATTTCTTATTAGGTTGTTGAGACTCGATTTGCCTCGCGCATGCTTGTCTTGAGATGGCTTGTGAAGGTGTGAGAGGCATTGAGTGACATGGTTATGGTTATCGGTGACCTTTGGAGTGTATGGAGGCAAGCAAACAGTGAGAGGGCTAGAAATGTGAAACTGTTGATCCTGGATGAAGCATGGTGGGATCGTGTGGATTACTTGCTTAGTTTTACTGAGCCCATCGTGAGTATGTTGAGATTTGTTGATATGAATCATCCATGCATGGGTGAGATTTATGATGGAATTGACACAATGATTGAGTCAATTAAGATCATCATAAATGCCAAAGAGCAAGATCCTACGAGACCTTCTTCAAGGAAGTGCAGTCACATCTCATTGAAAGGTGGAACAAAATGATTACTCCATTGTATCTTCTTGCTTTTGCCTTGACTCCAAAATACTATAGCACAAAGATCCTTTCTTTGCCTAGGAGGGCCCCACCGTATAAGGATGTTGAAGTTAGTGAGGGGTATAAGGCGACATTTGCTAGAATCTTCCTAGATCCAGAAGTAGAAGACATGGTTAGAGGTGAGTTTGTGAATTTCATATCCTCCAGGATCACTCCATTAGCGCTCTTCGTGACAAATACAAGATGGATGCTTATTCGTGGTGGTACCTCCATGGACAAGCATACACCTACCTCATGCCACTTGCAATAAAAGTTTTATCACAAGTAAGATTTTAATTTTTTTAATTTCTTAACTCTTTCTTTTTTACTTTTATAAATTTAAAATTTTAATTTTGCATTGACTTTGCGGCTTGCCTCAATAGGTTGTGAGTTCTTCTTCAGCTGAGAGGAATTGGGGTACATACTCATTTATCCACTCGGTTAACCGCAACAAGTTGGGAGCAAAAAGGTGGAGGATTTGGTCTTTGTGCATTCTAACTTGTGCCTTCTATCACATAGGAAGGATGAGTACAGAAAAGGGCCAACAAAGTGTTGGGATATAGACCCAGAGACTCCAAACTTGGATGTTTCCATTGCTAACTTTCATTGCTAGACCCGGACCTAGATAGTACCGGACCTAGATAGTACATGCATGAGCTGCAAAGTGGGGCTAGCGGGAGCGGCATTGCTGATGGTTCTAGTTGTACTCTTGATGCTTGTGGTTCTAATGAACCACATGATGGTAGTGATGCTCTCATTGAAGACATTGGAGAAGATGTAGAGGAATTAGACTATTACTAATTAGAATGTTGACGTATCTTCATTTTTGTGTTTACAATGTTACATTGTAACATTTTGATTTGAACAATGTACGCTTATAAGTTCGAACAATGAATATCATGGAAAAATGCATTGAATTATCAATATGTTTGAACTTTTGTGGCTATTTCACTTATGTATATTTCAAATTTGTTTAATCTATGCATAATGCATGTGTAAGGCTGGAATTTTGCTTATCTTGTTACTTTTAAAAATATTTTAAATATTTTATATGTATATTGTATTGCCGTACCCAAGTGCCATACCCGAGCCCCCAAAAAAATTGCCGTATCAGCGCGGGATCCCGTACCCGTACCCGCACGCATACGCACATCGGCTACCTAGGAAATATCTAATATCTTAGGTATCAAAATTGGTAAGCTTCTGGAAAATACTTGGGCATGCCTCTCTTTACTAGGGCTATGTGGAAAAACCTATGGCAAAATCTGATTTTGAAGGTGGAAGCCAGAATTTTGTCCTAAAAAGGCAAATGCTTTCCTTGGCGGGCAGACTTCTTTTGGTAAAAACAGTTTTGCAAACTATTTGAACTTATTTACTCTCAGTCTTGAAAGTACCAATGGGTGTCCTCAAGTCTCTGGAGAAGATTGCCAAAAAATTCCTTTAGCAACACACTGTCAGAGATCAACATTTTCCATCTCCTCAACTGGAAAAAGGTATGCTGGTCAAAAAAATTCGGGAACAAATTTAACAGACTTGGGAAAACACAACGTCGCTTGGGGAGCCAAAATCCTGTGGCGGGCATACTTCAATTCGGAGCAACTTTGGAGCAAACTAATCCGAGCCAAATATTTGGACTCAATGATTTCGGAAAGAATCTTCTCCACACTGATCTCCCAAGTGGCTCAACCATCTGAAATTTCCTATACTCAATTATGCCAACCATTAAGCAAAATTTATCTTGGTTGGTGGGCTACAACACAAAGATAAATTTTGGGCTGACTCATGGCTGGGATTTCTTGCCTTGGATTCAATCATTGCTCTCAATGACATCCAAGAAATTTCCAAAGAATGACGGGGTGTCCGATTATTGGACTATATCACTGTAGATGATCTCAATTATCCTGCCCTCAAATGGAAAGACTGGTCCACACTGGATGCAGACCTTGTGTAGAATGCCCACATTGCAAACATCCTCTCCCAAAGATGCCTACCGATCGGGGTGGAGTAGGATAGCTTAATATGGAATGCCTCTAACTTAGGCACGTATGAGGTCAGGATATGCTACCATCGGCTGATCTTGCAAACAGTGGTCCATCCCACTGATAATTGGCCGGATAAGTTTTTTTGGGGAGCATGGATACTGCTTTCTGCTCTCAACAAGATACTAATGTTTGACAACCTCATCAAACGAGGATTCCATGGTCCTTGTAGATGTATTTTTTGCAAAAAAGCGACAGAATCTGTGGGCCATATACTACTGCACTGTCCCTTTGCAACCAAAACATGGCATTGGGCATTCCAAAAACTCTGTTTTATTTTGACCTTCCCAAGATCCATCCGCCACCTCTTATCTGAATGGTACTACCCACCACACACCCCTCATTCCCTTGGGGGAAGCTGTCCCATTATTGATTCTATAGAACATATGGCTAGAAAGGAATCAAAGGATATTTGAAGGGCAGGCAATGGCATGGGACAAATTCATACATAGGTTAGACGCTCTAATTTTGAATGGATCAATTCCACTCTTCGTTCCAAAAAAATATCCAATGCTAAGGGTAATCAAGAGATTCAACGAAATGGCCCCTCATTAGATGGAATCATCCCAATACCCCGCCTCACCCACAACACCCCAATTTGATCTCCAAGCCCAAATGGATGCCTCCCCCTCCAAATTGGATTAAATTAAATGTGGATGGTGCAAGCAAAGGTAATCCAGGCATTTCTGGTTTTGGTGGTATCCTCAAGGATTCTAAAGGCAATCTAATAATGGCTTGTTCTAGTCATATACCAAAGGCCACGAATAATGAAGTAGAAGCCATTGTTGCGGTTGAGGGTATTTGCATGGCGAAAGAATTGAACATCAAGCTCATGCAAATTGAAGGAGATTCATAGATTATAATAAATGCATTAAAAAAAAAACACCCCCTGTTGGAAGCTCCATTACATCTTTGGCCCGACCTATAAGACATTGGAAGAGTTTGATCAATTACAAATTCAACACAACTGAAGATCTTCCAATGTGCCGGCCGACTTGCTCGCGAACTATGGAACTGAGCTACCCTCCTTCTCCTTGTTCTCCAACTCGGACATGACGGATTGGTCTGGGCTCCATGTCATAATTACATCAGAAGCCACAAATTGAAGCCACCATATCATTCATTTATAATTTTGATTGTTAGCATGCTTCATGCTTAATCCCGTGTCCCTCCCACAAACTTTGCATCATGTTTCCTTTCTTGAAGATCTCATTTGATCTTCACATTCTTCACTTGTCATTTCAAAACCATCCCTTCCATTTTGAATTGGGGAATGTATCTCTTTTGACGCGTCTTGTAGGTCTCATTCCAAACACTTCCTTTATCTCCCCTGCTTCATTCTTGTTGCTTCAATGGCACTAAAATCCCGTCCTCAATTCGCACTAACTTTCAAGCAGTTGCCCCAACTTCTCTTTAATGCTTGCTTTCGGGCTGATGATCATAGCAATGATTTTCTTTGCCATATCCTTAACATAGCTGGCCTTGTCGAGTTTGATGACCAATTCAAGGCGGAGGAAATGACGGTGGACGCAATCCAACAATCCTTTATTGCCCACACGACGCTTTCATCCGCCCTTTTTCTATATGCTTTAATTTATTGTTCATCATGTGTTTCACCCTGCTCATGACTGCAAAGGGGAATTGAAATCAACTTGGAAATTTTTAAGCTAAAGCTCAACGTTCATGCTCTCGATTTAAACCTTTCTTTCCTCTTGGATGAAGGATTGGTCAAGCGATCCCATTTTGAGGTCCTGACCAAACCCCCCACATCTCCAAAAGCTAAACAACCATCTATTATTGCGTTGGCTCGTTGGGTCGAGCTGCTTGAAGAATTGGTGTGTAACCCACAACGCCGAGGAAGGAAGAGGAGAAGCCCTAAAAAAAGGAGCTTCTTTGCACTCCAAAAGTAGTCCAACAATCGAAATTGGGCACTACAAAACCTAGAGGTCATCGACCATTCTTCAAGAGATCTCTCTGGCTAGGAATGGATGTGTTCTATGAAAGATAACATGCATCTCAAAGCTATACTGGTTGGCCCAATGTGATTCCTCTCGAAGCTATGTGAAATGGGGATGTTAGACATGAAGCACAGTAGCATTCACAATGGGTGCACGTGGGAACTTCCAGTGTTCTGGAATGCAAGGAAGGCCTCCTCTCCAAGTATGCTCGCCACCATTTGCACCAACTTGGCATGTCAAAGAAGACTCACTGGATCAAAGCTTTGGGGTTCTTTGTTTGATCGTTCCCTCTCTCTTTTGTAAACTCATTTCTTTTCGTATATATGATCTATACGTAATTGTTTTCGTTCCACCTTTTGGTTTGGATGTGGAGTGCTCTAAGCTTCTTCCTCTTCTTGTTGATTGTCTCTTCCTCCCTTCTTCCACACCATAGGGAACTATTCCCACACATTCCTCTCTCTTCATTATCCGAGTTATATGTATTCATTAACTATTATCATGGGTGAGGGCTGCAATAGACCCCTCAAATCACCTATCGAAAAAAACAATCTGGTGAGAGTTTGTAGCTCTTGAGATACATGGTACATCACATCCTCAAATTGGCTATGAAGGGAAGAGGGGTTTCGATACTATGCAATGGTTTTCCTTTGTAGGTGTATGCAACCTAAATTTTGGTGAGTGGAAGAGTGGGAGTAATAACCGGGATATGGTAAGTTGAATACGGATGGGGCTTCCAGAGGAAATCTAGGAAAGTTGCTATGGGAGGCATTGGTAGGGATGTTGAGTGTGGGGTGCAATTCTTTTTTTTGAGAATCTTGGCTCTACTACCAACAATCTTGCTGAGGTGAAAGCTATCTACAAAGGCATGCAAGAGGCCTTGAAAATTGGATGGCATAAGATCCAGGTTGAGTTGGATTCCCAAATCATTATCCACTTGCTTTCTGATAATAGATTGGATTCCCCTCCCAATTGGCGTATTGCCAAAGAGGTGTGGAAGATAAAACAACTAAGGGGAAAATTTCAAGAGGTCCAATTCAATCACATTCCTCGTGAAAGGAACAAAGTTGCTGATGGACTGGCTAATTGGGCTCTGGACAACAAGGACCTGTTTTGCTATGGCATGCCCCCTCCATGGTGGTCCAACAAGCTTCAGGAGGATATCAAATATATTCTTAATCTTGATTCTTTGTCATGATTATTTCCTCTACTTTTTTGTTGTATAATGCTCAAGCTTGGACCAATAGCTTTCAGGCTTGGCACAACCAAATATGTAATTTTGAGTTTTACATAATATAAAGTTCTATTGGTGAAAAAAATATCGAAGATCGTATGTGGAGGAGAAAATTGAGGAATATGCTTGTTGATTTGTCTAAGGCGGTGGCTGCTCTTGATTCTAGGTTTTTGGATGGTGGAAGGGGCCTAAAGCCTCATGTTTGGGAAAAACATGAGCAAATTGCCCATGTTCGTGACAAATCCTAATGCGGAAGGGAATATTTTCATAATCCAAAGGTTGATCCCATTCAATTCCATCCATATCCAAAATGATTTGATCAAAAAGAGTTTGTTTGAGATCAAGGTTGATGCAAATTTGAAATATCCCCAAATGGATATTTTTGCCCTAAGTTGGGTTTTAGGCAAATCCCAACACCCAAATGCAAATCGAAATCATATATATCAGATTTTTAGTATGCAGACCTGAACTTTATCATGAATTTTCGACTTGAATAGTTACATTAACTTATACTAAACAGCCCACACTTCATTCTTACCCACTCCCAAGCATCTTATAGATTTTATGAACCCTAATCAGATCATGATTGGTGTAAAAGACCATACAAATTTCAGTTTGTTGACTGCTGCAATTTTAATCCAGAAATTGCGACTAGGATCTATTGCAAAACCTCCACACAACACTTAAAAATATGTTTTTCCAATCCATATTAATCTCCCAATTTTTATCAGTCCATACATGCAATAAAACTCAAATTTTGGAGAGAAATAAGGCTGAAACAGTACTCAGAATTCTGCGGATTTGTATGGCTGAGAATAGCACTTTTTAACCCTTTGTTGGTACCCAAATTGATTCTCCCTCAGAAGTTGAGCAGCATCACAAATTTGACAAGAAGCTTAGAGACAAGCAAATCATGTTGTGTGTCGTTTTGTAGCCGGGGAAGAAATGCAGCTTGCTCTTTGTCACTTAGATGTGGAGAAATGGATAGCACCCTCAAGAGGATTTGATCTATCCTCACTACTTTATGGTTGTGCCTTTCAACCAGGGTGAGAGGACCCTTTTGTAGCCTGTTGTTTGTGGAGGAGATGGAGATGTCCTTCTTTGCAAAGTTATTAAGAAGACCTTGAAGAAAATATGATCAATACAACAAAAATCTAACTCTCATGAGTTGTCACCCTAGATAATGGAGATATTTTCTAAGCAAGGTTTAGGCTACTAAAGACAATGAAAACCTGATTGCTTCTGCATGTTTTGGTAATATAAATTATGCATTTGTACACACAAGACAAACAAGGGTAGTATGGGTAGGATTGGTTGTTTTTAAATGAATTTTGGTGGGAGGTGAGGTAGAATGAACTTGATTTGCTAGATCTTTGAGAGCTTTTACAAAAATGGAAGGCTTGATCAACAGAATGCTTTAGAACAACTAAAATGTTCCTTTAACCAGAAGGTGTGCTTCAATGGAGGCCCAGATCAACACGTTTTCACACAAACTTTAAGAATCCAAAATGAAGGCTCAAATTGAAAAACTTAATTGAACATTATCAGCCTTTGTTTTATCACGCCTAAGATACCCTCAAAGGCTAACAACAATCTTATCATCATGCTAGGAGTAAAGTGATTTTAAATTTGTTTATTTCACTATCAAATGAAAGCTCTTATGATAAATGAAATTACAAATGCCACCAAACTATCACAAGGATAAGATCTTGTGTGATTCACAAAGATTTCAATGTAAGATTGCAATGGGAACAAGAAAAACTATTTGCATACATTCAGAAATGAAAAGACACAATTTTGCTCAAAATCAACATAGATTAACTCAAATTTGATTAAATTCATCAAGTAGGGGAAAGTTTCTAGAACAATCTCAGAGCTTGTCAATGGTTGTACACTTGCAACAACCTTGACATGATCAAATTTAACCCAAAAGAACTAAACAGGTTCGTCAGATGATTTCTCAGAAAGATGGGCTTTGTCAAACTTTTTCTTAGGAATTAACTCCCGAACTTTAACACTCCAACCATTTGCATGACAAATTCATGCAATTTATAACATTTTTTTACAATGAGTTTCCCCCAAAAATAAAAAAACATTTAAAGCACCATTGCTTGTTACGATTTTGATCGTGATTCCCAGAATCAAATTTGCAAAAAAAGTTGTCAGGTGCTCAGAGGGAAAATCTCTTCAAATATTTCCAGCATTCAATTCTTTCATCTGGTAAATCACTCTTCATCTCACGCGCCAACTACTTCCTCCTCTAATCTGTCAAATCTGGTTTCTTGCATGCCAAGGAAAGAAAGATTGGAAAATCAGATTGAATCCAATAGTCAGATCACATCTTAATGGTAAAAGACGTTTTCAGATCTTCCCACCAAATCAAGATATCAAATTAATTCTCCTCTTCATTTGACGTGTAGGAGACACCAAGAAATGATAAAAACCATAAAAATTCACATCCCTAGGAGCTTTGGAGCAAAAATGGCGGAAAATCAGATATAGATGCATAGTTTGTCGATTTCCCTTTTGAATTTGGACCGTCCACGTGGGAGATCCGAGTTAAGACGGGCTGGGGTTCTTTTTTACCTTTTACAACTTTTGGGAAAAAATGCAAAATTTCTCATTTTGCTCCGCCCCTCCACCTTTGAAAAACGGGCTTGACACATGTCCCAATGTGGGTCCCAGCGGAACCGCGACTTGATTATGCTATTTTACTTGTTTTTTGGAAAAAGGAAAATTTTCCAAATTTTCCTCGCAGCCCCGCCCTTCCGCCTTTAGCTTCTGATGTGGGTCCCAAGTGGAATCGTGTTTCCTTTTACACTTTAACCCCTTTTTTCATAAAAGGAAATTTTTCCAAATTTCCCGAAAGTACGCACCTCCGCCGTTGACCTTTCAAAACAAATTTTGACTATTCTCTGTCGGGCTTGCGGGTCATTTTGATGACTTTAATCTTTTTGACAATAAGAGGCAAAAATCCAAGTTGCCTCTAATGGCCCGCCTCCCCGCCTTTTGACTTTTCAAATTGCCACGCGTCTCAATGGCGCATTTTAAGATGGTCCCCAAAAGTAGAGACCCCAAACAAGCGCGGGCTCAACACGTGTCTCAGTCTGGCGCAGTCAGTCTCAAAAAAGTTGAAGGTTTAGCAGAAGGCGCCATGTGTCTTAGGCCCCTTAGGAAGTTGCTTGAAAAGTCTAAGTAAAGGAAGGCCCGACGAAACCTCCACGTGTCTTTATGGCGCAACTTCAAGATGGTCCCCAAGAGCGGAGACCCTGAATGAGCGTGGGCTCACCACGTGTCCCAGGCCTTAGAAAATTTCTTTAAAAATTTTAAGTACAGAGCGGAGCCGGTGGAAACCTCCACTTGTCCCTCTGTCGCAATTGTTAAGGTGGGACCCTGAGGCAGATCCTCAAATGAGCGCCAACCCACCACGTGTCCATGGCCTACCAAAATTGTACCAGCTGCATGAAAAATTTGTCTAAGTCCTAGGCAAAGCAAGCGGAATCCTCCACGTGTCCCCCGGCGCAACTCCAAGGCCAAACCAAAAGGTGAGTCTTCAAACAAGCGCCTGTTCCTCCACATGGACAAGTTTTGGGTTGAAACGATCCATAGAGTTTTTAGAGTGCCCCATCGAGCCGCATCCAACCAAAAAGGGCCACGTTTCCACTGATGCAGAGATGTAAATTTGACGGGAAAACACACCGTCAAACCATAAAAATGCAGGAAAACCACCATTTGAGCCCGGAGATGAAATTTTCTTCAAGGACAGAGAATTTGGAAATGTTATAAGGTTCAAACATGATCCTCGAGCTACATCCATTCATGTTTCTTCAGGTATTTGGGACAAAAGGTGACAGGGAAAACAACACACGACTGTGGAAAATGGAAGGAAAGGAACAGCCCGAGTTTTACGCCCAATTTTCAGACACCTTCAGATGGACAGAGAAACGAAAAACAAATTCTGGATCTTTAAGTGATCTTTGACCAAGGAAGGAATTGATCATGGCAATCAAATGGAGGACAGAGTCTTCAAGCACCAACACGGGAGATAAAAACTTGACAAAGGCCGCAAACTGAGGGATTTTAATGACAAACGGGGCGAGACTAATTTGAGCACCAACACCCTTCAAAAGTTCTGCAAACAAGCTATTTGGACTCACAAAAATCAGATTATAATAGAGCAATACAAAACAGACCTGGAGTACCTCAAGACAACTCAGATTTGGAAATGAGTGGGTCGCTCCACCATGAGAAATATTAGCAAATAACTGTTGCAACAAGATCCACAAACCTTCTACCAATCTGCTTTATTAATAGCTGCAAACTATAATAAACACTGTTGGAAAATAGTAGAAAACTTTGCAAAAACCATGGAAAATCCTATGTAGAAATTCCCCCAAAACTCTAAGAGGGTTTTCGTCCTCAAGAGGTATAAACTAAGGGTTTTCGTCCTTAGAATATTTTTATACAAAAGCACCAGGCTTAAGATAAAATTCAGATTTGATAAAATGAGTATGAGATGTCTCTCCTCTAAGTCGACCTTTCTTTTAAAGGGAAAATTGACCCAAAAGGACCTCCATAATCACCAATCACAATTGGTGATTATTTCTAAACATAAGTCCCAAAACTCTCATCTCTCCAAGTCGCATTTTCCTCCTAGGGAGGATACAAATTTATCATGGGCCTTATACTACCCAAGTGGCTAATATTCCTTCTCTAGGCAAGTCGCCAAACTCCCTAGGAAGGATACAAAATTAATATTAGACCCCCGCAGCTCCCCCTTTGCACTTTTCTAGATATTACAACTTAATTTATAAGTGCATCCTTTTATTAAGCCAAATAAATAATTATAAGTGCTTTAATAATTATTTTATTTTCTTTAGGCACTTATAATAATTTATTGTGACTTAAGTCACCCTTATATTTTTCCTTTGGCCGTCGGGTTGACAAAATGGGCCAAAGGTCTTCGATTGGGAAAAGGGGACATTAAAAAATTTGAGCATAGATAAGGACTCTTGGATTCTTAGTGAACTCTAATGTTGTGATGTATTCTTTCAGTGGCAGATCCAATCTTGTGTAGACGGAATTCATCCCAAAGATTCACTTGGTAACAATGGCGGCCTGTAATGCCCCTTTCCGGGCTCTAACTGAAACAAAAGGGAAATTGCACAAACCCCAATAGATAGTAAACTAAAATTTATGACAGCAAGGTACAACAGTCTGTTTTTTATAACAGCAGCAAGGAAAATGCAATATCTCTCAAAAATGCATCATTTACACCATCTAAAGCATGTAGGGAACCTTAGAAATATTTTAGAACAAATATAAACCTTCAATCACTAGTTGGAATTTATTTAATTAAATATAATAACAGCAGTGAGCAACCTTACAAATATAGTTGGAAATGACGATTTCTAAGCCCCAAAATGAAGTATAAATGTAGATTCCAGCTGCTAAAAATAGGAGAATTACAATGGTGGCTGGATTTGTAGTTGCTCGTGCCCTAGAAGACCCCAAACACCACCTTAGGACAAGTCGCCACCCTAGGAGAGGGCTGGAAATGCCTTCAAAACTGAATACAACTCCTTATGAGATCACCTTGTTGCAAGCTTGAGGGGTTTCGTCCTCAAACCAGCCCACTATTGAGAGGTTTTGTTCTCAATAGGTTTTCCAAGAGGGTTTTCGTCCTCAATGGAAGAGAGAGAAAACAAACATGCTCCAACTCCAAGAGAAATAATTTCCAAAAGTATGCATAACCTCTTCCAAGCCAAGCGAACCCCTTTTTATAGCTTGATGTGGCGCCAAAGATCAATTAGAATGCCTCTAAAGAGGACTGACCTCATACTAGTTCCTTTTCTCTTCTATTTTTCATTTGTCTTTTCTCCTTTGCCTAGCCGACCTGACTATACTTAGAAAACTACTAAAAAAATGCAATGCTCACGAAAACAACTGAAAAACATGACATTAACTCCCCTTGCTCATTTCCTTTTTTGCCCACGGGAAGTGGAATGGACTCAAGGTCTTCCAAGAGGACTAGCGTTGAGAAGGGGACATTACACGGCCTAACCCATATAGGTATCACACGATTAAAGACAGGGGACCGATGTTTCATAAATAGTCTTGATTTATTGTAAAAGCATGGTCCTCCTCAAAGGCTAATCTTGCTCTCTGTGTGGTGTTACAAATGGCCATGAAGTAACCCCTGGGCATCATAAGAATTTCCATAGTCCTTGATGGTTTCTAGTTAGCTTGAACCCAGATGTTGAGGATTTGGGTTTTGGAAAAGCTCATATGAATTTGTTGACGAGAAATTTTTTTGTGAGGAGCTAGAGGCAGTTTTCCTTGTCATCTAAGGAGAAAGAGACCTTTGAGGGCTCATCCTTTTTGAGGTAACAACCATTCTGGGCTGGAAAGGAGGGCCTTGTGATGGTACAAGGAGCATGGTATTGTAGAAATTATTGGAGTTTTTCTTTGCCTATTGATGCAGGAGCATTTGGGTGCACAAGTAATCGGCATCGCCCAAAAAGACTAAGTAGGGACAAGCGTTTTGAATAAGGAGTTTGATCTTTGTGAAGGTTGAATGCTTATGTGCTAGGTACAAAGGTGTGGAAGCAAGGCACAAAGGAAACATTTTTGCTATTGGATAAAAGGGGCGCAAACACATATTTTACGCAAACAAAAGTCTTATTTAGCCTTGCCCAATAACATGTTACTTGCAATGTAGTGGGATTGGAAGGCTTGTGTGCAATCTTGGTTTCTTGCACACACTTGTGCAAGGAAGTGTTGAAGTGACATGCACATGTCAGTTGGATTCTACATCGATGGGAATGCCATGTGTCACACATAGAAGACCATGACAATTTAGAATGCATAATGGTTGGAGGATGACAAGTCACATGTAGACAATTCGTTGACAAGGAAGGGTGAAGTGTTCCAACTTCCATAACTACTTCCAATGCCTATAAATATGTTGGTCAAAGTCAATGAAGGGCTTGACAGCCAAAGTAGGAATATGCACAACCGATTCTAGAAGAATACTGCGAGTTGCTGTGACCTAAGTGTGATGAAGGAACCATTCTTAGTTCAAGTAGAGTCTTATAAAGCTTGCAAGTCTAGAATAGAAACATTTTTCTTGAATATCCCATTTGGGATCATTGTAACCTGTAATTTTAAGCAATTTAATAAACCATATTCTTGTTTCTAAAACTGAATTTCCTCCATTTAATAAAAAAGTTTGTTCTTTGTGTTTTGCTCTGGGTAGGATCTCTTGTTTTGCATATCCGTTATAGGTAGAGGCGCATAATTATTGTGGTTTATGTGGTCTAAGGTAGTCCTTCATTGGTCCCCCTAATCATGACTACATCATTTTGTACCAAAACATGTTCTATTTGACGCGTGAATTTTGTTTTCCACATTTGCAAAGTTTGGCTAGAAACAGTTGAAGACATCTTCCAACACAAAATCTGTGTAGAAGGTGTAGAGATTGTAGTTGTAGTAGTTGTTTGGAGGAAAAGAAATGGCAAATAGAGGAGTTCCTCTTAGAGGAAAAGAAAATAGATCACTGAATTCAAGTGATGATGAGAAGCCTGAAGTGAACATAGACGAGTTTTATGTTGAACCAAAAGATAAATTGATAAAGGCCATTGCTAGAATAGGATGCAAGTCGCATATGAACATCCACAATTTTGGAAGCTTATGCCCTGTGGATTTGGGAGATTGGATCATAGACTTGGACAAGTACTTTGGTTACAAATTTATAGAAGACCCCAAAAAGGTTTGGTTTACATGCACAAATTAGAAAGGACATGCATCCTTGTGGTGCGGTCATGTGCGGACTGAGATAGAGAAGGGATAAGGATAAAATCAAGCTTGGAATCAACAAAGAAATTCCGAGGGACACAAAGAAGGAACACGTGTTTTACACTCACACCGAATCCCGCAAAGGATAAGTGCATAAGACAAGGAGAAACACTTCTGTGGGGAGTGAAAGAGATGTTGGAGTTTGAAGAGATCATTTCTAATAATTTGCCAGATGGGTTGTTGCCCATGCACAATATGTCACTGAATGGACTTAATACTAGATTTGAGTTAACCGAACAAAGTTGTGCACAAAATATGCCACAAGAGAATGAGGAGTTGACGAAGCAAGTGTGAGAGCTTCTTGAGAAAGGGCTGATTCACGAGAGTTTTAGCTCGTGTGCAGACTTCAAAGCTAAGTACCAAAGAAAGGAGGAGAATGGAGAATGTGCATTGATTCCAGGGCCACCAATAAGATAATCAAGTACAAATTTCCCTTACCGTTCATGGATCATTTGATGGATTTCATGAGTGGATCAAAATACTTCACAAAAATTGATTTGAAGAGTTGCTTTCATCATATTAGGATTAGAGAGGGAGATGAATGGAAGACCGCATCAAAATGCCCGATGGTTTGTAGGAGTGGTTGGTTATGCCATTTGGTTGGACTAATGCATCAAGCACATTCATAAGACTCACGAACGAGGTACTAAAGCCTTTTTGACAATTATGTCTCTATTTATGTGGGTGACATTTTGATATTTAGAAGGACTAAGGAGGAGCACTTGGCGTACTTGAGACAAGTGTTGCAGTTGCTTGTGCGAGGAGAAATACTTCTAAATTTGAAGAAATTCAGCTTCATGAAGGAAGAACTTGTGATTTGTGGTATCTCAAGAAGGATGAAGATGGATCTAGAGAAGTTGAGAACTATTGCGGAATGGAAATCACTGTTGAGAACCTTTGAAGCATGCAATTTCTATGGAATAACGAGCTTCTATAGGAAGTTTAGAAGAGAATTCAATGGGATTTGTGCACCTATCATGAAGGCAGTGAAGGGTGATAGGATGGATTGTTTTTGGACTATAGATGCGAATTATTATTTCTAGAATTTCGAAGGAGGTGACAGAACAACTAGTGTCGACATTGCTTGGTGTTCAACAATGTGTTTCAGGTAGATTGTGATGCAAGTGGCATAGCCATTAGAGTTTGTTATGAGTCAAGAAGGTAAGCCTATTGCTTACTTCAATGAGAAATTGAATGACACAAGGAAAAGTAATTTAGTTTATGATGAGGTGCCCTATGTAATCTCCCCTTTTCCATGTTAGTCACTATGAAGGCCTTGGGCCCATTCCACCTTCCATGGGCTTCAAGGAAGGAAAGCAAGGGAGATGAACATTGCCATAATTGTAAGTGATTGCATTTTCCTTATTTATTTGATTACTAATTATGGCTTGGAGTGATTCGATTAGGTTATAGGATGTATGACAAAGCAAAAAGGAACTTCTATCTTCTCCTTCATTAAGGTTGGACTTTTTAAGAGCTACAATGAAGATGAATTCCCTTTCTCTTTTTATGAGGTCAGTCTTCTTAAGTGAAGATTAAAAGTGCACTTCCCCCTTCATTAAGAGGTTGGTCATGAAGATTGATCTTCTAATTCATCCTTGGCGCCAAAGAAGGGTACTTAAGGAGGTTTAAATGGAGGAGGGGGATCATTATCATTCATCATTTGACATTTACTTGGATTTGGAGCTAGTGTAGCTTCTCTTCTTGCCATTGAAGGATGAAACCCCTTCCTTGGTTACCTATTGAGGATGAAAACCTTCAATAGGATCACACTTGGGGATGGAAACCCTCTTGTGTGCATTGGTGGCTTCATTCGGGAGTCACAAGTGGACTTCATTGGCAAATTTCTAGAACAACAAGGTGTTTATCCGTGCATAGGGAACTTCTACTCCAGCTAGGGCACTTTCAAGGGTGTTGGCACCCTTCCTCCACTTGATCTACCCACTTGGGAAGTTCGGGATCACTTTTGGAGGGGTTTCCGTGGTTGGAAAATTGTGATTTCACTTTTATTTGATAGCTGGTCTCTCTGAGATCATTTTGAGCATTTGTTTGTGTTGAAACTCCAAGTATTGATGGAGTTATGAATTTTGAAGTTTCAGCTGTGTTTGCACTTGAATTAAAATTATAAAATATATATTTGCTCCAGATTTCATCTTGCTGGACTTATGAAGTGTTTGGGATATTTCTATATTGATTTTCAATCTATATTGCATGAGAATATTGTCTTGAAAAGCCCATACAGTTCACTGCCCTAGGAAATAGAAAATCAGGTTCATTGCTAGGGCTAAGTGGTGATATTGTTGGCTGCCATATGAATTCCTTTGCTGTCATAAATATTCAGATTTCTCTTTGTTGCTAATGCCATTTTCAGTTTGTTCCTCTAAGGTTAAAGTGATTGACCAGTGGTTGTAATAAAAATCAGAAGTTGTCATTTGGGTTTGAGCCAAAACCCTTATTTTCAGTTTCAGCCCTAGAAAGGGACATTACACCCTATGCTATTGGACAAGCATTGAAGAAGGGGAGGCACTATATATTGTTAGAAGAAATCGTATCGTACATGCATTACCAAGCTCTGTAATTTATAAACAGTCAAGGTAAGTTGGATCAAAGACATAAAATATGTGGAATAAGTTAGTCATTTGTCTTAAAATATAGGAGCGGAAAATCTTACAGAGTTGCAAATGCACTAAGTAGGAGATGCATCTTATTCATTGAGATGCATGTGGAGCTCATGGGATTTGATTTCGTTAAAGAGTTACATGTGAAAGATGAGTATTTTAAGGATGCATGGAAGTTTTGTGCCGAACCAGTGCGTGCAAACAAAATGCCTAGCTGGATTATTTTTGCAATAGGGAATGTTGTTCAAAGGAGTGTAGTTGTGCATACTTGGGGGAATCTATGCGTGGCAGTTTGGTCAAAGAGAATCATAGTGGAGGATTGGCTGCTTATTTTGGTGTTGATAAAACATTGTTTCAGCTAAGTGAGGTGTATTTTTGGCTATGCAGGACTATAGATGTGTGCAGATATATTCAAGGATACAAAATGTGCCAATTGACTAAAGGGAGAAGTCAGAATGCAGGGTTGTATCAACCACTGCCAGTACCTGAGAAGACCATGGGAGCATTTGAGTATGGATTTTGTTCTTGGTTTGCATGGAACACAAAAGGGCTATGATTCTATATTTATTGTGGTAGATAGATTTTCAAAATGACTCATTTTATTGCTTGCAAGAAGACAAATGATGTTACACATGTAGCTAATCTATTTTTCAGGGAAATGGTGAGGTTGTATGGATTGCCGTGCAAGATTGTATCTGAGATATATACTAAATTTGTGGGACACTTCTAGAGAACATTGTGGAAGAAGTTGAACACCAAGTTGCAGTTTAGTTCCTTAGACAGAAGTGATTAATTGGAGTTCGGGTAATTTGTTGAGATGCCTAGTGGGAGAGTAGCTTGGACTTTGGGTCTCAGTCTTAGCACAAGTGGAATTTGCATGCCAATGATTCAGTAAATAGAAGTATTGGAAAATCCCATTCCAAAATGTTTACGGGAAAAGTTCGTGAGGTGTTGCAGAATTGTGAGACATAAAGGAAGAGATAGGGAGGAGCGTAGGTGCAAAGATTTTGTGGAGTATATATGTGAGGTGCACAAGAAAGTGCGTATACAATTGAATAAGACCAATGCGTAGGAAGCAACATGTAGATAGTAAAGGAGAGAATTGGAGTACCAAGTGGGAGACATGGTCTTGACACCCTTGTAGAAGGAAAAGTTCATTAGAGAAACATATGACAAATTGAATTGGAGGAAAATTGGATCATCTAAGGTATTGTGAAAATTTGCAACCAACACATATGCGACAAAGTTGAATGATGGGATAGATATATCATTTGTCTTCAATGTGGGATATTTGTACCCTTATACTGATGGAAAAACAAGCATAAAAATGACAGTGCAGATTGTAGAAACTTGGATTGTAGACAACAATTGCTTGAGAAAGTGCATGAGAAGATTGAGCACGTGATTGACACTAGAGTCAAGAAGACACACAAGAATGGGTACAAAGAATATTTGGTCAAGCGGAATGGCTATGAAGTTGAAGATGTGATGTTAAAAGCATATGAAATTGCTAAACATGGAAGATTTGCTGAAGACCTCATGGAATGCAGCTCATGTTCATTTCTCTTACCTTGGTTGTATGATGTAGGAGCATCTGCGCATACAAGTGATCCACATCACCCAAAAAGACTAATGATTAATGCTTTGAACAAGGAGTTTTATCTGGTGTGAATGTTGAGTGCTTGCGCAAAGGTGTTGAAGCAGGGTGCAAAGAAAACATTTGTGCTATTGGATAAGAGGGGTGCAAACAGAAGTCTTGTGCAGCCTTGTGGAAAAGCAAGTATCTTACTGTGGCGCATGCAGTGGAAGGTTAAATGTTCCACTTCTGTAACTACTTCCAGTGCCTATAAATATGTTGGTTGAATTCATTGAAGGGGTTGTAGCTAGAGTAAGAATATACAGGGCCAAGTCTGGAGACTACGAGTTGCTGTGATGTGAGTGTGAAGGAGGAACCATTCTTGGTTCGAGCAAAGTCTTGCAAAGCTCCTAAGTCTAGGATAGAAGTATTTTGTTTGAATATCCCATTCAGGTCATTGCAACCTTTAATTTTAAGGACTGCAGTAACAAAGCCACATTCTTTGCCCGTAACTGAATTTCCTTATTGAATAAAGTAAACTTTGTTCTTTGTGTTTTGCATTGCATACTATCTCTTGTTTGTATATACCAATTCTGTGCAGTGGCACGTAAGTACTGTGGGCTGTGTGGCCTAACCTAGTCCTTCATTGGACACCCTAACTGCAATTGCATCACCTATTACAGGAATTTCAGGCGAAACTGCAGATTTAGTGCTCAGGACTTTTGGGGAGAGTATGTAGCAGAGGAGGCCATGTGTGAAAGAGCTAGGAACAGCAGCAGTTGACGGTGTCGTGTTATGTAGATAAAAATGCAGATATGTGCCCAGATCACTGTGTAGAAGTTGCAGATATAATGCCCAAAAATAGCAGATCTGTGCCCAATAGTTGCATCAATGAGCACACGTTGCAGATCGGTACCCAAAGCGTTGCAGATTTTTACTAAAAATTCAAAATCAGTGCTAAAAATTACAGATTTGTGCTCAGAGTTGCAGATCAGTGCCTATAAGTCACAAATCTGTAATAAGCTTTATGTATTAACGTCATATGAACTCTTCTATGCGTTGAAAATCAATCTTGCTACAGAATAGATGTCTTTGATTAATCAGAGTCCCCCAAGGAAGGAAATTATCCTCTTGTTTAGACCCATGACTATAGAAGATGAGACTTGGGTGTCCTGCAATACTTATTTTTCGTTCTCGTAAAGTTCATATACATACATACATCCATACATCCATACATACATCCATGCATGCATGCATACATACATCTATGCATGCATACATACGTCTATGCATGCATGCATCCATCCATGCATAAATAGTACATGCATACATACGTCTATGCATGCATGCATCTATGCATACATAGTACATGCATACATAGTACATACATACATGCATACATACATTTATACATCCATGCATACATGCATGCATGCATACATACATACATACGTGCAATGCTTACATCCATGCATACATGCATGCATACATACATGCATGCATACATACATGCATCCATACATGCATACATACAGGCATACAGACACAGACACAGACACGCACACGCACACACGCGCAGACATAGACGTACACAGACAGACACACACAAACACAGACACAGACATACACACAAACATTCACACAAACATTCACACAAGCATACATACATACATATGTACAATCTTCTCTTTTCCTTTATATCACGTGACCAATATTTTTGTGAATGTAATTGTCTCCATGGTTTGAGGGATGTGTTAAGATGTCAATAAGCTTTTGCTGCTTTTTCCTGAGAAAAGCTCATTTTTCCTACATAGAAGTTTCTTATATTCATGCATCTTGTGTTTCCCTAACCACTTGGCGATATTATTCGAGCAGATTTGCATTTTTCATCTTACCTTCCATTAGAAGGCGTCTAACTGGGTTTTCTGATCTTACCAATCTGAAGATATTCCTCATTTGTATAACAAAAGTTCTTAAAAATATTGCTCTTTCCATTAAATAGATAGGCCATGCAACATTCTTGATTGCTCTTTCTACCTGCTGGGCAAAGAATTTTGCTTTTGGTTGTTTAGCCTCCATACAAGTTTTTCAATTTCTCGCTTTTCATCTCATCTTTAGCCACTGCTTTTAGTGAAAAGAAAATGGGCATATGAGGGGATTTTCAAAGCCTCATCTCAATTTTAAAGTCCTCAATCTGATATAAATTGTTTATTTCTTGTGCTATTAAATAGTCCACTATACTCTCCTCTTGTTTGATTTGGCAAATATATCCTACTGTCCCAATAAAATGTGATTTACTATCTACAAATCAAAAGATCAAAGAAGCTGCATAATGATAGTAAATGCTTACCCATCAATGTGGTGTCCCCTATATCAGCCGAAATCCTGTACCGACCCTTCCCTCAGATGTCCTCCTTATCAAGTTCTTCCATCCATATAAGATCTCTACGCTCTATGAAATTACTAAAATCTCCAACTAAAATTACTTCTCCAACTTGTAAGAATTCTGAAATATCTACTGCTAAATACAAAATAGGATCGTCAGGGGGCGTGTTTGATGTTTTATGCAATGGAGATTGAAGAGGAGCAAAGTAGCAAGCAGCTATCCAAATTGTCTCAACCATTATTCATTTCAAGCCATAAAAGTCGTTTATTAATATCAAGTTCGATTACAGATACCTTCTTCTCATATCATTTACAAATATATCAGGCCACACAGCCCTAAATGGTTTACCTCTAATATTATTCTCAGCGTAGTTCTTTTTTAATTTTCTTTCTTTGTGGTATGGACAGGTATCACTTCTGGATACAGATGGTAAAGTAATTGTGAAGGAAGGGCAACTAATTGGTGTTGATGCTGCACATGACTTAGCTGTTTTGAAGGTATGCAACACTGAACTCGCTTCCCTTTATTTGATTATCATTCCCTTTGTTATTTTGAAATGCTATATTTTAACGTTCCTCTCATATAATTATGGATTTGAAGGTTGATGTTCCAGAGAGCTCTCTTAACCCAGCAAGCATTGGTACCTCCCAAAGTTTACGAGTAGGACAGAGCTGCTTTGCCATTGGGAATCCTTATGGATATGATCACACTCTGACGTCAGGGGTATCCCGCTATCTATCTTCATAAATTAGAAAGAAATATCTTAGCATAACCATCTTATAAGAAAACATGTTTCTTTTTCTATTCAAAAAAAGAGAGATGTATATATGTCCATTGTTCAAAATACATATATAGATATGTTTGTAGGAATCTTTAACCCTTTCTCTTATTTGATTATTATGGGTTAAAAACAAATTGGGATTTTATAATGCATAGCGTTAGTGGTGAGATCAGCTTATGTCTAATCCATCAGGATCCGAAGCATGTGGAAGTTCGTGAAAACAATATGCATTATGTAATCCCATCTCTATCGTTGGCTGAGATGTTAAACAGATTATGCTTTAAATTAACAAGATTAAGCAGCCTTTACATGTAATGTCCCCATTTTTGAAGACCCTTAGCCTATCATTCCCCGTGGGCTTTAGGGATGTTGCAAGGGGAAAATTATATTAAATAATTTTATAATATTGCTTGAGAGTGATTTTTATCATTTGACATTATAAACAATATTTATGGAGCAAGTAATTATTTAATTAAATTCCCAAAATGCAAATTAAAAAGGGGAATTAATTAAATAATATTTAGGTGGCTTTTAAATATTAAAATCACCCTTTTAAAAAGGGGACGCCACACCTAGGGAAAATAAACTGCTTTTATTTAATAATTTCCTCCTAGGGATTTTGAATTTTGTGCCTCCTTATAAAAGGAGTGCTAGGATCATTGTTAGACTTATGTTATGATGATATTTATTTTATGCTCCATGCTTGGAGTTGGGATGCATGCCCATTGATGCTTTTCTCTCTCTCTCTGCGTGGGAAGTTAGTGAGCTGGTTTTGATCAATTGAAGTATTCTCTCTTGTTCCATTTGTTGAGTTCTCTTGTGTTGAAGTATGTTCTTTGCATGATTCATACTTGCTAACAATGGCGACTTGATATGGGACTTGTTTTGGCATGTTTTGTGAGTGAACAAGGTAAAATATAATCTGCTCTATGTTGGTATAATTTTCCAAGTGTAGGACTGTTATTTGGAGGGTTTTTGAAGTGTAGAAAGAGCTGAAAATAATTTATGTCATTCCATCTAACCCTAGCGACTAGATTGAGACTTTTGGGGGCTGTTTTGGAGGGTTTCAGTTGTCATAAAATTCAGATCTTTAGTTCTTTGGAAAGATCTTAATTTATAGAATTATCTGCATTTTATTTGAGGGGAAAATATGGGATATTGAAGGAGTTATGCATTTTTGAATATTTCAGCTGTCTGCAGGCTTTTCTGGGTATGGAAAATTGATATTTATATCAGATCTGCAGTTTGGGGTTGATTTAATATTGCATATGATTGTAGAAACTAGGAGAAATAAGGAGAAGATGTTTTCATAATTTTTGGAGTGGATTTGATGCCCTAAATGTGCTGGGCGACCTACTTTTTAGGTCAAAATTAGGGTTTCGGGTTGGCTGTGCAGAAATCTGATTTTTGCATATTGTTCTTCATATTTTTGTGGTCCATTATCCAAAATTTCAGCTCATTTGGACTTCTCTAGCCAAAGATATGAATTTTTAAAAATTGCAGCAGTTGGGGTTTGAAAATTAATTATTTACAGCTGTGTGATCAGATTTGTATGAATTCCTAACTTGTCCTAGAAGGGGACATTATATTACATCTAATGACCTCTCGCTCATCTCAAAATCAGAGGCGTGAAGTGTTGATTTCGTAAAAACTATTGAAATCTAAACTATTTCAAATATCATGCTTTGACATCAAGATTCATAAACAGAGTGAAGAACAACTAATGTCCTCGAGCCTTCTCGCTAGGGTTTCTAATGGTGGCTATCAAAGATGAATGGTTATCATTTTTTTGTGCTTCTGTTGTTTCAAATCGGGGAAGAAGCAAGGTGCAGTAAGAAGGGTTTGATCTAAGTCATTTCTTTTAGTGGTTTAGTTTTTCAAACACGGTTTATTTTCTTTAAAAGCAAATCTTGGGGTGTTTAAAGTTCTCAAAGAATGGACTTGATGTATGTATTTCATGAATTTTGGTCGATGATAAGACCTTTGAAAAGCAATCGAAACTATATTTATCAATTATATTTTCCAAAGATGATAACATAAAAAGTAAAATTGTTTGTATTAGTTAAGTGTCTATCATTGATAGCGATTTTTTGGATCCTTTTTCACTTTCCATCAATTCATTAATTGCTTTATAGATAGATGAAGCAAGGAAAGAATGTCGAGAAAATCTTGCTTCTAGATGATGGATGATACAGATTTGTAATCAAGGCAAGCCACTTCTAAGCACTCTCATGGAAGTGAGATACTTTATGGTATAAAGACAAGATTTACTTATATCCTTAGTCAAAACTCCAATGATGATTCTTATAGAAATATATAAATTGCACATTGGCTCCTTCCTACATATTTATGTTAATTGTAGTATCAAGAAGGCTAATGTCCCTTTCTCCCGGTTAGTTCCACGGAAGACCTTTGGCCCATTCCACTTCCCGTGGGCCCAAGGAAACAACAAGGGAAGTCATTAATGTCATAATTATAAGTTGCTAATTGTATCCATGTATTAAATTTTAGGCAACTTTCTAATTGTGACATTATAAAATAAAGTTGGTGGGGAATGCCTAGCGCCAACTTAGAAAGACAAAAGAAAATATATATATTAAAAATAAAAAGAATGTTATTACTCCCAAAGGAGGTTGGTCCTCATTGGGGGAATGTATTTGAATTTTGGCGCCACTTTTCATTATAAAAGGGGTTGTTTGGGGTGGAGGAAGACACTTGATCATTTGATAATTTTCTTTCTTGGAGTTGGAGCACTCTTGCTCTTTCTTTCTCTCCATAGAGGACGAAAACCCTCTTGGAAGACCTATTGAGGACTGACCCCTCAATAGTGGCTAGTTTGAGGATGAAACCCCTTAAACTTGCAAAAGGGTGATCTCACATGGAGATTACATTGTGCTAAAATCAGTTTGCAGTCATTTCCAGCCCTTCCCAAGGGTGGAACCGCCCTAAGGTGAAGTTCGTGGTGTTCTAGGGCACGACGGTATCAAATTCTTGCACCATTGTGTTCTCCATATTTTTAGTAGTTGGATCTTCTATTTGTACTTGTGTTTGGGCTTGGAAATGCTTAGTTCCAACCATATTTGTAAAGGGTATTCACTGCTGTTAATTAATTCCAGCTAATATTAAAATTGAAAAAAGATATATTTTCCGGTGCTTTTCTCTTGCAATCATTTCCAGCTTTGAAGAATAATATTTTGAAGGGTTTTTATATTATTTCCAAAGCAAGTTTGTGGCTGATTGCTATCATAAAAAAATATGTTTACAACTTGCTGCTAGGGTTTGAAAATTTAATTTCAGTTTTGTTTTAGTTTACTATTTGGATTTGTGCAAGTTCCTTTGGTGTTCATATTTAGCCCAAAAGGGACATTATAGTGGTATGAAAGCATAATCCTCTCAACTTGTTGGGTAAACATGTAAAAGCGTGACAAGGAATAAAAGAAGGAGAAGAATATTTCAGGACAACAATCAAAGGGTTCCAAGGTGGTTACAAAAGAAGGGAAGCTTGGATGGATTTTCTAGCCCTAACCTTGCAAAATCTTCATGGAGCTAGGTTGCCTAATAGGCAGCCTCATAAGGAAACAACTATTGGGCCCTTTCAGCTCAGCTTCCTTCCAAAGGAAGAGGTCGCTCCAATGGTAGAAACAAGGCATTCAATGGGTCACAACATTGCTGCCAGCTATGAGGAGTATAGGGCTCTTCCGAATGAGATTTGTGATGCCATATCACTTGCAGAGTTCATAGGAGTGAACAAAGGTAGAGCGAGGCATGAACCTAGGGCACAAGCACCACAAAGGGATATTCAGTATGCCTTGGGGAAGTTGACACTTTCCACCTTCGATGGCTCTAACAAAGGGACAACCCATGCATGGATTCATATGCTAGATAATTACCTTTGAGGTCTATGACCGAGGAAGAAGCCATCAAGTTTATAACCTTTCATCTTGAAGGATTTGCACATGAATGGTGGTACCATGGGTTGGTTACACAAGGGTACAACCTCATCCATACATACAATGAATTTTGTGAAATATTCATTGAGAAGTTTGATATGACTAATCCAGAGGTTCATTTTCGTGAACTAGTTCAATTGAAGCAAGAAAGCAAAATGGAGGACTATGTGGCTGAATTGTAGATGCTTTCCGTAATGATTCCTGGTGTATCTGAAAGAAGACTCATAGTTTTGTTTGTTGAGGGATTGATTGAACCCCTCAAGGGTTTGGTAAGAGCATTTGACCCTTTGTCTCTTCAAGAGGCAGTAAAAAAATCCTTGGACTTGGAAAGTTCAGTCTCAAGGACAACTTTGCAGCCTAAAGCAACATTGGGGAGTGGGCAACCAAGGACAATAGCAAATGAACAAAAAAGAGCACCATTTGTGTAACCCAAAGCAACATCTTTGGATGAACAAAAAAGCCAGCCCAACAAGGTTCTAATATACAAAAGGAGTTGCACCAAACAAGTAAAGGAGGATTTTGGAATGAATTAAGGAGGAACTCGTGCTTTACTTGCAAAGATCCGTGGACACCTGGTCATCGCTGCCAAGGTAAGGGACATGCACATTATATTAAAGTATTTTCAGATTGTGATGTGAGTTGGATTTGTTATTGGCTTGCTTGGTATGTGGCTCGTCGTATAACTATGCAATGATGAGTTGGTTTCCCGTGTCGGCCGTGACGAAATGGGTGATAACACTTGGCAATGTGGTTGGTTCTTTGAGTTGTATGCAAAGCTTTTGGTAGCTTGCCGACTCGATTAGGTGACTCGCCCGAGTTGTGTGAATATTTGGCAACATTGAAAAATTTGTCCCGCATGCACCAAAATATGAACTTCAATAATGTATAAATATGAAAACATATACATAGCTATGTAAAGTCAATAGAAGGCAAGGACCTCTTCCTGCAAAAGAGTGGACCCCACTAGCTGCTGGGCCCCGATCGGTAGAGGCTGTCAAACCAAATTTTTGCTCGGGCAGACTTTGCCACTTGTCACGCTCACATTTGTCCACTTGTCTTGTTCTACCATGCCACATCGGCGTTAACCGGCTTTGTGCTTTAGATTTTGCCGATTGAGAGAAAATTCGAGTGGATTGTATCTTCCCATATGGTATCCATTTTACCTTGTTTAAAAGGTGTCGAACGGTCTCGCCCAACTCTTCTCAGTATCAATGTTGGTTTCGGTAAGTTTAGGGACCAATGAGCAACCGTGAATATCCTTCATCTAAAAAAACACCAAAAATGTCCGCGTTTGATTACAACAATTTTTCTAATGACACCCTAGATGGCATGAAGAGGCCAAATGTGTATGCAACCTAGGATTGAAGAAATCTGCCCATGAATGATGCCCTAAACGCAGGTCTAAAACCCCAAAGGGTGTAGATAGCCCTAGAAATGGCTGCACAAATGTCTCCAAAGACCTTCCCAAATTCGATTCCAGTTGATAGGTGGTTGCTCCACTGTAGAAAACATTAAAAATATGATGTGCATATGATGCCATCAGCTGCCAATCTTTGCAATCAGTGAAGTTGTGCCCTAGTTTTGAAAATCTAGCCTTTAACTCTGAAAATCTAATCTTTAGCTCAAATGTGATCTTTGTGTGAGATCACCAAGGAGAAATTGAGGTTTTCGTCCTCAATTTTTGAACACAATGAGTGTTTTCGTCCTCAAGTGATGGATGCTAAGAGGCTTTCCGTCCTCAATAGGTGATAGTAGAAGCACAAGTGCAGCACTTCATAAATTAAAGATGATAGATAGATGATAGATGTCCACTAATTAACCCGTCCATCTTCTTTTATATCCTTCCCTTTCTTTTAATTTCTAATTAAGTGTTGACCCACTTAAATTAGAAAAATACTCTTATTTTGAAATTAAAACATAAGTGGCCGACATAAAGTTACTTTTGCGGCTCACTTAGTTTTAATCTTACCATATTTATCTTTCCTTCATCCCATTAGCCTGTGGGAAACAATAAAATAGGCTAAGGGTCTTCGTTTTGCTTTAATTTTAAAAAGGGGAGATTACAGTCCTTCCCTCTCGAAATTGCTTTCCCTTAAAAGTACACTTCCCCTTCATTAAGAGGTCGGCCATGAGAGTTGATCTTCTAATTCATCCTTGGTGCCAAAGAGGGGTACTTAAGGAGGTTCGAATAGAGGAGGATATCATTATCATTCATCATTTGACATTTACTTGGATTTGGAGCTAGTGTAGCTTCTCTTCTTGCCATTGAAGGACGAAACCCCTTCCTTGGTTACCTATTGAGGACGAAAATCTTCAATAGGATCACACTTGGGATGGAAACCCTCATGTGTGCATTGGTGGTTTCATTCGAGAGTCACAAGTGGACTTCATTGGAAAATTTCTAGAACAAAAGGTGTTTATCCATGCATAGGGCACTTCTATTCCATCTAGGGCACTTTCAAGGGTGTTGGCACACTTCCTCCACTTGATCTACCCACAGGAAGTTCGGGATCACTTACGGAGGGGTAACCGTGGTTGGAAAATTGTGATTTCAATTTTATTTGATAGCTGGTCTCTCCGAGATTATTTTGAGCATTTGTTTGTGTTGAAACTCCAAGTATTGATGGAGTAATGAATTTTGAAGTTTCAGCTGTGTTTGCACTTAAATTAAAATTATAAAATATATATTTGCTCCAGATTTCATCTTTCTGGACATATGAAGTGTTTGGGAGATTTCTATATTGATTTTCAGTCTATATTGCATGAGATTATTGTCTTGAAAAGCCCATAAAGTTCGCTGCACTAGAAAATAGAAAATCAGGTTCATCATTAGGGCTAAGTGGTGATATTGTTGGCTGCCATATGACTTCCTTTGCTGTCATAAATATTAAGATTTCTCTTTGTTGCTAATGCCATTTTCAGTTTGTTCCTCTAAGGTTAAAGTGATTGACCGGTTGCTGTAATAAAAATCAGAAGTTGTCATTTGGGTTTGAGCCAAAACCCTTATTTTTAGTTTCAACCCTAGAAAGGGACATTACAGTGGCATTAGAGCATCGATTTTCCTAACTTGAGGGTATTCATGCAATATGACAACAAATAATACAAACATGGATTGGTGACCTAGATTCTTACCAAAGAAAGAAGTCATTTTGGAGGTGGAAACATGACATTCAAGTGGGTCACACATTGTGGCTATCTATGAAGAATATAGGGCTCTTCCGAATGAGATCCATGATGCTTTATTTCGCTTGCCGAATTTATAGGGGTAAATAAGGGTAGGTCAAGGTCCAAGCCTAGATTTCCAACATGCCTTGGGGAAGGTGACGCTCTCCACATTTGATGGTTCCAACAAGGGGACAACTGGAGCATGGATGAAGATGATAGGGTTAAATCCTAGATCTCAAGAATGTGCCAAAGAGCCAAACCCAAAGGGGTTTCTTTTGAAAGAAAAAGAAAAATCACATCTATGAGAGGGTTTTGAGGTGGAGTCCTTAGAAAACCATGTTGAAGGACATGGAGAGGTGTTCTTTAGATAAAGAACGAAAAGAGTTTTTGATGCATCGAATCTCCAAAGAAAGAGGTAGAAGTATCTATCATTTTCCCCAAGGACACCCTTGATTTATTTTCATAACAGATAGTATGAAGGGCCAAGGGTTTGATGAAATCTTGAAGCACGAGCCTAGGGAAGAGAAGGAAATCATGAAGCACGAGTTGGAAGGTAATGTTTTTCGATGTTTAATGATGATTGATTGATTTCTAATGATGGCATGCTGCAGAAAAATGGAGAAGAAAAATCAGATTTGCATTAGAAGGGTATGTCCATGAAGGAAGGGCACTTCCAGTTCTTCATGATTACTTTCAATTCGTTGAAATTTCTCAAACAACAATCAATGATGGGCAAATTGAGGGAGTTCATAACCTTGAAGAGAGTTCCAAAGATGTTCCAAACAAGTACCAACAAAATAAGGGTGAGCTCTTTGTTGGCAGCCCAAGGTATAATAGAAATGATCACATTTTGCCTCCTATGTTGCTGCCATACTTGTGTCTCCATGTGCAACTTGTTGAAAAGAATGATCATATGTCATGTTTGATGCCTCGTAATATTATTTTGTGGTAATGTGAAGAAGTAACATAGGGCACATAGATCTTTGTAATGTTCTTTTTCCCACTTGAGAGCTATTATTTGGTCTTCTTGCCATTCCTTCTCCATGGCAAAGAAGTGAAGAAGATGGAGGAGAACATTGAGCTTCCATTTGATATGTTTTTACTAATTTTTATTATTTTCTTTTAGTGTTTTGTCTCTTATGACAGGTCGGCTGAGTTTTAATTAATTAATGGAAGCTAATGAAGGAAAATAACATCTTTAAGAGGTTGGTCTTGCTATTCCAAGCCTTGGCACCAAAAGGAGGTTATAAAAGAAGATTAGAGGGTTCATTTGAGATCTATCTTGGCACATTTTATCTTCTTTGGGCATTGTGAGCTAGTAGCTCCTTGTTTTAGCACTTGGGGACGAAAACCCTCACGTGTGTTTTCCTATAAGGATGAAAACCCTTCAAATTGACTTGGGAATTGGTGTGTAAGGCTGATTTAAGGAGAGGTCTATCATTTTTAAATTGAATATTGACTTCTTTTTAGTGGAGTGACCTACCTTGAGTGGGGTTTAAGTGGTATGGAGAATTTATATTTACATTTTCGGTTGATCATCTCAAATATCATAATTTCTAAGGCCAAAATCTCAAGTTTCATGATTTTGGGGTTTTCTAGGCCCTAGATCTACATTTTTCTTATGGCTGCAATTAACTGGACATAATTAATTTCCAGCAATGTGTTTCTTCAGTATTTTCATTGATTTTGGCTCTTGTGGTTGCATAAAATATATATAAAAATTGTGGCAAGTGAATTTGAAGTGTTCATGGTGTTTTGCATTATTTTGACATATTTTGTGAAGAGTACAGTTCGCTGATTTTTGCATTTTTAGTTTGCTGCAATTAAAAATCAGATTTGTATTATTTTGGTGTTTGGCTAAATTCTTTTTCTTTGGTCTAAACCCTTGAAAGGGTCATTACAGTGGTATCAGAGCACGGATTCTCAAGGGCCTAGGGTTTCAATGGATAAATTAATTGCTGGCCAAGAAAGACTTGCAGACACCATGGATTTTCTTGCCTTATCTCTCAGAAGATGATTGAACCTAGGGTTCAAAGTGGTGAAGGAAGCTCGAATGGAGCTAATAATGCCAAGCGACCTATGGGATCAACCCGAGGATCGATTTTGAAGCCCACTTTCCTTCCTAGAGAGGAGGTTATTCCGGAGGAAGAAGCAAGGCCAACGGGTGGACGGAATATTGCTGCGAGTTATGAGGAATACATGGCCTTACCAAGGGAGATTCGGGAGGCTATTTCACTTGCCGAGTTCATAGGAGTGAACAAAGGAAGAGCTAGGCATGGACCTAGGTCTCAAACACCTCAAAGGGACTTTCAACATGCGGGAGAGAGAGAGGAAGAGGAGAAGAGCTTCCAAATTGCAATGGCGGAGCAAGAAGAACTCAAAGAACAAGAACAAGGGAAGACCGATATTCAACATGAAGGTAAAGATTCTTTGAAAATAAATGATGTTTTTGTGGTTTCTAATGATTGCATGTGGCAGCAAGTTGATGAAATAAAATCAGATCTACAAGAGGTTCTTGAGGCTAAGAATCAAGAATGTTCCGGTTGAGAGGCATGCCCTTCAAAAGGAGGTCTCACTTGATACTTATGAGAGTTTTTCAGTCTGCTGGAATTTACAAATCAGTGACAAATGGTAAGCAATTTAAATTATTTTATCACTCTCACGATGTGTTTACAAGAGTTTGATCATCATAAGCATTATTCTTACAAAGATGAGAGGATGAAGGGTACTAAAGGAAAAAATAATCTTTTCCAAGAAGCCCCCATCCATCTTCAGGGCATTCCAAAGATGGGATCAAGGAAAGAAGAATTCTATTTGCATAGTTATGGTAATGAAGAGCTTGCTGGAATTTTCAGATCAACAGTCAATAAAGGGCAATTTAATGGTGTACATGACTCCGGCAAGAACCATGAAGGTGTCCCATGCAAGTGTCAGCAAAATATTGTTGAAGACAAGGCGGAAAGAGCTTCATTTGTTGAATCTAAGGAGAAAAAGAAGGTTGATTCCAACTCAGAAATTTTGAGTCACAAGATTGGGAATATGGAGGATGTTTTGATCACTCCTCATCCGACATGGGAAGGTAGATATGTGATGGACAACCCAAGGTATGATGGAAATCACACTTTATCTTCTTTTATATTGCTGCCATACTTATGTCTTTTTGGGAAAGTTGTTAAAGATCACATGCCAAGTTTTGATGATGATATGAAGAACTTGTGGGATGACACATGGCATTTAGATATCTCCTTGCAAGGGTACATGGTTCCGGTTGACCTCTTGCATTGTAGAAAGGAAGTCTATGATATTCTTACCCCATGCACATGGTTAAAAGAAATTTTGATGAAGGATTATTTTGAAATCATTATGTATGCTAACAAGGTTATGAAGGATTCTACCTTCCAAGGACAAGGAGCCACGAGTTTGATTAATGGTGAAGACACTCATGGTTCTATTAATGAGTGCTTGGTGGCACAAGTGGGATTGAAGGTTGAAGACTTTAA
Organism: Taxus wallichiana var. yunnanensis; assembly: GCA_018340775.1. Lineage (NCBI taxonomy): Eukaryota > Viridiplantae > Streptophyta > Pinopsida > Cupressales > Taxaceae > Taxus > Taxus wallichiana. The sequence goes on along the minus strand of CM031238.1, from coordinate 808,768,242 downwards.
AGGACTCATTGTGAAGTTAGCGGATGGTCACTCTATGCAACATACCAAGATGTGTCTTCAACTCAAAATTGCATTGGAACCATGAAAGGTATGTGTTGATTTCTATGTGATGGCTGATTTGGGTATTGTGCTTGGAGTTCAATGGTGGCATTTGTTGGGAGAGCTCACTCTCAACTATCAAAGCATGAAGATAAGCTTCATGGACAAAGGTAAGAAGATCTCTTTGCAAGGTATGCTTCTGGAAACACTCCAAATTTGTTATTTGGTGGAAGATACCATTTCATGGGAGTCACATTTCTGTTCTTTATCTAAAATTACAGCGGATTGGAAGTCACTAATTTCAGCTGAGTATGTAAAGAACAAGTTTGTTAATGGTGTGTTTGAAGGAGAAATAAGTAAGGAAAAATACAAGGTGATGGATGGGCTTATCCTTTACCAAAACTGAGTCTATTTGGTACTCGAATCAAGGGTGAAGAACAGGATCTTGAGGGCTGTTCATGATACTCCATGGGCTGATCATCCGGACCACTTCATGAGACAAAACAAGGGTGAAGGTAAAAATTTCAGTTTCTCTCTTTGCTTAAGGAATTTGATGAAAGAGAATACTAGCATGACGTGTTTAAGGAAGCATAAGTTTGAAGGGAATTCTGAATTTTCCCTCTATGGATTGTTAACCCATGGTTCCATGAGAGAACCAAAGGAAGTAAGGGCAAAGGGAAACAATTATGATAAACTTGCAGCTGTTCACATGGTCACCAAAGAGGAGAATGATGGTTCTATCTTTCAATTTCATGATCCCATGATGAGGTATGGATTTTGCTTAGACTACCTTGTTTTCATTTCAGCTGAGTCACACAATGTTTGGGGGTATCTAGAGATCCAAAATTTAGAGGAGCTTGCCCTCAAAAGTCACATGGAGTATGAGCTCCACTTGAAAAATGATAAAATCAGAATTTATGGGTATGCTAGGGAGGCTGATTTTCTCAAATTTAAGGCCAAGATGACTGCTGATTTTATTTGTAGGCCTGTTGTTCCTAAGTTTTCAACATATGTAAATCAAATTTCAGTCCTTGCCTTATTTATGGAGTTGCTTTTCCTTGTGAGATTTCAGTTTGGTAGTTGTTATACCATGATTACAGGATTGAATTTGCAAAAATCAGATTTGGGGCTGCCACTAACAGTCATGAACAACGGTGTATTTTCATTTTTGAGTGCATTCCCTCATGGAATAATGAGGAAGGAAGATTTCAGTTGAATGGAGGAACAAAATCAGATTATGGTATGATATTTTCAGATTTGAACATTCTGATTTTTGAAGGAACAATGCATGATTACAGCTCTTTTAGGGACAACACTATTGAAATTAAGGGAAAGCCTAGTGTGGTTGCGGATGCTTTATCAAGGATGCCACTTCCTACTTCATTAGAGGATGTGGAACTTCAAAGTGAGGGGGATGAAGAGTTCAGGTCAGCAGATACATTGGGTTTGCAATTGCTTGGGGACAAACAATTTTGGGAAGGGAGGATTGTAATGTCCCTTTTTCCCACTTGAGAGCTATTATTTGGTCTTCTTGCCATTCCTTCTCCATGGCAAAAAAAACGAAGATGGAGGAGAACATTGAGCTTTCATTTGATATGTTTTTACTAATTTTTATTATTTTTTTGTGTTTCGTCTCTTATGACAGGTCGGTTGGGTTTTAATTAATTAATGGAAGCTAATGAAGGAAAATAACATCTTTAAGAGGTCGGTCTTGCTATTCCAAGCCTTGGTGCCAAAAGGAGGTTATAAAAGAAGATTAGAGGGTTCATTTGAGATCTAGTCTTGGTGCATTTTATCTTATTTGGGCATTGTGAGCTAGTAGCTCCTTGTTCTTGCACTTGGGGATGAAAACCCTTATGTGTGTTTGCCTAGAAGGACGAAAACCCTTCTAGAGGTTGAGTGAAGGACGAAAACCCTTCAACTTGACTTGGGAATTGGTGTGTAAGGCTGATTTAAGGAGAGATCTATCATTTTCAGATTTGATATTGGCTTCTTTCTAATGGAGCGACATACTTTGAGTGGGTTTTAAGTGGTTTGGAGAATTTATATTTACATTTTGGTTGATAATCTGAATTATCATAATTTCTAAGGCCGAAATCTCAAGTTTCATGATTTTTGGGGGTTTCTAGGCCCTAAATTTACATTTTTCTTGTGGCTGCAATTAATTGGACATAATTAATTTTCAGTAGTTTGTTTATTCAATATTTTCATTGATTTTGGCTCTTGTGGTTGCATAATATATATATATATATATATATATATATATATATATTGTGGCAAGTGAATTTGAAGTGTTCATGGTGTTTTGGCATATTTTGTGAAGAGTACAGTTCGCTGATTTTTGCATTTTCAGTCTGCTGCAATTAAAAATCAGATCTACATTATTTTGGTGTTTGGCTAAATTCTTTTCTTTGGTCTAAACCCTTGAAAGGGTCATTACATCTTTCCATGCGAGTTCAAGATTATGTGAACATAAAGGTTTGGGTTAAGTTGATCCTTTGAGTTATAAGAAAGATGAAGCCCTTGTTAAATTCAATATTGCTACTCTATGCATATGGTTAAAAATAAATTTTATGAAGGAATGTTTTGAACTTGTTATGTATCTTAAGAAAGTTGTGAAGGATTTACTCTTATAGTGTTTTTTGAAGCCAAGTTTTACATTCTAAGGCAAGGTTATCAAGATAATCGAGAGTTGCATGCAACAAGAAGCTTTGTATGGGAAAATGGTAAGATGTTCTTTTTGAATTCATATTTTGGATGGAGAGCACTCTCCTCGGAAAACTGTAGGTTGACATTTATGATGAAGCTCTTTGGGTTTAATATGATGTTTGAAAGGGATTTCAAGTATTGCAGTTGTTGCACCCTTCCTATGTTACTAATATCCAAGATTTTTGAGTTGGAAATGCTATGCTACAGCCATGATGGGCTGTTCTTCCCAAATTTATGTATGGAGTTGTGCATATCTTCCATGGACAGCAAGAGATGGGCAGGTTTGGAGACATTCTTTCCACTTAATATGATGTGTAAGAGGGTTCACTCATTGAGATCAAGCAAAGCCAACATCCCAACATCTTTGGCATTGCTTGGGAAGAAATTTAGAGTTGTACATGGCTATTACACCCACTCATCCGCACTCCTATGGTCTGATCCAAACCAATTTGTGAAGAAAATTCAGTGGGGCAGCTTGGAGGCAACATTTGGAATCCAAAATCAGCAAGGTAACATCAATCAAGAAGAGGTGAGCATAAGTATTGGTATGCATTGTTTACATCTTATGTTGGAACTCAAGGATAAAAGGAAGAAAACAATACTTCAAGGTAGAATGGATGGAGTTCCAAGCGTGGTTATCATGAAGAAGGAAGATGCATATGTTCAAAGAACTCAAGACATAAAGACAAGCAAAGGTCTACTCTTAGGTTAGGTACTTCATGGTGATAATTTTTGGTTAGTTTTGGGCATGCACATTATTACTTCCTTGTGGGGGACACTCAAAGAATTATGTGCAAAATGGAGCTTTCTTGTTGAAAGCCATCATCTATGCCAAGTTGGGGTAAGTGTGGGTTGTAAGAATCTTGAAGTAAGGGCCAATGTATATCCAATTTTCAATTGTAGATCTGCTGTTCTTAATTTTTAAGCTGATGTAAGACAATTTTCAATCCCTACACTATTAATGAATTTGATTTTTTTCATAAGATTTCAGTTTGGTAGTTGTTATGCCATTTTCATATGGCTGAACATGGAAGAATTAGATTTGGGACTGCCATTAGTAGTCATGGGCAGCAGCAAGCATGCTTTTAGGAAGGATTTCATCATGGGATAACATGGAAAGAAGGTTACAACTGGAAGAAACAAATAAATCAAACCCGATATCCTTGATTTGGATGAGCTCTCAAGTATTTTATGGTTGTAACTTGTTTCCAGCGACTCCACAATCTGATTTGCATCTTGTAATAAGAGGGATAGCTGGTCAAACTGATTTTTCATCAATTCCTTGCTCCATGATAGAAACTACAATGAGTTTGAAGGGTTTTGTACAATTGAAAATGCAAAGGAAAGAGATCTCACTTTTGTTTTTGAAGTGGAAGATAAAGAAGACTTCAATCAAGATAGTGACAGCTGATGTATGCGTTTGTTTGGATTGAAGCTCCTTCATTTAGCAGACACGGGATCCAGATTATGGGAGCACTACAACATGTTCCTCTGCTTTGATATGATGATACTTGGGCATATGAGTTTGCATTTGCTTGAGGGAAAACAAATTTGGGAAGGGAGGATTGTAATGTCCCCTTTTCCAAGCTAGTCACTATGAAGGCCTTGGGCCCATTCCACCTTCCATGGGCTTCGAGGAAGGAAAGCAAGGGAGGTGAACATTGCCATAATTGTAAGTGATTGTATTTTCCTTATTTATTTGATTACTAATTATGGCTTGGAGTGATTCGACTAGGTGATAGGTGAATGACAAAGCAAAAAGGAACTTCTATCTTCTCCACATGAGGTCGGTCTTCTTGGAGGACCAAGTGAAGATTAAAAGTACACTTCCCCTTCATTAAGAGGTCGGCCATGAGAGTTGATCTTCTAATTCATCCTTGGCGCCAAAGAGGGGTACTTAAGGAGGTTTGAATGGAGGAGGATATCATTATTATTCATCATTTGACATTTACTTGGATTTGGAGGTAGTGTAGCTTCTCTTCTTGCCATTGAAGGATGAAACCCCTTCTTTGGTTACCTATTGAGGATGAAAACTTTCAATAGGATCACACTTGGGGATTGAAACCCTCTTGTGCGCATTGGTGGATTCATTTGAGAGTCACAAGTGGACTTCATTGGAAAATTTCTGGAACAAAAAGGTGTTTATCCGTGCATAGGGCACTTATATTCCATCTAGGGCACTTTCAAGGGTGTTGGCACCCTTCCTCCACTTGATCTACCCACTTGGGAAGTTCGGGATCACTTTTGGAGGGGTTTCGTGGTTGGAAAATTGTGATTTCACTTTTATTTGATAGTTGGTCTCTCCGAGATCATTTTGAGCATTTGTTTGTGTTGAAACTCCAAGTATTGATGGAGTTATGAATTTTTGAGGTTTCAGTTGTGTTCACACTTGAATTAAAATTATAAAATATGTATTTGCTCCATATTTCATTTTTCTGTACTTATGAAGTGTTTGGGATATTTCTATATTGATTTTCAATCTATGTTGCATGAGAATAGTGTCTTGAAAAGCCTATACAGTTCGCTGCCCTAGGAAATAAAAAATCAGGTTCATCTCTAAGGCTAAGTAGTGATATTATTGGATGCCATATGAATTTTTTTGCTGTCATAAATATTCAGATTTCTCTTTGTTGCTAATGCCATTTTCAGTTTGTTCTTCTAAGATTAAAGTGATTGACCGGTGGCTGTAATAAAAATTAGAAGTTGTCATTTGGGTTTGAGCCAAAACCGTAAGGGTTTGAGCCCTAGAGAGGGACATTACAAAAAGAAACTTGTATTATATTGGTCTTTGGAGTGCATGCTTGAAGATAAAGGAGAAACATATCTCCCAAGGAGGTCGGTCCTCATGGGGATCATGTTTTAGAGATTTGGCACTGCATATGATCTATTTAAGGGATTCACTTGGCTTGGAGATGATTATGCATTTTTGGGATCTTGATATTTTCTGAGTTGGAGCACCCTTTGCCTCTTTCTCTCGTCCATTGAGAACATAAACCCCCATTGGATCCTATTGGGGATGAAAACTTTTGGTAGTTACAACACGGGGACGAAAAACCCCGATTTGTTCCATTGGTGGCTTCATCCAAGAGTCACATTTGAGCTTCAAAATTCAGAATTTTAGAAGGAAAAGGGTTTCTACCAATGGTTGGGTACAAATTCCAACTAGGGCATGCTTTTTTTGGGGCTGCCACATTCATTTCCAGCCCTATGTACCCATTTGGAGATTTCGGGATCACTTTTCGGTGGGTTTCGATGGTTAGATGTAAGATTTGTCAATTAAATATGCTAGTATCTATTTTTGGGTATTACTTTAACCATGCGAGCTCATGAACCATATTTGTATAGTTTTGCTGACAAATAAACAATTGTTAAAGAAAGGAAATATCGATGAAGAAGGAAATAATAAAAACACATGAAAGAAAGAGGGAAGATGTGCAACAATCAATAGATTACAAAGTTGATTGCATGCACATAGACAGAACCAATAGATATTAACACACAAAATTATAAGCAAAGGCAACTTTCAGATCTAGATCTAGAATAACACAAAGTTTATAAGTAGATCTAAGACAAAAAGTTAGAAACAAAATGCATCGTGACACAAAGTTCTCTAGAAATCTGCTCCTTTCTATTCCTTTGCTTCAAATAGCTATCAGGGGTTTCAGCACAAAGTCGGAACACAAGAATGTTGCTTATAAATTTTCGATCATTAACCCGAAGGTTCTTCCTCTACTTATAGAATGTAGAAGGGAAATTACAAATGGGAAACTTAACTGAACTAGAACATAAACAAGAAGTAAAGATAACATCTGGCAATCATCTTCCTTTAATTCCTCTCCAAGTGACATGCATCTGGATCTATAGTCAAAATTATACACATTTGTCACTTAACTTATAGAATCGTTCCACATAACTTAAAGTAATGGTTTTCAAACCAATAACTTTAAAGTTTTACAATTACATCCAGGAACGTAGAAATAGAAGAAGAAAGAGTAGAAGAAGAAAGATCCATTGTTGTAACATCTACATCTTCTTTTTGTTTTGATACTGAATATACTTGTCGAACATGTAATTCAACAACTTCCCATCTGTTTTAGCCACAACTTCTTTTTCTGTCCTGAATTGCAGCAAGCCTTCGTTCAAAACCTCGATGCACGCTTCCACATCCTTCAAGCTAGGCCGAACCTCTTAATATTTGACTGCAGCGTTACCAACTTGCTGATGGAATCCATCGTGAAAGGCCTAATAACTCCATCAATCCTCTCTTGCACCATCAGAAGAGATCCTTCCAGGGAATCAGGCACTTTGTTAGGAATGGTCCTTTTGTATGAAGAAACGTTCCCGACCACTTCCTCATTGGTGAAAGCAATGACATTGTCAGTAGTGATGATGCCATACTTTCAAGTGCCGCATCCTTTTCAGCATGATTCTGAAGATCTCCAAGCGGAAAGAAACTGCAAACTCAAGTTGCTTCCCCTTTTCAACTGATCCATCGGGCACAATTCGTTCTGCAATCAAAACCTCCCTCGGCAACTTATTTATCTCGACCAAAGTACTCAAGTTACTTTCAACTATTGTGTTCATGTCCATCGTGCTTGTCACTAGTTGTTTTAGCTGAACCGATGCATCCTTCATAACCTTTAGACGGGCCGGCACCTCCTGAGTTGTACAGAAGCTTGGCGAATGATTAGACTCTTCCATTCGTCGATAGCTTTAACCTGGTTACCTGCATCTTCCACTTCCTGCATCAGATGATCACTCACCTGCTTATGTGCTGAAATTGGCTGAGTGGAAGATTTGACAACTTTGGCAATAATCTCGCTGGTTGAGACACTGCTTTTGAAGTTCAACTTTTTCGCCTTTTCTTTGTCAAGCCTAAGGAATAAAGCATTTATCAATGTCTGCGTGTCTTGCTTCAATCCTTTAGTAGTGGCTTGACCTATGGGTACTTTGGTCACTGTTATATCCGTTGCCGTGAGCTCATCCTTCTTCTTTCCTTCTGCTTTGGGAACCGATACCTCGGTGAACACGCTTTGACTCCTCAATAATCAACCTCGAAGTCACCTTAGCAACTTTAGGTTTTCTGTCTTTTCCGCCCAAACTCAGGAGAGCATCTGCAAGTCATGTTCCTCAAGTTGATCTCCTCTCTAGCCTTGGGACCAACTGTGAAGCCAACCACTTTGAGAAATTGCTTCTCGGAGAATGAGAAGTTGCGAGTGTACCACCATCTCGTGCTCTGGTTCCTCTCCATCAAAACTGCTTTCTGATGTGTCGTGGCTACCGTCCTCTGTATTGTCCAAAGACAAAGCTCTTTCAAATTCTGCCATCTGTAACTTCAGCATGTTTCTTCAGGAAGAGGTGTTGATCGGAGTGGCTGAGGAGAAAATACAAATGTTGCGGATTGACGGAGGAAGCAGCAAGTATCTTGCTTTGAGGTGCAAAATTGGTGAAGTACTTACTTGATCTTTGGAGAAGTCGGAACTAGCACCATAGCCGTAGAAGTGATCTTTTCCCTCGAATGAGACTTCTTGTGCACTTTAATCTTTTCAGGCCTTCTGCTGCTTTCTCCCTCGTGCTTCCTTTTGAGGGAATCTCTGTGTGTTGAGGCACTGTGATCGATTCATCAAAGCTTCATCAAGGCAATATCCCTTTGTCAGCAACCAGTTGAAGTATTGACCAGAACAGCGGCAGACCTCTCCTCGATCGTGTGGCAGCCACCAATGTTCTCTTGAAGTACAACTCTATCTCCTCCCATCTGATGATATGCGTCAAGTAACACAGGCCCATCATCTTTAAGATCCGTAGGTATCGTGCTAATCCATAATCAAACACTTGTCGCATTGATAACCTGTTGAAGTCTTTCTTCCTAACTTCGTACTCGCTTCTGCACTTCATCCAGAAATCTTCTAACGAAGGCACATGCGTATTCTGGGAGATTGTCTTCCTTGCCACCCCATATGGATCGAAGTTCAGCCGTGCTGGGAAGAACTCATGCTCGTACTCAGAGAACATCTCCGCTTCAATTCCTCTGGCTTTGTGAATGCTCTGACAGCTATAATAGCCCATTGTGATCGGGAAGAAGCCTGTAGACTTGTGTCGTTTCGATTGTAGGTCATGCATCTCCACGAGTTGTCTGCTCAACTCCATGATGACCAATCTGTCACTTGGATATCTGGGCAACTTGATTGGTTCTCCGAAAAGCCGGTGACCCTGAGGTATGTAAAGTCCACAAACTGGATGAAGATGCCCGATCGGGACTGACTTCCCAAGCTTCCTTGCTTACCCTGTTGGTCTTCAGATCACCATTCACCTGCAAATGAATCCGTAGAAGAATCCATCGTTGACCACCTTATAATCTTTATTGCATGCAGGCACAGTAAGCTGCGGATAGCACTCAAAAATAGGATCCTTGGAGAGCACACCACGTCTATCCAGCTTGGAGAAGATACCCTGCGAGGCTGCTGCATATACCAAATATGAAGTCATCTTGAAGTTGTAAGTCCGCCTCACATTCGGAGCTGCTCACCGATGTTGTCACTGATGATTTCCGACCAATTGATTATAGAATCTGCTTTGTTGATTTAATGGTCTGATGAAGGCATACATCCATGAGCGGAAGTTGTGAGCGTTAGCTTCGCCATTTATCTGCATGCATGCAATTTGGTAATGTCATCCACCTCCTGCACCAGATTGGATCGTGGAAGAGTCCTCGGGAACTTGGATGGAGATCTGGGCTTCTTCATATACCTGTTGTTCATTATGCCCACACAGTCGACTTTATGCTTCTCCCATCATTGTCTTTGGCGTCAGACATGTTGATAGTAGTCACCACTGTCGTGTTGGAATCTTCAGACAATAATTGATGAACTGTGCATCAGCCGGATTATTGTCTTCCCATCACATCTCGGATTGATCTGGATAGTGGGTGGTACGACCTTGCACACTCCATGATAATTCTGGCAACTGGGTGTGAATGGGAATGCTGAAGCTCGAATGATTCCCTTTGCTTTTATTTGCGCATGCATGAGAGAAGTCTTTCCAGCTCTGGATCTGTCAATCAATTCGGAAAGAGGTTCTGGACCTAGATCTGTGTCTCTCGATGTCAACAAACTTGGAAGTAATGCATGATTCTGCTTTGAGCTTTCTCTTTCATCCCGCTTTGCCATGGCTGGATCTATCTTTGTCAAGCGACTCTTTTTCTCTTTATTAAGTGGAATTCTTTACAAGCTAGTGCGAGATCTGGAATTTCTTTAGATTCGGAGGATATATTCAATGTATATCGACATTGATTTAAGCTCCCTTTCAATTATATAAACTTTTGTAATGAATACTGCAATTAATTGAGACAAAAGGCAGCAACGGAACATGAACACTTGATTTTTATCATAAAAATCTGCATATATAAAGCCCGCTGCCCTAAAATTTGAGGCTTTGCTTGCATGCAAAGCAAGCATAAATATTTTCAACTTCACCTGAGCACCTATACCAATATGCAGATAATTAACCAAGCCTAAAACAAGCTCCTCCAATCCTAGGCACCAAACCTTGAAGCTTTCCGGCAGTGAAAAACACTTCTTTGAGCAAAAATCCTCCTCCTTTGGGCGCCAAAATTGTCCGGGCTGCACTCCTTTGCTAGAAGAATTAATTAATTCATCATTATGGCAGCCCATGCTTATATAACCTTCATCATTCTATAATTAATAATTGCCTCTCCTATTCTGACAATTAATTAATTAATAAACATGTTTTTCTCTCCAATTTGGGCGCCTATTTTGTGCATGCTCATGGCTGCCATTAAATAAATTAATTTAATTTATTTTTAGCCCTCTACTTTCACTTAACATCATGCTTTGACCTTCTATTTCTCCATGCGCCAAAAATAGGAATAAAAACCATTAATTAATACTTCAAAAAGTATTATTTCTCCTCCAAATGGGTCGCACTTTTTAGCATGCTCTAGGGCTGCATTAAATAAATTAATTTAATTTATTTTTAGCATTCTACTTCCAGTCTTCTTTGACTTCCCTTTATGCATTGACTTTTCCTCATCCCTGGGCGCCAAAATTGGAAGAGAGACTATTAATAAATGCCATTAAATAAATTAATTAATGCTCCAAAGGGGTCGCACTTTTTGGTAAAGGCTGGTTTCTATTTTTAAAAGTCAAATTTGATGGGATTATTCACCCTGCATGGCAGCTCCAAAAATCCCATTATCCACTTAAGTTGTTTGACTTTCACAATGGGATTTTTACCTGTAAGGCAGGTAAGAAATTCCCATCAATGCCTTAAGTGATTTTTTCTTTATTTCACAATGGGAATTTTCATCTGTAAGGCAGGTAAGAAATTCCCGCCTCTAATTTTCCCATCATGACTTAAGTGACTTTGCCTTCATGGGAAAAAGTACCTGCAAGTAGCAGTACAAAAATCCCCACACTCTTTGCGACCAAAAATCCCACTGACTTAAATCCATCCATTCCCAAAAATGTGACTGTCAAGAAGAAGCTTTTTTGTGCATGACTTTGTCTTTTTAAAGAGAATCGACTTCAGAGGTGATTCCTTACGGCATGGCGATCGTAGATGATCTCCAGATACTCGAGGGCAAGAAAAAAAGCAGTATCTTGGTGAAGGAATTGACCTAGGGGAATTTCACGAGAGAAAATATGAAAAATAAATAAAACGCAAAGCGTTGCGGAAGTCACGAGATAAAGCCGGGATCCATTCTGGTGAAAACCCTATTGGTATATGTGAATATTGACATGCAAAATTTCAACAGGGCTAAACCGGAGCACAATTTACTTCAAACGGGGCTCAAAATAATTAAATAAAATTTTCCCACAGACAAAACTTGATGAAGGGATAAAACAATTTTGGCACTTGGGTATTTGTCAAAATTGACTCCTATGATTCACTGAGAATATCTAAACGCAATACATACATCTTTTGGCAATAAAAACACAAAATGACCCGTTATTTTAAAAGTATGATTTTTTTTACATGGGGTAGTCTCAGATATCAGGGTGAAATTTGGGGACACCAAAAGACTTTGTCACACGAGAGGATCAATGGCTAATTGTAGAGTGGAGTGGAATTTTCTAGGCATACATGCTTGTGAGACATTTGAGGACGAAGCCCTTTCTCATATAGGGTAGACAAATGCATTGCTCATATGTGAGGGAGTCCTTTCTTGTATTGTGCAACAAAACATAACTGAGGATGAGGAGGGAGAGGAACTCAATTGTCTTTAGCAAACCAATTCAGATTGGCAAAAATGCCCTAACGGTTATTTGTCGATTTGTTGACTGAGTGCTCTTTCGTGGTTGAGCCTTAGTGGTCAAATGTGACTTGGATCTATCGTTGAGACTGAACCTTAATCTCCTCGTCTTATCCTCTACGTGCCTCAAGGCCCTATTTTCGATTGTGTGCTTAAAGGCCCTAATGCTGATTCAGTGTCTACAGGCCCTCAACCTTCTTGGCTTATCGGCCAAATGCTCTCCCATTATTCGAGGAATAAATTAGTCACCTGCTGCTTTGATTTGTATGTTATTTGCACAACCAAGAATAAGAGAAATCTATAGGTAGGAAAATATCACGGTAGAGCAAACGAATCGAAGTCGCAAAAGGGACATTTGATCAACATATGAGAGGAGCATAAATTGTTCCAAATAACATATAATTTAGAATGTTTAATGATGAAAACCACGAATATGGAGCGGTGTTAATCCACACCACAGAGCCGGGACCATGTGTGGGGACAACCACCGCACTAGAAATAGTGATAGAAGTTATAGAGAGTGTGTAGAGGTTAACTTACAAAAGTAAACCAAACACACAATGATCAAGTGAAAGTTTATTTGCGGGAAATACAACTTCTATTTATTAATAGAGAATAGGGAATAAGTAAAATGGGGCACGATGTTACAACAAGGTTGGGAGAGTAAGCCCCTATGAACAAAAGTTGAAACACTTCCTCCGATTTACCTAGAGCAAACGTGCGAATACATATGCATAATAGGATTATTTGTTACACAAATCACTATTAGTTTGGTTTGGATCTCAAAGGCACATCGACCCTTGGGTAGATTAGTATTTGCATATTTATGCTAGAAATACAAGGAGGCAATCACATTTGGATACGGTTGCAAGTCGTTTCATCCTCCAACTGTATGATGGTTGAACTTCTTTTATTAGAAGACGTGAACATAGAAAGAATGAAGAGAAAACCAGAATGCACACATTGTAGATTGTGTGTCCATCATTTTATTATGCAACAATAGTCTTAAAGTGGTTGAGGAGGTTACGACCAAACAATAGTTATTATTTAACTAATAGTGACTTAATAATAAAAGGTAAGTCTTATATCTAATTCCCCTCTAAAGGCTTCAACTACAAAAAGCAAAAACAAACACATTGACAAAAAATTGAAACAATAGAACCAAACAAAGCCATGCATTCTTCAAAAGCTTTCTTTTTGAAAACAATTCTTTGACCAGGTAGAACTCCATCAAGTTTCCTCGTAACCTTTGTAAAGGTGTAGCTTTCTAGTTGAATTCCCAAATTCCTGGATTCCGCCTCCTAAACTCCCGAAGTATGAACCTCCGAATTATTGGACAACCATCCATGTTGAGCTACATCCACAAAGTGCTCCATCAAGTTGTCTCATGACCCTCGTAAGGGTATAATTCTCAAGATCCACAAACTCCCAAACTAACTGGGCAGCCATCCATGTTAAGCTTCATCTACACTAGATCCTTTCCCGTCTTCAAATTGTGGGCTTCTTAAAATACGTATTCTTCATCAATGAATTTTTCACCCATTTGGTTTGTCTTTGAGCTTTCCCTTGCTGTATTTAGAAGGCAGACTGTTTAACAAAATAGCTTTGGCATCTTTGTCATCTACTGTAGCATTGACTTCTGCTAGTTGTCTGATGAGTTTATGTGGCTAGATATAGTGACTTCGTCATCCATTTTACACACTATTTGATTATAGATCCATAAATTAATGTAGCAAAATGAAAGTTATAGTCTATATTCTGAATTTCTCACTTTAGGCATGGAAATAAATGCAATAGTACAATATTGTAACCTGATTCTTACTCGGAAATTGCATAGTATAAATACACAATTTATATTATGATTTCTAATTACTGGTTTCTTACCTACAAACCAAAATATCACTGCATGAAATTAAAAGGGGTACATTCTGGTTTGGTCTCGTATTTCAACTGTCATGTCCTCGTAGGTTTTGAAAAATGCATCTTCTCCTTAAAAACATCCGTGCCCTCACGTTTATACTTTTATTTCTTTTTTAACAGTAAAAAAATGCGACTGTAAAATTGTGACCTTAAGAAATGACTTTGCAACTAGCATTTACTTTTTACAGTATTTTACTCTGACCTGCTGCTTACGTCATTTTGTGTTCTAATTTACCTAGACCGAACTTGCACATGCATATGCATATGAGAAATATTTGATACATAGGGCATGACAATAATCACTTTTGTTTGGTTCATTTCTCAAGGTTGTTGACCCTTGGGTAGATGAGTATTTACATATTTATACTATATATACAAGAAGGCAATTACAATTGAATATAGTTGCAAGTCATTTCATACTCCAACTGTGTGATTGTTGAACTTCTTTTGTTAGAAGATGTGAACAATGAAAGAATGAAGAGAAAACCGGAATGCACACATCGTAGATTGTGTGTCCATCATTTTATCATGCACGAGGATAGTTATAAAGTCGTCGAAGAGGTTACTGACCAAATCTTTGGTTAATACATAACTAATAGTGACTTAACATTAAAAGGTAAGCCTCATATATAATACTCCTCTAAAGGTTTACACTACATAAAGCGAAAAAACAACACATTGTGAAAGTTGAAACAATAAAACCAACTAGAGCCATATGGATTCTTTAGAATTTTCTCTTTGAAAACAATTCTTTGACCAAGTAGAACTCCATCAAGCTAACTCGTAAACTTCGTAAAGGTGCAACTTTCTAGCTGAATTCCCAAGTTCTCGGATTACGCCTCCCTAAACTCCCAAAGTATTGGACAACCATCCATGTTGAGCTACATCCACAGTGCTCCATCAAGTTGTCTCATGACCCTCGTAAGGGTATAATTCCCAAGATCCACAAACTCCTGAACTAACTGGGCAGCCATCCATGTTGAGCTTCATCTACACTAGATCCCTTCCGTCTTCAAATTGTGGGTTTCTTAAAATACGTGTTCTTCATTCACCCATTTGGTTTGTCTTTGAACTTTCCTTTGCTATATTTAGAAAGTAGAATGTTTAACAAAATAGCTTTGACATCTTCGTCATCGACCATAGCATTGACTTTTGCTTGCTGCCTGATTAGATACCTCATATTGGTTATGTGGCTAGACAAAGTCACTTTGTCATCCATTTTAAACACTATTTAATTATAGATACGTAAATTAATGCAACAAGAATGAAAGTTACATTCTATATTTTTAATATCTCACTTTAGGCACGGAAATAAATGCAACAATAAGTATTATAACCCGATTTTTACTCAAAAATGCAAAAAAATAAATAAAAGCGAAAAACGTTGCCAGAAGTTGCAGATAATGCCCTGAATTCATTCTTGGTGAAAACCCTAATGAGATGAGTGAATACTGACATGCAAAACTTCAACAGGATTCAACCAGAGCACAATTTACTTCAAACGGGGCATTATTTATTCAATAAATAATTAAATAAAAATTTCTGCAGACAAAACTTGGTGAAGGGATAAAATGAGTTTGGGCATCTGGGTATTTGTTGAAATTGGCTCATATGATTCACTGGGAATATCCTAACATAATACAGACATCTTCTGGCAATAAAAACACAAAAAGACCCGTTATTTTAAAAGAATGATTTTTTAAAAAATGGGTAGTCCCGATTTCAGGGTGAAATCTAGGGACACCAGTCGGCTCCGTCTGTGGACATCTTTGCCCTGTCAAAAAGACAAGAGTAAAGATGAGATCCCAACATCTCTGGTTTCGTATCTTGTCCATTGGGCTCGGGGTCAGGAAAACAAAAACAACACAACACCGAAAAACAAAGAAAAACAAACAAAGTTTATTTATATACATACAGGTTTTACCCTGCACTTTTAGATCCGGAAAAGCTTCAAATGTTGCCCGTTGAAAGGCAACGGCAGTTCAATCCATCCTGATGAGCAAGGATGAAGCTATCTATCCCGACAATCTTCTTGATCACAAAAGGCCCTTTCCAAAGTGAATCAAACTTCCCTGCATGCCTTTTGTTTCTCGTCTTTTGTCCCATAAAAGGACCCAGTCACCGATCTCAAACTTTCTTTCTTTGGCCTTTTTGTCGAAGATCACCTTCACCTGCCTTTGATGTTCTGACAATCTGTCGGCTACTTGAACTTGTACTTCTCGTAATTCATCAGATACATTATTCTTTTTCAATGGCATCGGTGAATGTGGCATCCTCTAGAGCTTTAGAAAGTTGTAAAGCAGGCAATTCCAAGGTAAGAGGCAATTCTGCGTCTCTCCCATATAACAACTGGAAAGGGGACATGCCTATAGCTTTCTTTGGTGTAATCCTATCTGGCCACAGTGCATCAAACAAATTTTTGTGCCAAGTCCTTTGATTTTCAGTCACTAATTTTCGCATGATAGTCACCAGATTCTTATTGCTTGATTCAGCCTGGCCATTCCCTTGTGGGTAATAATTGGAAGAATGTACCAGCTGAATTCCATGAGTGTAGCAAAACTCGACCAGCTCCTCAGAAGACAAATTAGGAGCGTTATCTGCTACTATTTTACTGGGCACGCCAAACCTAATAACAATATTTTCCTTTATAAAACTACACACCTCCGCGGAAGTGGCGTTCTTAACAGAATGGCTTCTACCCACTTACTGAAATAATCAGTAGTTGTCAGGATGTAATGATGACCGACACTGGAAGCCGGGTTGAGCATACCAATAAAATCCATGCCCCATTGTTGGAAGGGCTCCTCAATTACAACTGGTTTTAATGGTAATGCGGGCAATTTTATGTGTCCGACAAAGTGTTGGCATGCTTGACATCTAGATACCCACTCTGTAGTATCCTGGAAAAGTGTGGGCCAGATAATACCTTGCTTGAAGGATCTTGTGAGCTGTGACTCGGGTGAGAAATGACCACCGCAAGCCAAATTATGAAACTGTTTTAAAAGCTGATCCTGTTGAGCTTTATCCACACATCTGAGAAATACCCCGTCAATACCTCTCTTATATAAACCATTATCCCAAAGAACAAATTCCTGGACTTCAGTTTAATAGTACGTTTCTCCTTGTGAGAAAGGTGATTTGGGCATTCCCCATAAGTTAAGAAAAAGGCAATATTATTGTACCATTCATTTACCAGATCTATGAAAAGAACCATGGGCAAACTTTCACCCTCTTCTGAATTTGTTGTCTTCAACTCAGTCATTAATTCACACAAACCCCTCCCTCGAACTAACTTTGTGGGTTTTATATCCAAGTCATATTCCTGCACCTTTGTCACCCACGTTCCTCTTAGTAACCCTAGCTCTGTTGGGTGAGAATAGATTTTACTGCAGTATCTAGAACCAGGACCACAAGTATGTGAGGCAAGAATATAGTACAGAATGCCTTACATGCTTTTACCACTGAATAAACATGTTTTTCCATGGGATTGTATTTCAACTCGTAAGCTTTTAAAGGCATGCTCATGAAAGCAATCGGGGCTTCTACATCCTCTTGATTTTTTTGCATCAAGATTGTTGACATGGTGTGTTCGAAGAAATAACAAGAAACGAATGAATTCTTTACTAAAGTCGGTGAAACCAAGACTGGAGCTTTTGACAAGGCCTCTTTAATTTTCTCAAATGCTTCCTTTCCTTCGCTGCTCCATTTGAAATCTTGTGTCTTCTTCATCATATTTGAGATATGACGGGTCAATTCAGCAAAGTCAGGAATGAATCTTCTGAGAAAATTTACTTTACCAAAGAAAGAGTGAACTCCCTTTTTGGATGTTGGCAATGGTAAAGTCTGAATAGATTTGACACGCTCGGGATCTATCTTGGTTCCTTTGAGACAATATGCCCTAGTAGCTTCCCTTGTTACAACAAAAATAGATTTCTTAGGGTTCAGAGAAATACCATGTTTGCGGCATTGGATGAAGACCTCTTCCAGATCTGAGATGTGCTTGCTTCTTTCCTTGGAAAAGACTGTCAGATCATCGAGGTATACTACTATGCTTTTATCCTTGAGATGAGCAAATGCCAAATCCATAGCTCTTTGAAACGTAGCTCCAACATTGATCAAACCAAAAGACATTTTTTGATAAGCAAAAGTTCCCCAAGGTGTAATGAATGCCATTTTATATTGATCCTCCTCAACCACCTTGACCTGATTGTAGCCTGAAAAACCATCAAGCATGGATAATATTTCAGATCCAGTAACGACCTGCAGAGTGTGGTCCATGATGGGGATGGGGTAATTGTCTTTCAATGAGGCTTGATTGAGGTTGCGAAAATCAACGCACAACCTAATCTCACCACTCTTCTTTCTCACAGGAACTATATTGGCTAACCATTCAGAGTGATGTATGGGATAAATTATCTTTGCATCTAACAACTTCTGGATTTCTGCAAAGATAGTCCCTGAAATAGTAGGGTTATGTTGCCGCAGCTTTTGCTTGAAAGGCTTTTGTTCTTGCTTTAATGGGATATAGTGTTGTACTTCTACAAGTTGATAGGTCTTTTGATCTTGGTAAGACCAAACAAAAACATCCATATATTTCTTAAGAAGCTTTGTAAAAGCTTTTCTTTCTGCCTCTGAACAACACTTACCCAAATTTACTAATTTAGGATCATTACTTGCTCCCAAATTTAATAATTGTGTATCGGAGGAAGAACCTTCCTCATTTTCTTCATTCTTTTTAAGCATCTGATCATGCTTGTCGAACATTTCCTCAAGAGATAATAAGCCTTTACGAATTTTATTTCCCTTGGTGAATAATCTCTTGACTTCTTGAAACTTTTGCATCAGTTTCTCCCGCAGTAGTTTGTCTTGGAGGTGAGTTGCTTCCCTCATAGTAGATCTCTTCGAAGTTGTCCTTTTGTTGGAGAAATGCAACAATCTGCTTGTCATCATTAAAAACCTGCCATTGTAATCCCCCTGTTTGAAGAACGTGGGTGGCTGATCTGGATTTAATAAAGCTACTTATTACAAGTGAATCAGCTCTAGAATTTTGTTCTCTCGGAATATAGGATACTGAGAAAGCCGCAAAATCTAGGATAGCAGAATAGACCCGGTCTCTATAATGCCGAAGTTTGTCCTTTTTGACTTGGTAGAGACCTCGTATCTGCTTAACAATCAACTCGGCATCCCCCTTTGCGTGTAAGAGCTTGATTCCCATTGTTCTTGCCTGCTCCATACCTAACAACAATGCTTCATATTATGTCGTGTTAGTATTTTCAAACATTAACTTGAAGGAATGTGCATGCACCTTTCCCTCAGGAGAAATAAGAACAATACCGGATCCAAATGAACAACAGTTGCCATCAAATTCTAGAGACCAAACCTTATTATCCAGTTGATGTGGCTCTTGGATCACAAGTTGAATTTCTTCTTTATCCAGTTCTAGATAATAGACTCCGTGATCGGATTCTTGAAACAAGATCTGAGATCTAGGATCCTCGATTTGATATTGTGTACTTGGATTTCTTCTCAGGTTCTAACTTTTGATTAACTCCCTTGATTGGTATGTGCACACAAGACCAATCCATCTTGACTTCTCCCCAATTCTTTACTGAAGTTCTGCTCAACAACATGCCATAAGATCTTTGGGATATCCGCTACATTCTGAGGATGGTCAATTTTAATCTTTTGTCTGGGAATGAAGCAAGTATTTCCTGCGCATCTTTGATTTGCCCAACCAGAGGTACTTGTCTTTCCATTGAATAACATCTTTCAATTGTTTTTGTCAATGTGAGACCCAGAGCATCAACAACTTTGGCGTGGCATCACATTATCGGAAGCTCCAGAATCTAAAATGCAATTACTTAATTTATAACTATTAATAAGTAATGACACATAAAATGGCTCGATCCTTTCCGATGTAGCGGGAGAAGAAGTAGAAGGAGAAGAGCTTGCAACGACATTATTCGAAGGAGTAATCTTCGGACTAGACAAGATACCATGTGAAACACTATTTGTTGGAGTATTGGGACCATTACTTTGCACATATTTTACCAACCTATTTAACTGATCAAGAAATGCCCTCAAATACTCAGCTTTTGACATCTGAATTTTGGTCTTTTTAATGTGATCAATAATGTCAAAAGCTTGACTTACTTCAGCTGGTTGCACATTGGCCCTCTATTGCGGATTGAAAGAACTGCGCATGCTTGATCTCGGGAGATAATGAAGAAGGAAGTGTATTGCCTCTTTTTAAGATGGTAACATCTGGCCTAGGATCTTCTCTTTCTCTTCTTTGGCCACTTGAGGATGCTTTAGCATTTTGGCATGTTTGGGACCTTGTGAACATTGCGAATGTGTGACCATCAGAATCTTCAAAAGATTCATAATAGCCCTCATCAGATTCATAGTCCAGGTAACCAATGTTGGAGTCGCCAGCGAGATCTACAAAGTCTTCTTCATCAAATGATTCACCAATGCCAAGATCTTCTTCATTAGTTTCCAAGTTGTTCCTTGGAGCAACTTCAATTGCCAACCGTTGTGGTGCAGCATAGTAAGTCTATTTCGATTTTGATTTTGACCGTTAAAGGTCCGAGTAGGAGCTATTCTTGAAGGAGTCGCATTTCCTCCTTGAGATATCTACTTCTTGATTTGCAGCATGTCATTAGCCAATCTTTGCAGCAAAGGGTTGGAAGTACTTGAAGAAGCTCCATCGCCTTTGTGGGGTGATTGTCTGATTTTTCCAGCCATGATCAAGTCATCTTCAACCTCTACAAAGCAACATTTTGTGCTTCTAGTAGATTCACAGGTCTTGCCCTCGCTGATATCCAACTTTGGGCAATAGAGCGTTTATAAAAAACGTCTTTTGATTTTCATCGCTAAGCGCAACAGAAGTGGGGATTTTATACAAAATCCTTTGGAACCTTGCAATAAAGTCCCGCATGTTCTCATTTGGTTCCTTCTTTAACTGCGTCAGTGAGTGATCAGTGCTAGCGTCTTCTGCAGGTTTGAATCTTTTCAAAAATTGCTCTCGCATGGACGCCCAATTTGTTATAGTTCCAGGGGCTAACCGATAGAACCATTCTCGGCCAAATCATGGAGAGTCTCAATGAAAAGTCTGACCGAGACATCTTCATGCTCCACTGCAAGCACACCACAAGATATGAAGAATGTTGCCAAGTGATCATCTGGATTTTGCTTGCCATCTCCAAAGAATTTCGGGAAATTATTTCTTGACCCTTTAGGCAATTCGTGCATAGGTGGAGTTAGGTTCAGTGGCCCAAAAGCTGCACCCCATGGGACAGGTTGGTTCTGGTTCAACATGATGAGTGGAACACGTCTCCTTTGGGAGTAGACTTGATAGATAATTCCAGCCGCCGGATTATGTTGAAGCTGATCGGATCTGGAGATGTTTGAACTCTTCTTCCTGGCGAAAGACTAGATCTGCGGCTTCTAACTTGAGGAGGATGATTGAAATTGAATTGCTCTTGCAATCTGTAGAAATGATCAGTCCTTGAGCCTTGACAGATCGGGTGAACGGGCGTTCAGCCAGGTTGAAAGTTCAGTGGGAACTAGCGCTATAAGCTCTGGTCTGCAAAAGATTGTTCGTTCCCCAACGGAGTCACCAAAAACTATTGGCTAGATTTTCTGCACAGCTGAAAACCTAGGTAGTCATGAGATAAAACTTCCTCATTTACCGGTGAGACTCTCGTGTAAGATTTTGTCGAGTTATATTCTCTAGTATCTATTTGTTGGTAGCTCATGAACCATAGCTAAACAGTTTTGCAGCAAGTAAGCAGTTGTAAAAGAAAGGAAAAATCTACAGAAGAGGAAAATAATAGGAAATGGGAAGAAAGGAGAGAAGATGTGCAACCCAATCAATAGTTCACAGAGTTGATCGCATGCACATAGATTAAAACAAATAGATCATGAAATACAAAATTCAAAGCAAAGGAAACTTTCAGATCTAGATCTAGAATAACACAAAGTTTATGAATAGATCTAGAAATAAATACGAGACGAATGCACCATTGACACAAAGTTCTCCAGGAAATCTCTTCTCTATTCCTTTGCTTGTAGAAAGCTATCAAGGGTTTCAGCTCAAAGTCTGGAACACAAGAATGCTGATTACAAATTCCAATCCTTTAACCGTAGGTTCTTCCTCTACTTATAGTGTGTAGAGGGAAATTACAAATGGGAAATTGCAGTTGAACTAGAACATGAAGAAGTAGTAAAGGGAACATTTGGCAGTCATCTTCCTAAAATTCCTCTCTTAGTGACATGCATCAGGAGTCTAAGTCAAAATTGTGCACATCTATCACCTATCTTAAAGAATCTTCCCACATAACTTAAAGTAATGGTTTTTTCAACCAATAACTTTAATTTTACATTTTCATCTGGGAACATAAGAAATAAGAGAAGGAAGAAGAGAAGAAAGAAGATCTGCCAGCTGTAACACTTATACTTTATTCTTGTTTTGATATTGAATATACTTGTCAAACATGTAATTCAACATCTTCCCATCTGTTTTAACAATAACATCTCTCTCGGTTCTGAACTGTAACAACCCTCTGGACAAAGCAACAACGTTAGCCTTCACTTTCTCTAAACCAGGCCCATATCCCTCAACATCTGCCTGAAGCTTTATGAGTCTACCAATCGAATCCATCGTGAAAGGTATGGTGGCTTCATCAACTTCTTTCCGCACAACCAAGCATAAATTCCTCATGGGAAGCAGGTAATTCATCTGGGATGCTCTCCGACACTTCTCCCATCTTACTCTCCAACAACTGCATCCTCTTCACATGAGCTTGAGGATCTCTACGCAGAAGGAAACTGAAATTTCTAACTGCTTCCCCTTTTCCACCAATCCACTAGGCACAATCTGCTCTGCAATCAGCACATCCTTTGGCAACGAGTGTATCTTAGCCAAAGTATCCAGATGACTTTCAGCCACTATGTTCTCATCTTTTATCTGTGTCATCAAATCTTTTAGTTGAGACACTGCCTGTGCATGTTCTCTAATTCAGTTGGTATTGGTTTGAATTGCTCTGAAGCTTGGTGAATGATTTGTTCCTTCCAGTGGGCAATAGCTTTGACCTGGTCCCCTGCATCTTCTACCTCCTGCATCAGATGATCACTCACCTGCTCATGTGCTTAGAATGAAGGATGAGAGGAAGGTTTGACAACCTTAGCAATGATCTCGCACACTGGAACACCTACTTTTGAAGCTTGGATCTCTCAGCCTTCTCTTTGTCAAGCTTAAGGAATAAAGTATTCATTAGCGTCTGCGTATCTTGCTTTAATCCTTCTGTGGTAGTTTGACCTATTGGCACTTTGGTCACTGCTATATCAATTGCCGTGAGCTCTCCCTTGTGCTTTCCTTCTGCTGGAACAAATAACTCAGCGAACTTCTATCCCGATTCCTCAATAATCAACCTAGAAGTCGTTTTGGCAACTTTAGGTCTTCTATCTCTTCCTCCCAAACTCAGGAGCAACTGAAAGTCGTGCTCTTCCAGGTTGATCTCCTCTCTGGCTTTTGGGATTGTCTGCAAAGCTAACCATGATGAAAAGTTGCTTCTTGGGGAATGAGAAGCCGCCGAGTGCACCACCATCTCATGCTCTGACTCCGCTCTATCAGAATTTGCGACTGTGACCCTCTGAATTGTCCAAAGATAATGCCTTTTCAAACTCGTCATTTGTGCTTTCAACTTCTCCGCATGGATAGGTGAAGACCTGAGTGGTCGAGGAGAAAATACAAATGACATTGGATTCAAAGGAGGAACAACAAGATCTCTCTGAGGTTAGGGGCTGCTGAAGTGCTATGAGTTGATGTTGGAGAAGTTGGAACTGACACGATAGTTGTAGATTTGGCCTTCTCCTGTATGTGAGACTTCTTGTGAACTTTAAGCTTTTCCAGCCTTCTGTTGCTTTCACCTTCGTGCTTTCTTTTGCTGGAGTCTCCCGTGGTAAAGTTGCCTGTGATCTGATTCATCAAAGCTTCATCCAGGCAATACCCCTTTGTCAACAACCAGTTCGAAGTGTTAACCAGAACTGCGGAAGATCTTTCTTCAATCGTCTGGCAACCACCAATGTTTTCCTGAAGAGCAACTCTATCTCCTCCCATTTGATGATACGAGTCAAGTATCACATGCCCATCATCTGCGAGATTTGCAGGTATCCGTGCCAAACCATAATTAGACACTTGTTGCGCCGATAACTTGCTGAAGTCTTTCTTTCTGACTTCATACTCATTCTTGCACTTCATCCAGAAGTCCTCCAACGAAGGTACATGTGAGTATTCCTGGGAGATTGTCTTCTTCGCTACTCCATATGGGTCAAAGTTTAGCCGTGCTGGGAAGAACTCAGGCTCATACTCAGAAAACATTTCAGTTTCGACTTTAACTTTGTGGATGCTCTGGCAGATGTAGTAACCCACTTTGACTAGAAAGAAACCTGTAGACTTGTGCCGCTTTGATTGTAAGTCATGCATCTCCACGAGTTGTTTGCACAACTCCATGATGACCCACTTGTCGTTTGGATACTTTGGCAACTTTACTGGTTCTTCCGAAAAGCCAGTCACCCTGAGATAGGTGAAGTTTGCAAACTGGGTGAAAATGTAGCCATGCTGAGATACAACTTCCCAAGCTTCTTTGCTTACCCTATTGGTCTTCAGATCACTATTTAGTTTGCAGATGAATTCATAAAAGAACCCATCGTTGACCGCTTTGTAATCTTTGTGGCACTCAAGAACTATCAACTGTGGATAGCAATCAAAGATAGGATCTTTCGCCAGTATGCCTCGTCTATCCAGCTTGGAAAATATACCTGCGAGGTTGTTGCATATACTGTATGAAGTCATTTTGAAGCTGTAAGTCCGCCTCACACTCCGAAGTTGCTCACCGATGTTGTCACTGATGATCTTTGCCCAATTGATTATCGAATCAGCTCTGTTGATCTCGATAGTCCTAACGAAAGCATACATCCATGAGCGAAAGTTGTGAGTATTGGCTTCTCCACTTATCCTGCAAAGCAATTTAGTGATATCATCCACCTCCTGCACCAAGTTGGATCACGGAAGAGTTCTTGGGAACTTTGATGGAGACCAATTTAGTGATATCATCCACCTTCTTCATATATTTCACTTGCTCATTATAACCACGCAATCTGCTTTGTGTTTCTCCCATCTGTTACCTGCATCCAGCATGCTGATTGCAATCACCACTGTTTCGTGTTGGAATCTTCAGACAATAATTGATAAACTGTGCATCCAGCCTAATAATTGTCTTTCCTGCAACATCCCGGATTGTTCTGGAAAGAGGATGATATGATCTCGCACACTCCATGAAAAATTCGGGCAACTGAGCTATGACTGGGAATGCTGATGCTTGAATAATTCCACTGCTTTTCATTGCCCGCATGAGAAATGTCTTTCCGGCCCTGGATCTGTTAATTATTTCGGAGATGGGTTCGGGCCTATGTCTGTGTCATTGATATCAACAAATCTGGAAGCTATGCATGATTCATTGATCCCTCTCTATCATCACGCTTCATCATGGCTGGAGTAATCTTTGTTTGAGCAATCTTTGTCTGTGTTCTTTTTCTTTTAATCTGTTGGAATTCTTTATAACTGGATCAATTCGTGTAGATCTAGCAATTTCTTCAAATTCGGAAGATATATTCAATGTACTTGATATTGATTTGAACTTCCTTTCACCTGTATGAACACCTGTAATGAATACCTGCAATTATTTAAGACAAAGATGAAGTCCAGAGCATGAATACTTGATTTTGTCACCAAAAATCTGCATATGAAGCCCGCTGCCCTAAAATTTGAGGCTTTGCTTGCATGCAAAGCAAGCATAAATATTTTTAAATTCACTTGGGCACTTATAGCAACATGCAGATAATTATCATAGCATAAATCAAGCCATTCCAACCCTAGGCGCCAAACCTTGAAGCTTCCGGCAATGAAAAACACCTCCAGATGCACAAATCCTCCTTTCTTTGGCGCCAAAACTGTCCGGGCTGCAATCCTTAGCAAAAAGAATTAATTGCTTCTTCATTATGGCAGCCCATGCTTATATAACCCTCAACATTCTATTTCTAATAATTGTCCATCCTATTCCTGACAATTAATTAATAAACAAACATGTTTATTCACCCAAATTGGGCGCCCAATTTTGCATGCTGCTGGCTGCCATTAAATAAATTTATTTTATTTATTTTTAGCATGCTTCCTTCAGTTCTCTTTGGCTTATCTTCATGCATTGACTTTTCCTCCATCCTTGGCGCCAAAATTAGGCAAAACAACTATTAATAAATATCATTAAAAACATTGTTTAATGCCCAAATGGGTCGCACTTTTGGCAAGGGTGAATTCTAAAAATAAGAAGTCAACTGTTGGGAATTTTCACCCTACACTGCAGCTCTAAAAATCCCTTCTTCCACTTAAGTTATTTGACTTTTATAATGAGAATTTTTACCCTGCAAGGCAAGTAATAAATTCCCACCTGCCTGCCACCTCTAATTTTCCCACTGCAACTTAAGTGACTTCCCAAAAAGTGTGACTTGTATTGAAAATATATTTTTTTAAATTAGTGCGACTTGTATGGGTGAATAAAACCTTCTGATTTTATTCACCCACTGGTGTTTTAAGTGATTGTTCTTTATTGTATAATGGGAATTTTTACCCTGCAAGGCAAGTAAGAAATTCTCTACTTTGCCCGCCACCTCCAATTTTCCCATCGCAGCTTAAGTGACTTTGACTTCATGGGAAAAAGTACCCTGTAAAGGTAAGAAATTCATTGCGTGCACTACCAAAAATTCCATGTAGCTTACACTCATTAATTCTAGAAAATGCGACTTGCTTGGGAGAGGCTTTTTGTGCATGACTTCATCTTTTTTGGTCAGAAGCTTGCATTTTGAGGCTGATTCCTTCTAGTGTTGTGTCGGTAGATGATCTCCAGATGCTTCAGGCAATTAAACAAACTATACTAGCGAAGGAATTGACCTAGGGAATTTCATAGAGAAACTAAGGAGAAAACCGGAGAAAAACACAAGAAATAAATAAAAGTGAAAAATGTTGCCAGAAGTTGCAAATAATGCCCTGAATTCATTCCTGGTGAAAACCCTAATGAGATGAGTGAATATTGGCATGCAAAACTTCAACAAGATTCAACCGGAGCACAATTTACTTCAAACGGGGCATTATTTATTCAATAAATAATTAAATAAAAATTTCCTCGTAGACAAAACTTGGCGAAGGGATAAAATGAGTTTGGGCATCTGGGTATTTGTTGAAATTGGCTCATATGATTCACTGGGAATATCCTAACATAATACAGACATCTTCTGGCAATAAAAACACAAAAAGACCCGTTATTTTAAAAGAAATATTTTTTTTTTAAATGGGTAGTCCTAGATTTCAGGGTGAAATCGGGAACACAATCCTTGAAGCCTCATGCCCATGTCCTCTTCAACCTCGCTTTTGCCCTAATTTAGGGATTCCTTGAACCCACACAATCTTCATCACATTGAACTCCCCTTCTAGCATCAATGACTCTCATACCAATGTTAAAGGATGTCAATAGATAAACAATGAAGAGAAAACTGGAATGTGCACATCGTAGATTGTGTGTTTGTCATATTATCATGCAAGAGATATTTATGAAGTGGTTGAGGTGGTTACAACTGAACATTAGTCAATACATAAGTAATAACGATTAAATAATAAAAGATGAGCCTTATATTCTAATAACTTCGGTGCATGGCAGTTGACCTTCCCGTTCAGATCGTTACTTGGAGAGATGTTCTAACGTGCCACGTAACTGGAAAGTGCCACTTGGTAAGCCATGCAAAAGCAAAGAATTGCCATGTGGATGTTGTGTAAAGTTGCTTGAACAATTCAGATACAAGATTGTGCCACAAAGATCACACATGGTTCTAAAGTGAGGCAAGCTTTGCGCAAGGCGCAAGATGCCATGGAGGTTCTTCTAGGCTCAGGAGGTTCTTTGCGGAAGGCAAGTGCTGCGTGGTGCTGTGAGCATGCATAAGGAAACTGTGCGACTTGTGTACGTGCTCCGAGGGGTGCTGCAGGTGTACAAAGGAGAAATGTATGTGGCTGCGCATTTTTTTGTAGCCTAATGGTTTATTCTCATCTTGGACAGTTGTCTAGGAGAGTCAAAAGGAATTGATAGAACTCTCCCTTTACAGCACAGACGGGTGATGATAGCTTGTTGAAGTCATTGGGTCCAACTTTATGGAGATCTGATGGCACAGTGTTCTAGATCTAGGCATTTAGTCTAGAGATTTTAATATTTATGCATTGTAAAGTGGTCTAAGTTTTTGCCATTTCTAACTCTTTATCGAGGGAGTATCTATAATACTGAGTGATGTTTTTGTGTCAAGGTGTGTTTTAAGAATTTAACATTCATCTTGTAAGTGGTCGCATGCACAAACTTGCTAATAGGGAGTTAAGTGGGTGGTTAAGGCATAACCTTGACATATAAAAGAAGAGTCATTTTTAGTTTTTGCAGTCTTAGACAATATTATAGTATTCACTCTTTTACTATAAGATCTTGTTCTAGTTTATCTAGGTGGCAGCTATAATTCCATGTTTGGCGTAAACACTAGATCCAATCTTCTACTCGGTCGCGATCTTCTTAGCCTTGTGTCATCTTCAATGTCAACATTTTCATCAACATTCAATGTAGTCGGGCATATAATTTGTCTCCTCCTATTCACTCGTTTATTAACAAAAACACATGCTTGTTTATCTAGGAGGTAGCTCCAAATCCACAATTGGCGTCAATAGTAGACCCAAATCCTAAGTCACCGCATTCGGCGAACAACATATATTTAATTCGAAATTCGTCGAATCAGCACGCAGACCAAGAAATTTGTTTGAATTCGTGATTTAATTCGTGCCAATCAAATTGTGTGGGTTTTAAGGCTTCATAAATCACTTTGCGGGGGTTTTCTGATGGGAAGAAGTGGCGAGATTTGAAGCTGTGACAGTTATGTGAAGTGGTGCGATCTGAAGCAGAAATTACAGTGACGGCCATGCAGATCTGGGAGCGTTCAAATTTTCCCTTCGAAGTGGACTGTTGAGTGCTCATTGCACAGAAATTTCCGGAATTGTTGAGTGTCGAATGTGCAGAAATTTCCGGAATCGTCGAGCATCTATTTGTTTTGGTTATATTATTACGTCTTAGTGGTCAACGATTTATGTATTACCGTAATAGTCACAAATACATATAACTTTATAAGTTAGGTCTCATATAAATTGTCACTTATATAATATAATATATTAGTATGTATTAGTAATATTTAATAATAAATATATAATAGTAAGTATATATTCATCATAAATTAGTAAATAATAATTGTCATAATAATATTAGTAAATATAGAATAGTAAGTGAATTAGTATAATAAATTAATAAATTAAATTAGTTAATAATATTAAATTAATGAATTAAATTAGTTAACAATAATAATAGTAATAATAATAAATTACTAAATCCTTTAGTCAAATTTAATAACGAATTTTATCTCAATTTTTTTGTATTGAATTTCTGATGAATTTTGTACCCGACGAATTCGAACACGAATTCGAATGCGGTGACTTAGCCCAAAACCACATAGGCGTCAACAATAGACCCAGTCCCTACTGGATTGTTGCCTATTCAATCTAACTTTATCTTCAACACCTACATTTTCTCTAGTGTTCTATGACGTTGGTATTGGATCTCTTAGGCATCAATCTTTCCCCCTCCTTAGCAGGTGTTATCCTTTCCTGAGATGTCCTGCAGGCTAATACTGATCGTTACCGTTTGATGCCACTCATTAGTAACTGCTGGTAGATTAAGAGACATATGCATGTCTTGATTATTATAGATCTTACAGGCCAAAAATAATTGAAACTCAACCTAATTCAGATTATATTAATTTAACAGTAGAGTGAAACAATCAAAACTTGAATTGGGGTTGATTAAAATAGTTTAGAAGGAGAAACGAAGAAAGAGAATTTAGAAAGCTAGAACATGAAAAAGGAACAGATCAACCTATATCTGCCTGAAGGATGACTCCACAGAAGACACAGATTGGAAATCAACTCAGAAGGATGTTGTCAAATGACCTAGTAAATTTGGCCGCCTTAAATGCACTCTAGGACAGGACCGATAGGGGAGGACATTACTGATACCTTTCCTGTCTGGGGCCATCTTTCTTGTCCTGTACGGCTTTGTACTCCCTAAAACTTCTGGTGGATGTTTGCCCATCTCTGCTCTACGAGAATGTGTCTTTGGAAATCTGTGATGATGTGTGATGATACAGAATTGGCTTCTCCTTTTTCAAACACTAACAAACTCACTTGAAGTCAATAGTTAGTGGCTGTAGACTAAGCTGAAAATGTCCTCAACATGCATCCATTGCATGCAAGCACTGCACTACGTATCCAAAATCTTAGGAGAAAACTGGGTTGACTTCATTTTCCCAATTCAAGCGTGTCATGCTCACTCTTGATCATAGTATAATTAAATGCAACCATATGAATTTGC
Source organism: Taxus wallichiana var. yunnanensis (assembly GCA_018340775.1). Classification (NCBI taxonomy): domain Eukaryota; kingdom Viridiplantae; phylum Streptophyta; class Pinopsida; order Cupressales; family Taxaceae; genus Taxus; species Taxus wallichiana. Next base: position 808,737,744 of record CM031238.1, on the reverse strand, counting down.
TTAGATCCTTCATTTGGCACAAGACACTTAGCAGGCATGCAACTTTGGATTAGAAGTGCTTCAGATTTGGAATTATGCTCTTGGACTGCTCTTCAGAGATTTAGAATGCGTATAGGCCTTTTATGCAGTGATCTCCAAGGTGCCTTAAGTGGTGAGAGATAATAATGACCTTAAGGGTCATTTGCATATATATATCTCTTCGTTAATTTCTGGAGCAAGTTGACCCGAGAATCAAGTGTAACCCGACCTAAAGAAAGTGCCAAAATTTGAGAAGTGAGAATTTCCCATGTTAATGATAGGACTGGAAGGGTTAGATAGGAACAGTACTTTTCCTGTCCAAGCATTTGATTCTTGTCTTGGGGGTTGAAACTATAGGAACAGTGAAAGGGGAAATGTCTGCAAAGGTGTAAGGATGACTTTGAGCAAACTAGAAGTGGCCCTGAGTGTGTAAATTTGGCGCAGAGAGATGAGGAGGATGATGTAAAGGTAATTCGAAGGGGAAAGTAAGTGTCAAAAGAGCTCAATATGTGTCATTAGTCCAACTGTACTAACAGATGCCAACATCGGCGTTGCCAAGTGTCTTGAACCATAATCAGGTTACTCCACGCAGGCTAGAAACCATTTCACCTTTCATGATGGTTCCTTTTCCTTATGGACCTTCATCATAAATATCGATATATATATATATATATATATATATATATATACACCAAGTTAGATAGAGAAGTTAGATAGTCATTCATCTCCTTCAAGGAAATGTCATGTGTAGAACTTTCAGATTAATGAAACTCTATTTTCAGATATTTGTCCCCTTTCTGCTTTATAGATAAATGTTATTATTGGTTCTGATTTCTGTATTGTGATTAGGTTCTGCCTGTAACACATTTGAATTTTAGCAGTTTAAAGTGTCCTCCACTGGATATCTCCTGGGATCTGAATCACTTGTCCTTATGCGGATTACATAGGTGATTGAACAAGAGAAAGTACTAATTTAACAAAAAGAGGAATAATGACCCATTGTTTGGTTTATATACTCTGAAATATATGAATAACCTCTACATAACATTATCCTAAAGCCGTCATTCTCTCAATCAAAGAAATACATGGTGTTCGAAGAAGCTAGGCATTTGGAAGTTGATTGGTGTTCTCGTGGTCAAATAATTTTAAATCTAAGTGGTCAAATACCAATTAAAACATGTCTATACCTTTAGAATAACATGAGATGAAACGAATTCATGTGATCTATGATGGCTTATAATAAGTTATATGATTATATTTGTGTGATTGTGTCTTCCAATGGTTTCGATGTGATTGTAGATCTGGTTGCTGGCCATTTCTATTGCCCCTTTATTTCATAACTGTCTCCCTCATATGTTATGCATTGAAATTCAGAATCAAATTTTATTGTTTACTTCAAATCTATTCTTGTATGGGTTGTCTGAGTTCCTTTTGTCTAAGTATAAAGTTTGGTTATGTTAAGATTGGGATTCTTCATTTTTTTATTCAATCTCTTTTTCTTTCCGTCCACTTTTCTGAGCATCTTATAATAGAACAATAAACCTGTAGTATTGTATGCTTCTCTGAGCTGTATCTTGCCTATAGATGGTATTGTTTTACAAGAATTCAGTCTTTCCTGGGTAAGATGTACTGTAAGATTCTTACAGGCAGATAATTCTGGCAATGGACTTTTGGTCATTTTTTCAGGAACATCACTAAAAATTCAATGAGAGAGAGAGCATAAAGGGATTCCATAAATTTGATGAAATGCTGTCTATCTAGACCTTCATATCTGAAGAAACTGATTATATTTTCATCTTTTAGATACTTGTTTGTAACTCATTTTTCTGGTCACAGGAATGGAATGCCTTCTTAGCTAGAGTGTGAATGTTATTTCATAACAAATTTGTTATGCAGGTGGTGAGTGGACTCAGACGGGAAATACCTTCTCCTATTGGGAGGCCCATCCTAGGAGCAATTCAAACAGATGCAGCAATAAATGCAGGTTTGGAAATTGGGAGACAGTATTCTTGTTTATCATATTGGATACTGCTTATAATATGAATGAGCTTTGAAGTGTTTAAAGATCCCTGAAATTTTAGTAGGTCATGCTCTATACTCATGTCTCCTACTGATATAAGTTTATGGTTTCCCCATTATTGGGCTGTGGGTAAAACTGTAGAAATATTTCATTCTTGCTTGCAGAGTTTTACTTTGATGGTTGAACGTAGGATTTTATTATTTGCAAGTGTTTGAATTTCCAAAATGGATACTTGTACAACATATTTGTTGATCCTCGTAGTCCTTTCCTCATTGGATATCAAGACTGAGAATAAAATACAATGTCATATGCTCAATCTTTACACATCATGGTGCGCATAAACTAGTACAAATAACTTAAATACATGTGTCGAAAGATGCCAAGAGATATCAATCTCGAGGTTCTTATCTTGGATTTTTCACATACAACATTGATTAATAACTCCATTAATATCTATACCAATTCCCCACCGAGTGGTTACAAATGGCATCCATATAGCTACATCAATGTGTTGGGCTTGAAACAATCTTCCTAGAAAAACAAAAGTAGGCCCCAAACTCCACTATATGGCTAAGGTTTTATAATATTCAATTGATTTCTCCAGCAAAAACAAAAAAAACTTATTAGTCATGTTGAAATTGATGTCAAATTTTGTAATGTCCTTTTCTAGACTGAAATTGAAAAACAAGGAAATAGCACAAACCCCAATTGATAGTAAACTGAATTAAATTCAAGAACTAGGGCAGTGACCTGTTTTAGGTCCACCAAACCCTAAGCAACCTAGGGTAAATTCAGATTTTTGCCTTCTCCACACACATTTTTAGAAATACATCAACAACATGAAACCCTTGATGAAATCATGCAAAATAATTGCTTAAACCATAAATTGCAGACTGCTGGAATTAATTAATGCTCAAAAACAACTGAAACTTCAAACTTATGTTAATTTCATAAATACTTGGAGAAAAATGCAAAATGATAGCTCTAAATGACCATAAAAATGACAACTATCAAATGAAATTAGAATAAGATTTTTCTAACCCTAAAAACTAGTGTTACCTAAGACTCCAGGATGACGGGACGTGGGGACGGAGTTTCCGGGACGACAAAATTTTTCCAAAATTTCAGGACGGCGGGAGAGGCAGCAGGGGGACGACTATTAAAATAATATATAAAATTACAAATATTAAAAATATACAGATAAATTTTAGAAATTTTATGAATAACAACTCATTTTTGTATATCAGTCCACCATGTGCATACAGTCCACATCCAGACATCCATATTAAAAAGTAAAAACTCAGCAACATACATACAACTATACTAATGTTATGTGTTCATAATTTTTAATATTAACATGTATGCTCTTAGTTTTTCAAGTATGTCAGATCCACCATGTGCATTTGTGCTCGAAAATTTCTATATTCATATATCACTCTTGATTCTTAATATGTCTTTATAATACAATGCGGTTGGGGTATGGTTAGCCAACAAATGTTTTTAAAGGACAACAATAAAGAAATTAATTTAAAAAATTTAAAAAAATGAATAAAGTTATTTTTATAAAAGAAAAAAGTGTTTTAAAAGTGGTGTTGATGTCGGGGATGTATGGACATCCCGGGGACGCCCTCGACCATTGCGGGGACATAAAGACGTCCCCCAATGTCCCCTCCCATCCCAAACGCGTCCCGGGATATTTCTGCATTTGTCAAACGTCCCTAAGACGTTTCCCGCAAATACGTAAATTTGGAAACATTATGTTTCCTCCACGTTTTGGTGTCCCAAACGTCCAGGATCCCCAGGATTTGGGGGATGTGTCCTCGCGTAACATTGATAAAAATACACTGAAAAGTGATTCCAAAATCTCCAAATGGGTATGATCAAGCTGGAAATGAATGTGGCAGCCCTAAAAAGGCATTCCCTAGCTGGAATTTGTGCCCTAGCAGCGATGGAAACTCTTCTTGCTGTTCGAAACTCTGAATTTTGAAGAGCAAATGTGACTCTCGGATAAAGCCATCAATGCAACAAATGAGGGTTTTCGTTCCCAAGTGTTGTAACTATTGAGGGTTTTCGTCCCCAATAGGATCCAATGAGGGTTTCCGTCCTGAATGGATGAGAGAAAGAGGCAAAGCGTGCTCCAACTCCAAGAAAATATCAAGATCCCAAAAATGCATAATCTTCTCCAAGCCAAGTGAACCCCTTATTGTTACGCACAAACTTACTTTGAGAGGGGGTGAATCAGTATAAGATATTTTTTTAATTTTAATATTTAATCTTAGATCTGAAATCGTAATTACTATGTTCTGCAATTAATATATTAAAGTGATCAAAGAACACAATGCAAATAGACACAAATTTACGTGGAAACCCTTTCGGGAGAAAACCACGGAGAAAATCTTCCTTACTATATTTCTCAAATGTTTGTAGGCACCAACCTACTGGAGACACTAATCCCCAAATTACAATTTTGTAGGCACCAACCTACAGGAGCACCAACCCCTTTTGCTAAGCACCAACTCAGCAAGAGACACCGATCTCTTCGAATATGAAGGCACCAACCTTCCTTACGAAATTTGCTTTCCACTTTTGAACTTGTTGCTTCCTCAACGAATAATGGAAAATTCTTCTTCTTACTTTCAAATTTGCTGTACTAAAATTCTGCCCTTATGCTTCCTTTTCTTCTTCTTCTTCCTTAAGATATTCAACTTGAATCCATTCTTGATAAGTCTCATATGAATCTTCTTATATAGCCTTTCGTACATTTTCGAAGGGCATTACACCTTAAACCATCACACCCTTTCACTAACATTAGTCGGCCTTTATTTAATTTATTCTTTCTAAACACATCGCTGTCCCCTTTGAATTAATTAATGCACACACAAAGTCTGCCCCAAATAATTTAATTATCACCTAAACATTCAATGCTGCCCCTTAAGACTCGGGCGCTGCTCTTTAGGCAATTCGTGGGCCCTCTTTTGTCTAAATCGTGGGCCTCTAAGGATAAATCACGGCCTTCATGAAAAAACGCTGCTTTTTTTTCATCATGGTTGTCTTCCTCTTTCTTGAATGATGTTTGTTTTACACAGATACTGCTGTATTTCTCCTATAAAGGCGATCCTTTTCACATATATAAATATTTGATTTTTGCTATTTTTGCTGCTCTATATGTTGCTGGTTATTTCCGTCGACATACTCACAATTCCGTTAATAATTCCGTTATTTTCTCACGGACTTCCATTCACTAGTTCAACACCTCTTTTGACATCAATGACAATATTTCCAACACTTATATAGCTCATATGTGGTGCCAAATCCCTAAAACATGATTTCCATGAGGACCGATCTCCTTGGGAGATATGTTTCTCCTTTATCTTCAAGCATGCACTTCAAAGACCGACCTCTTTATGAAAATATAAGTTTCTTTTTCTTTTCTTTTTCCCATTCCATTTTCTTTTTATTTTTTAATCCTTTTTGCTGACAAAAGAAATGAGTATTAAAAATACTTTTATATTAATAATAATATTAAGTTGCCCCTAAAATGGAGAATTGACCAGGCCCAACTTAAAATATTATTAATTATTTTATTTTAGAAAAGGGGACATTACAGTCCTCATGTTTTCTCTCAAACAAATGCAAGCTCACATCCCCAATTATCATCCCCAATAGATGAAGCATGCTATAGTGATCAAAAAGCTTGGATCCTGTACCGGTCAAATGGAGGAGCTCTTGTAAAAACAAGCTCATACACTTGTTGTCCCTCTCACTAATGATGTTCTTTGGTAGTCCATGAAGTTTAACTTTTGTGAAAAAGAAATCAGCTGCTACCTCAATTTTCCCTCTTCACTTGCAGCTTCAAAAATAACATTAGCAACACTTCTCTTTGCATACTCAACTATACAAAAAGCCTTCCAGACTGCTGTAATCTCAATCATAGAACAAGAAGTTGATGAATAATCAATAGCTTGACAAGCTAATCCATGTCCCAATGTGGCATCCTCATTCTTCGTTCTTCCCTTGTCAATTAAGGTGGAATAACACTCCATATTCCCAAATACAAATGCAACTGAAATTAGGTGGGGGTTGCTAGAAATGATGACAACAACATCAATGATGGCAGTTTGTCTCATGGCTGTCATAAAAACACTTCCTTTCTCACTTGGGGTAGATAACACCTCATTTCCTAACTCTTGATTGCATTCTTCACTCAACAACAAACTCAAAAGGAAAACTTGAGCATCATGCAAAACTGATCCAAAGTCAAACACCTAGAGTTACCTTGCTGTAGTGGCTTCCTTGGCTTTCCAAAAGGTGGTCTAGGTTTCCCTCTTCCCATTGTCATAGATTGAGTTGTACCTTCCTCAAAGCTCTTATGTTTCACTCCCAATTTAAGTATTGGAGGGACTCTATTTCTATGCAAAATGAAACCTTTTGCAATCACAAACTTGCCATCCTCCATTATGGCATCTTCATCTTCAGCTGCAGTACCATATTTTTCATCATATGCTCGGGTGGATAACAAATTCAGTTGCTCTTTCTTCTTTATTCCCATGTACCTACACAAAGAATAAACACATTAAAAGAAACAAGAGCTCCCAATATCATTTCTTCATGCCTCGTAGGTATGGAAGCTAGCTCTCTTCCATGGCTTGTATTCTTTTCATGATTCTCATTCAAGTGATGTAATCCCAAAATCCAACCATGCTGTCCCAAACACAGTTGTATCCATGCATTTCCTTCCTTAAAATCAAGATGATAGTGGCTGGAAACTCTCCTACAGCTGACAACAACATGGAAAGGGGGCTGGAAATGTCTATGACAACAACACAAAAACTCATGACAACATGCTTGAAATCCCACAAATCAAGACTCCTACTACTTCCAATCATACCTCCAAATCCCAGCTGAGTTACAATGCTCAAACAACCAGATAACAACCATCCCGCTCAATTTCAAACACAAAATTCATGAACTCAACTTCTACTTCTATTGGAGCACTCCCTCCAAGAGCCTGCTTATCAATTAGGAATTCAAAATCCTTATAACATGACTGCTGTTTTGAAAATAAAATTGTAGGTTTTACCTCATTATGTGTTGCCCATATGTCTTGCCTTCTTCCGGAAGTTCTTCCCTCCTCTTGGCTGTAGCAACTTGAGGAATCCCATTTGTCATGCTTGGAAGCACAACCTCTTGGCCATCAAGCTTGAACCTCAACTCCATGGTTTGGTAGTCTTGGGTAAATTTACCCAAAGAGTGTAGCCATGGCACTCCAAGTACCAAATCCATATCTTCATTACAATTCACATAGAAATCACCACTTACCATGTGCTTGCCCAAGGTGAGCTTGAGTTGTTGGAACCTCTTGGTGCAAGGGATGATGAGGCTGTAATGTGTCCCCCTTCTAGGATCAATAGAAAATACAACACTCACAAAGTAAACAACACCACCAGTGATTAAAAATCAGATTCAAACTGCATAAAATCAGACCCCAAATTATCAATACAACCCAAGCATGACCCAGCTGTAAAAACACTGGGAGTTACTCCCAAATGCCTTCACACTTATCACTGCCAGGTATGTCCATTTAGATCATTTATAACATGCCAAATTGGTGCATCATCACAATGAAAGATGAGCTTGCTGACTGTAAACACTCAACAATATGTATTAAACATATGGATCTGGGTCCTCCTAACACAGTTCGCTGCCACAGACCTCAAACATTGCTTGATTAAGTATAAAATGTATTGCAACAATACTCAGTATTCCACAAAACATCCACCAACAAATTGCTGTCAAAGAGGAGACTTAATCACATCCTAAATCCATGCCTATGCCAGTCGATTTACTCAGAAATATTTCATATTAAAATCTGCACTCAGAACTTCTTATATCTTCTCCATCTTATGCAAATCAGGTTCACAAAAGTTAGGATATATTAATCAAAGAGCAAGATGGGATTCACCAGATACTTTGGGCCTTCAACAAGCATTCCCAACACTTAAAACCCAGTCGCTGATGTCTGAGAAGAATTGACAGATTTGTATGAATGAAAACCAATTAATAATCATGTGAAGTAATGACCAAACTTGTGGGGATATTGTCATGCATTCAAACTTGATAAATCCACACCAAATGAAGCAAGCAATCACAGTCCACAATCACCATAGAAAGAGTCGCTGTAAATAAGAGAGTAAATACCAGTCAAATCACTTCGAAAATGGCTCAAGAGTGTTGCCACACGTGCCCAGATTGTCGCTGCACATGAGCATACAGAGATCGGAATATTTACCATTCAAACATTCCATAAATACTCAGGCATAGATCGCTGCATTATAAGAGTTATAAACCCTAGTCGTGCCACTTCATAATGCATTTAAACAATCCTATGGAGTTCGCTGAGGTGCAAGAGATCACATACAGTCAGCCAATCGAATCACATAGGAAATTGTATTTAAATCAGTCCTTAAATCATCATAATTCCAATCGCTGCAACTGGGATGAATTTCATACATCAAATACACAAATATGAATAGATCTCAGTTACTTCACTTCAAGGAATAACCGAACTCCAGTTGGTCGATTTTACCTAAGCTATCACCTACAAAATAGCTCACACATATCAATAACAAGTTGCCAAAGCTTAGGAAAGGAACACTCCAACCAGTCGACTTGCAAAAGTACTCCAAAAACACTTATTTCTTTATCACAAACCAGCTGCTACAATGAATCGCTACAGTGATCCGCTATAGTAAATGCAGATTTCAATGGTAACCTTCATCTAAAAAGTCACTAAAGCCAAAGACATGGATCTCACTTGAGATTGCACAAATAGCTTCTTCAAATTGATCTTCAATAACCAGCTACAAAGATCTCCCAAGCATGAGAGAGAGAAAGAAAACATCAATGGGCATGCATCCCAACTCCAAGCATGGAGTATCAAATAAATCATATCATAACATAATCATAATAATGATCCTAGCACTCCTTTTATAAGCAAGGAGGCACAAAATTCGAAATCCCTAGGAGAGGGAAATTATTAAATAAAAGCAATTTATTTTCCCTAGGTGTGGCATTTTTTCAAAGGGTGATTTTATCAATAAAAACAACTTAAATATTTATTTAATTAATTCCCCATTTAATTTTTATATTTTGGGAATTAAATTAAATAATCTTTCATTAAATAATTAAATAATTATTGCTTTAGGCAATAATATTTAATTATTTAATAAAATTATTTCCCTTGCAACATCCCAAAGCCCACGGGGGAAGATAGGCTAAGGGTCTTAAAAAATGGGGACATTATAGAGGCCATCTTGTAGCATCTCATCCTTCACAAGGAGTTTGACTGCACAACAAACTCCATATGATTTCTCATAAAATTTCTTTCTAACTATATGCACGAAATGAAGCATTCACTAGCCATAGTAACATGGAACCCATTGAGGACTTCATTTTTGTAACTCAAAGGATCTATGTACCTTCCAAAACACTTAGAGTGTTCTTCACTTTATCACCATTTCCTCTATGTTGTCCATGATGACCACCAATTACACATGAAGCATCAAACTTGACATAGAATCATTCAGTGGAGCTGCCCATGATGACACAAATATGACAGCGACATAGGATGAGACCAAAAGACTGAAATGTGATTTCACTATCATACCTTGGGTTGTCCTCAACTTGTTCCTCTTCTTTTGCTGAATGAAGCTTGGTTGATATCTCGTCATATTCAACTAGTGAAACTCTTCCTACCTTGACTTCATCCATATTTTTTTGGCACATGCATGGAGCCTCTTCGTGGTTCTTGCCAAAGTCATGAACACCATCAACTTATTTCTTATGAGGTGCTGTTTTGATAATTCCAGCAAGCTGAGTATTCTCATTATCACCCAGAGATTGGGCTTCAACCACCAATTCCCCTCCACAATTTGGCACATCATATTCCCCTTCTTTCTTGGGCTCATGCTCCATGGTTTCTTCATCAAACACATGCCCCTTCACACTGCTGTCTTGAAAATCAGTCAATGGCTCATCCCTAGAAGAGTGATAGGTACTTCTAGGGCTTCCATGGGCTGCTCCCTTTCAATGCCCAACAACTTCAAGTGTTCTTCTTCTTCCTTGATCACAATGGAGGGATTCTTTCCCTCTAGGGCTGGAACATCTTTCCCATTTTTCTTGGGCATAGCTCAAGGTTTAGACCTTGTGTCAATTCCCACTCTACCTTTCTTCAACCCTAAGAACTCAACGAGTGATATGGCATCACGAATCTTCTTTGGAAGAGCCTTATACTGCTCATAGCTGTCCGCAATGTTGTGACCCACTAAATGTTGTGTTTCAACCACCGGAATGACTTCCTTTCTTGGGAGGAAGGTAGGCCAAAATGACTTAGATGAAGAATCACTCACGATTCTTGGTGGCTGAATATTATTGCTTGCCCTTGAAGAGCTTCCTTCACCATTTAGGTTTTGCATCAAATGGATTAACTGAATGAGCCTTATTCGCCAAATCTTTCTTTCCCTAGGGGAAACCTCTCAACCCTTACATCATCACAAAGTCTTAACGCTCAACTCGGCTTTTTTCTAGAATCACTGTGTTCTGATTCCTATCCATCTCAAGTGGCTGCCTTGAATTCTTCTTACCCTTCCTTTGATAGCAAATGTACTCCTTGTGATCTTCTTGCATGGATAACCCTTAGGTGGCAAGATCTTGGGCTCTAATACCACTATAATGTCCCTTTCCAGGCTGAAACCAAAAAACATGGAAATAACACAAACCCCAATTGATAGTAAATTGAATTTTATGCAAGAACTAGGGTAGCGACTGTTTTAGGTCCACCAAACCCTAAGCGACCTAGGGTAAATTTAGATTTTTGCCTTCTCCACACACAAATGTTTAGAAATACATCAACAACATGAAACCCTTGATGAAATCATGCAAAATAATTGCTTCAACCATAAATTGCAGATTGCTGGAATTAAATGCCCAAAAATAGTTGAAACTTCATTTTTTTGTAATTTCATAAATATTTGGAGAAAAATGCAAATGATAGCTCAAAATGACCATAAAAATGGCAACTATCAAATAAAATTAGAATAAGATTTTTCTAACCATCAAAACCCATTGAAAGGTGATCCCGAAATCTCCAAATGGGTAGATCAAGCTGAAAATGATTTTGGCAGCCCCAAAAAGGTGTGCCCAAGCACTGATAGAAACCCTTTCCGTTCTAAAATTCTGAATTTTGAAGCTCAAATGTGATTCCCAAATGAAGCCACCAATGCAACAAAGAGGGTTTCCATCCTCAATGGATGAGAGAAAGAGGCAAAGCGTGCTCCAACTCCAAGAAAATATCAAGATCCAAAAATGCATAATCTTCTCCAAGCCAAGTGAACCCCTTATATAGCTCATATGTGGTGCCAAATCTCTAAAACATGATCCCCATGAGGACCGACCTCCTTGGGAGATATGTTTCTCCTTTATCTTCAAGCATGCACTCCAAAGACTGACCTCTTTATGAAAATATAAGTTTATTTTTCTTTTCTTTTTCCCATTCCATCTTCTTTTTTTTTTTTTATCCTTTTTTTGCGACAAAAGAAATGAGTATTAAAAATACCTTTATATTAATAATAATATTAAGTTGCCCCTAAAATGGAGAATTGATCGGGCCCAACTTAAAATATTATTAATTATTTTATTTTAGAAAAGGGGACATTACAAATTTAAGGTTGAAATTTCTCCATGACAGCCAAATGGACGTCAAATTTAAGGTCAAACATAAAAGTGAACAATTCACTACATTACACTCTACTCCTTAGTACATAGAGAATGCCTATTGTCATAACCAATTGGCATAATAATAGATACATCTGAAAGAATCCCTGTCACAATTCTAATATGGAAAAGAGGAGAGTAGAGAGAAAATATCCCAATATCCAATTTCAATACCAAGTTCATCTCAAATATGGATCAAAATAACTTACCAATAAAATTCATTATCATTCCCATTCTAACATACACTTATGTAATAGAGTGATCGGTTTTACATATTAAGATCTCATTTTATTTGTGGAATATAGTCTCATCATGCAGGACATAATAAAACCAAATATACCTATATATGCAATCTGACTTATGTAGAGATGCAGAAATACTATTGAAATTTGACTAATATTGCACACAGGTATCAAAGCTAGTAACTGGATTTGAAGCTGAACTGAATAGCGTGCAAAAATTCATTATTGATTACCTATGTTACTGATATGAGTGCAGGCAAATGGTGGGATAAGGGAATGAATTTCAGGGATGGATATAGGATCTTGCCAAAAATTCAAAGAATGGGGGACAGAAATGGAAAGAAGAAACCTCCAAAATATAGAAAATTCCCTCTAAAAATATAGAAAACTACTTATCTATCAATTTGCATGCAGTTGATATGTATGCGTGATCAATGCATAAGACAAATAAACATGCAGTGACAAATTAACTGCATCATAATCTAGGAAATCTGTCGATTTTCTCATCAATACTGAAACGAAAATACAGTGAAACATATGGTTTATGGATCTCGTTTCAATGTTCATACATCCATGCCAAGCAGATTATTTGAGAAGTTGGTCATTTATTAAAGGTAGGATCCATTAATGATTAGATGATTAGAGAAAAACCACATAATGGCTTTGGTGATAGTCATCTCCACCAATGTTACCCGGAAACGCCAACCAGGGCAGCGTACCCGCATATTGACGTACTGGGTACTGGTATTGGTCCTGGTACTTGCCTGAAACATTTCGAAACACCAGAACAGTCTTGGGTACGGGGATGTTTCTGTACCATTTTAGGCTGTACCGGGGCATTTTCTGTACCATTTCAGCAGTGCTTCTGTTTTTTAAATGCCAAAAATAAAAATATAAAAACTAGTTACTTCTGTTTCAGCAGTACTTCAGGAAAATCTAGATGATATATTCTAGAATCTAGATTATAATTATGTGCATATGAAAATTTAAGCATGTTGAATGTTTTGAACTTTCATGAATACAAAGTGTTTTATCTTTTATGGACAAAAATGAGTATTATGCGCGTGCGCGCACACACACACACATTAATAATATATTGTAGGGACGATTTCGTGCCGTTTCGTACTCAAGGGTTTTTTGAAAATTGGTGTTTCCGCATTTGAATCCATACCGAACCCGCACTGTGCTTCTATTTCTTGGCAACCTAGATCTCCACAATGAGGTTTTCATCTACAGCCTTATCTTTGTAGATGCCACAAGTCATTATCTTCTACTAAGAGGAATCACACAGAAACTATTAGAATCTAAGACATATATTAGTGTGTAATGTTCCTTTCAGACTCTAACTGAAAACAAAGGAAAATAGCACAAACCCCAATAGATAGTAAACTGAATTCTATGACAGAAACTGAAAATATGACTGTAGTGAACAACGATCTGATTTTTATAGCAAAAGCAAGGAAAAACAATAACTCTTCAAAAATGCATCATTCACACCATTCAAAACATGTAGGGAAACTTAGAAATATTTTAGAACCAATATTAACCAATAAATCAACCTTCAAACCCCAGGTTGGAAAATTGTATAATTAAATAAAATGACAACAAAGAACACCTTTACAAAAGGGGCTGAGAATGAATGATTCAAGCGCAAAAATGAAGTCGAAATATAGATTCCGGTTGATAAAAATATGAGGAATACAATGATGGATGAGTTGGATCTCGCCATGCCCTAGAAACACCATAAATCCTCCACAAAGTGGGTCGCTCCCCTAGGAGAGGGCTGAAAATCACTCGTAGAATAAAACCCTAATCAAAACCTGCAAAATCAATCTTCAAGCACTTTGGAAACCCCGGGATGGAGAATCCTCAATGAATGAAAGAGTTTTTGTTCTTCAATCAAGCAATGAAGATTTTTTCCTCCTTGTTGTTGAAGGATTTTTGCCCTGGTGTCCCCGAGATTTCACACTGAAATCTGGGACTACCCTTTTAAAAATTTCGTTGTTTTCGAGTAACGGGTCATTTTGTGTTTGTTTTGCTTGCAGTTGTTTGCATTGCTTTAAGATATCCCAGAGAGTCATAAAAGCCAAATTTGACAAATACCCACATGCCAAAGCTCACTCAATCCCTTTGCCAGACCTTGTCTGGAAGTGTTTTATTTATTTATTTATTAAATAAATAAAGTTCTTTTAAAAATAGATTGAGCTAAAATTGGAGGATTTAGGTTATATAAAGCACTTCACCCCATCATTATTACCACAAAACATTCACCCGGGGGGAAATTTTTTTGCAGATCAACTAATTAGAGAATTTTTTCGAGCAATTCCCTGGACTTCTTTAGTTTTGTTTTATTTCTTTTTTGTTTGTGTTTTGGTTTGTTTTCTTCGGCAATTCTTGTAGCGTATTCATTTTCCTTGCCAGATCTTTTCCCAGGCCTAGGGTTTTGAAAAACTATCCAATATTTTTAATTACTAATCTGTCTAAAAGGTGATTAGAGCTTAGGATTCTTTCAAGAAGATTGCAAGAAGTCGCTTGGTCCAAAAAGGTGCAAAAATGAATTTTATGAAAATAAGAAAAATATTGTCACCAATGCGTGGAGCTCGAGAAAATATGCACTTTTAGAGAAAACGACACCTAAAACGGAGCCATGGAATGAAATTTATGGCACGTGCAAGTTTTTGCTGCTACATCTTCTGGACCGTTTCCAAAAAAGGCAAATGTTATTCTATGCTTGTGTTTTCTTCACCAAAAATCCAAAAAAGGAAAGAAATGTTGTCTTCATGCCAGTCACAATTTTCAAGGTTGCCTTCCGCGTCCAATTTCCATGTTGCCTCAATGACGAATTTTCACGCAATTTTAAATGCAAAAGTCACAATGCAAGTCGCACTTTTGGAAAAGAGCTATCTTTCATGCAAGTCACACTTTTTGTAAGGAAGACTTTAAGTTGCTAGTGAGAATTTTGGCAGTAGCGGGCAAACAACAACAATTTCTTCTGCATAGCAGGTTACTTTTTCCCATCAAGTCAAAGTCACTTAAGCTGCAATGGGAATTTTAGAGGTGGCAGGCAGGCGGGAATTTCTTACCTACAATGTAGGATGAAAATTCCCATTATAAAATAAAATCACTTAAAGCACCGGTGGGAATTTCTTACCTGCAACGCAGGTGAAAATTCCCATTATGAAAGTCAAATCACTTAAGTGAAAGATGAGATTTTTGGAGCTGCAATGCAGGTTGGAAATTCCCATCACTTTGACTTTCTATTTTTAACAAATACCCTTGCCAAAAAGTGCGACCCACCTTGGCATTAATGCATGTGATTAATGATATTTATTAATGGTATTTCTAGCTGAGTTTGGCGCCATAAATAGGAAGAAAGTCAATGCAAGTGGATGAGCTAAAGAGAAGTCAAGGATGCATGCTAAAAATAAATAAAATAAATTCATTAAAAACAATCAGAAGCATGCAGAATTGGGCGCCCAAATTGGATGAAGAGGCATGACTTTTAATTAATTAAATTGCCAGAAATAGGAAAGGGCAATTATTAAAAATAGCATGCAGATGGCTATATAAGCATGGGACGCCATAATTGAGAAGCAGATTAATTCTTTTTGATGAAGTTTGCAGCCGGACAGGTTTTGGCGCCAAGGGAAGGAGGATTTTGCATTAAAGAGTGTTTTCCATTGCCGGGAAGCTTCCAATTTTGGCGCATTGGGTTGGAATAGCTTGATTTTTGTTATTCTGATTGTCTGCATGTTGGTATAAGTGCCCAGGTGAATTAAATAATATTTTTGCTTGCTTTGCATGCAAGCAAAGTCTCAAATTTTAGGGCAGCAAACTTTATATGCAGATTTTGGTGATAAAAATCAAGTATTCAT
Source organism: Taxus wallichiana var. yunnanensis (assembly GCA_018340775.1). Taxonomy (NCBI): domain Eukaryota; kingdom Viridiplantae; phylum Streptophyta; class Pinopsida; order Cupressales; family Taxaceae; genus Taxus; species Taxus wallichiana. Next base: position 808,721,818 of record CM031238.1, on the reverse strand, counting down.
GCCATGGACTCCATCTTTGTCTAAATTAATTGTAAGTATTCATCACAGGTGCTCATATTAGTGAAAGGAAGTTCAAATCAATGTCAGATACATTGAATATCTCTTCGAATCAGAAGAAATTGCCATATCTGCACAAATTGATCCAATTACAAGGATTTTGGCAAGAATTAAAAGAAAAAGAGCTCAAACAAAGATTGTTCCAGCCATGTTGAAGCATGATGAAAGAGAAGGATCAGTTGAATCATGCATAGCTTCCAAATTTGCTAAAGTCAATGATACAGACATAGGCCCTGAACCCATCACTGATTTAATTGACAGATCCAGAGCCGGAAGGACATCTCTCATGCGGGCAATTAAAAGTAGCGGGATTATTCAAGCTTCAATGCGTTTCTAGTCACACTCAATTGCCTAAATTTGTTATGGAGTGTGCATGAATTTGTTATGGAGTGTGCAAGGTCTTACCATCCTCTTTCCAAAACAATTCGAGATGTAGGAAAGACAATAATCAGGTTGGATGCACAATTCATTAATTATTGCCTGAAGATTCCAAGCATGACCAGTGGTGATTGCAATTAGCATGCAGGATGTTGGTGATCAGATGGGAAAATGTTGAATTAACATGTTCGACAAGTATATTCAATATCAGAACAAAAAGAAAGCGTAGGGTTTTACAAGTTGGCAGATCTTCTTTCTTCTCTTATTTCTTATGTTCTGGGTGAAAGTATAAGATTAAAGTTATTGGTCTAAAAGCCATTACTTTAAGTTATTTGAAAAGGTTCTCTAAGATAAGTGGCAGATGTGCACAACTTTGACTTAATCTCCAGATGCATGTCACTTAGAGAGGAATTCTAGGAGAAAGATTGCCAGATGTTTCCTTTACAACTTCCACATGTTCTAGTTCAGTTGTAGTTTCCTATTTGTAATTTCCCCTTTATACACTATAAATAGAGGAAGAGCCTATGGGTTAAAGGAGAATTTGTAATCAACATTCTTGTGTTCTAGACTTTGAGCTGAAACCCTTGATATTTTCGAAAGCTAAGGAATAGAGAGGAGGCAAATTTCGGAGAACTTTGTGTCAATGGTGCATTTGTTTCTTATTTCTTTTTAGATCTTTGCATAAACTTTGTGTTATCTTAGATCTGGATCTGAAACTTTCCTTTGCTTTGAATTCTACATTTCTAGATCTATTTGTTTCGATCTATGTGCATGTGACCAACTCTGTCAACTATTGGTTAGGTTGCACATCTTCTTTCTTTTCTGCTCGCATTCAATTATTTCCCTCTTCTGCATATATTCATTTCTTACAATTGCTTACTTGCTGCAAAACTGCTAGCTATGGTGCATGAGCTATGCAGTTAAAGTAAAACCAATAGATAGATATTAGAAAATATAATTGACAAAATCTTACACAGGAGCCTCACCAGTAAATGAGGGAGATTTATCTTATGATTGCCTAGGTTTTCAGCTGTGCAGAAAATCTAGCCAACACGCCTTAAGTGGAAGTAGTTGAGCAATCAACCTAAAAACCATGCATAGTTAATTTTAGACAAGATGATGATCCACAAATGAGCCAAGTGACCTCTTCTTTACTGTTGTGACACCAAAACCAATTAAAATGCCCCCAAAATGGGACCAACTCCATAAGGGATCCTTCTCTTCTATTTTTCATTTGGATTTGTCATCTTCTTAACCTTGATCGCCTTGACTTTATATAGAAAATTACTAAAGAAGAATGCAATGCTCATGAGAATAACTGAAAAACATGACAATTACTTCCCTTGTTCATTTCCTTCTTGCCCACGAGAAGTGGAGCAGGATCAATGTCTCCAAATCGAACTAACTTGGAAAAGAGGACATTGCAGATTGTTAAGTTAATATTAGTTAAGTGTTAACGGTTGTAACTTGTATAAACTATGCACCGGAATTACGAGCTACATAGGATAAGTAATCAGGAAGATGTTCAATTTTTTCCATATTTGAAATGTACAATAGATAGGCTATTATATAGCCAAGGATATAGCAAAACAACTCCTTAGTAAACAAGAATGTATACCTCGGAATAGTCACGGGTAACGTAATAACAAACTAAATTGTTATAACCATATAACAATTATGTGAGCACAATAATAATTTCCTAACATTCCCCCCCTTAGTGCGAACATGGGGAAAACCCGCCTTATCTTATGCGTCTTTGCTACATAGCTTGACTCATGATCCGGATGGTTTCAAGGACAATACCAACAACCTCACGGATGGTTTTCCAAGTGGTTAACCAACAACCACACAACAGATGGTTTTTTGAGGACAAGTACCAACAACCTTTGGATAGTTTTTCTAGTGGATAACTAACAACCACAATATCATGATGTTGCAGTAGTATCATCGGCTCTCATCACTATCTTATCGCAAGGAATAACGAGGAAAATCTGAGATCGTCTTCGCTCATACACACAAGTTGAAAACTGGAAATGGAACATTGGATAATGTTCCCCCTCAATGTGATATTTCCACTTATTCAAACAGAACACTGCACAACAGGAACACTCCACACACAACTGCAAGAACTGAAAATCAAATACTGAAAGCAAAATACACACCACAAACTGCCGGCCAAAGACAACTTTGTGCGGCTCCGTTGTTGGTGATTTGGCGACGAGGTCGTTGATTGACTTCCAGCCTCCGTTGCTTTCGTCCTTGATCCGTTTTACTTAGTAAAGAAAATCTTCAGAATTATCACTGTTGTCTTCAACTATTTTTCCTTCCTCATAATCAGATTCATCGTCTATGCCCATATTTGCTTCATCCATTTTGATTGTTCCATTTAGAAGATCACGAGCTCAAATTTTACAAAATGGAGCTTTATGCCCCTTTTTCTTGCAGTAAAAACATTCAATTTCCTCCTTATTTTTGGAGAAATTCTTGTACTTCTTTTTTAAGTACAATGCAGTTTCTTCTTCTACATCTTCTTTAGTCCTTTTTCCTCAGCTAGAAGAGCTGATATCATATCTTCCAATGATTGTGAAGGAATCATCCAAGAGTGAAAACAACATTGCTATATTTGGAAGATAAACTATTTAACAATATTGCTTTTGCATCTTCATCATCAACCGGAGCTTTGACTTCTGCTAATTGTCTAGTGAGAGACCTGAAATCATTAATATGACTAGACATGGTGACCCCGTCATTCATTTTGAATCTAAACAACTGGAGTTTTAAAGAAAACTTGGCATTAATTGCTTTTGCTCCAAATAACTTATTTAAGTTTTCCCACATTTCATGGGATGATTTCTTGAGATCAATATAATGCAACTCGGAATGTGGACATGAATATAAGAGGACTTAAAATAGACATATTATACAAGTGAAAATGACAACTACGTGAATGACATCTCAAGACTTAAATTTTTGATAATGACTAGTTGTATAAAGACAAAGACAAGGTTTGCATAGCCAAGTCGACTTTAGAGCATATAAATATATCCTTGGACAAAGTGGTATTTTTGAACTATAAAACTCAGATTTTGAGATCATATAAAATCTAAATGAAGACCTTTATATTCAAAGACTAATATAGCTAAAAGGTTAAAACAAAACTATTGGAATGTAAACACAAATGACAAGGCTCGCATATCAAAAAAGAGACATTTGGCTGAACTACATGGATAAACCATAGTCTAATGAAATCTGTAATGGTGAATAGATGCAGGGAGACAACACATGTATGAAACCCATCCAAATCGGACTGATATGAAAGAAAAATAATAAACTCACCCCATCTGTGGCAGAGGCGAGAATAAGAAAAGTCTAATGTAAGATACACTGTCCAATGTAAGAGCAGAGAACACAGATATCCTTGAGATTATCCGGACGGATTGTCAATGTTCAGACTGTAGTATTCAACGATGAGACGTTGTTACACAGGTCGTAACCTTGAATGTACCTTCAAATAATAACGCATGGTTCTATAGATTCTTTGCATGTTGCATCTCAATCAAGGCAAAGAACAGACGACATGTATGGCTGATCGCTTGCACATTTAATGACCAGAATCCACTAATAATTTCAATGTGTAATAGATGTTGACGCTGAGTGAAAGATATTCGACAAAGTCTAGGTAACGTCCAACATCTAACAGAAGACGTCTATTACAGATATTTCAATGGCGTGGTGCTCACAACACAGATCAATCCATGATCGTTGAGGTCACAACACAGATCAATGTAATGATGCAACTCGTTCTCTTGGAGTTTTGACGTGTGACAACTGTTGTATTATTTGAGTTTCCTTGCATACAAATTAATAAGGAAAATTCGTAGACAAAGATCAGTTCACCAAACAATCATAAAAAAAGACTCCCATTATTGGATTCATTCGCTCACGATACCAAATATAAACTATGCACTAGAATTACAGAGCTACATAGGATAAGTAATCAGGAAGATATTCAATATTCTTCATATTTAAAATGTACAATAGATAGGCTATTATATAGCCAAGGATATAGCAAAACAACTTCCTAGTAAATAGGAACGTATACCCCGGAATAGTCACGGGTAACATAATAACAAACTATATTGTTATAACCATATAACAATTATGTGAGCACTATAATAATTTCCAAACAACTTGTTCAACCATTTTGTAACCATCTCTCACATAATTAAATGACGGACACACAATAAACATGTGTGCATTCCAGTTTCTCTTCATTTCTTCTTTAAGCACATTTTCCAACATTGGTATTAGGGCCCTTTATGCTCGAAGGGATTTGCAAACTGGAGGGAGAACATTCAGAATAATTTCGAGGGTTATCTAGGGCAAAAACGTGAATCATATAATCTTGAAGGGAAGAAGAATATTGACAGTCAAAATCACAAGTGGAAGATTGAAAAAAATTGTGAGTGGAAGATTGAAGAAAATCACAAATTTGGCAATTTTCGAAGGGTTTTAGATGCTCAAAAAGGAATAATATTTAGTCGTAGTCACGAACAAATGGCACATTTCCACGTTTGAAAAGAAATAATTTACAGTTGCAATGCAAAAAGGGCATATGAAGATTTCATACGTTGTTCGAAAGGGCATAAAAACAATCACAAAAGGGCAAACACAAGGTCTCAGTAATGTCCCCTTCTAAGACAAGTTAGGAAATAACATAAATTTGATCACACACTGCTGGAAAATAATTAATATTCAAACCCAACTGCTGTAATTTTCCAAAATTCATATCTTTGGCTAGAGAAGTCCAAATGAGCTGAAATTTTGGATATTGGGCCACAAAAATATGAAGAATAATATGCAAAAATCAGATTTTGCACAGCCAACACGAAACCCTAATTTTTCCCTAAAAAGTAGGTCATCCAAACACTTTTAGGGCATCAAATCAATTCCCAAAAATTATAAAATTACTTCCTCCTTATTTCTCCTAATTAATTAACCAAATCGATCCTAGGAAGATTAGATCTTCATAGTCGACCTCAAATAACCCAATGTCGGCGATAATACAACCCAAAATGGGATTGAAGTATGCCAAGGTGGTGGGTTAGATGGGAGAACTAATTAGAATTCTAAAATCATCCGATCTGATTTTTAGCAGTAGTTAATTAATTAATAAATCACCCAGAACAACTGAAACTTTAAAAATTCATATCTTACTCAATACTCAATATTTTTCCACCAAATAAAATGCAGATTATTCTATAATTCAAGGCCTTTCCAATGAACTATGATTCTGAATTTTTAGGTCACTGAAACCCCTTCAAATCAGCCCCCAAAATCTGAAAACCAGTCGCTAGGGTTAGGGAAAATTAATTAAATAATTTCCAGCTCACAAAACCCTTCCAAAATACTCAAATAATCAGCCCTTGCATCTGAAATAATTAATTAGACACAACAACAAATAGATCTAGCATAAACAACCTCAAAACATGATAGATCAAACCCCAAACCAAGTCGATTTGCCTCTAATAAATTGCAGCAATAATAACAGTCACAAAGCACCACAAACCCTTCACAAAAATGCAGATTTATTCTCCAAATAAACACGCCAATACCCAAGACCAAGTCGCCAATGCAAGAATGAATATATCATGCATAAACACATTCAACACAAGAGAGCTCAATGGAGAGAACAATGGAGTCTTCAATATTCTTCAATAATAGATCCAAATGAGAGAGAGCACAATGCAAGAACTAGGGCATACATCCCAATACTCCAAGCATGGAGTGAAATCAAATGATCAATCAACATAACCCTCTAAAGGAAATGCGACCTCCTTTTATAGAACTAAGGGGTGCAATGTCCAATGACCGACATTTTTTTCTTTGGAGGGAAAACATAAACTCTCATTAAAATATTTAATACTAAGACTATGTGCACTTTATTTATTTATTCAATTAAATAAATAAAAGTAACTAACCTATGTGCACATTAAACTAACTAAAGAGACTCCCACTTGTAGCACTAGGCATGCCAAGGGGTTATAATGCAAATGTAAAATAGATATTAATAATGTCCCTAAAAAGGGGGCATTACAAGGTCATAACAAAAGCGAAAAGCAGTACAAACTAGGGCACGAGAGGGAGTTTTTACCATTGAAAGCACTTCATTTTACAATTGCGAATTTGAAGATAATACCAATGAGGGCATGGAAAAATTACAATCCTCGATTTCAAGTAAATAAACTCTCTCGATTTCTCTAAAATATTTCTTCAAGCAAAAGAAAACCCTATGGAGGTAGTTATTTCTTTTAAAAGATGGATTTTTTTACCAATAGATCAATATTCGGTTTTAATTTCCACACTTGGAAGGTTAAAATCCAGATGCAATTAATGAACAAAAATTTGTGGGGTATAGTTAATGGAAAAGAAAAACAACCCACCAATCTTCGCCAAATCATTAAAGTGGGAATGCCGCAAAAATAAAGCGAAAGCTATAATTGGGATTGCTCTTTTTGATTCTAAACTCCATCATATAGATTTAGACAAATCGTCCAAAGAAATCTGGGATAACTTGAGTAGGTTATTTGGGGCAAAAGTAGTGAATGCTAAATTTTCTTTAAAGCTTCAATTCTTTCGATTTAAGATGACTAATGATGCTACTATGTCTAGTCATATAAATAATTTGAGATCTCTTCTTAGACAATTAATAGAGGTTAAAGCTCTCGTAGATAATGAAGATTCTAAAGCCATTCCTTTAAACAATTTGCCTTCCTCATAGAGAAATGTAATTTTAATCTTAGTCGATGCCTTATGCAAAGCTCCTTTGGAAGATATGATTTCAGCTCTTCTAGCTGAAGAAAAGAGAACAATTGTGGATGATATAGAAAGTAATTCTTCACATGAAAGTGCGTTATACTTCCATATGAGAAATAATCATAGAATATCGATAAAAACACGAGCAAGTTGAGTGTTATTATTGCAAGAAAAAAGGTCATACAACTTGAAATTGTTGCATTCGAGCTAATGATTTTCTCAAAGAAAAACTCAAAGATAATCCAAAAGAAGCAAATGTGGCCTTTGTTGACAATCCACCAGACATTGAAGATTTTATTGATGAAGAAGAAGATGAATACGTACTCTAAGAAGTTAGTGTTTTGAAGACAATAAGGGATCCAAAGTGTAGGTAAAACTCGGCATGGATAGTTGTCCAGATAGTTTGGGAGTCTATGGATCTTGGGAATTTACCCTTATGAGGGCCACAAGACAACCTGATGCAGCACTGTGGTAGTAGCTCAACATGGAGGGTTGTCTAACAGTTTGGGAGATTCTGTAATTCCAGAATTTGGGGAGGTGGAATCTAGGAACTTGGAAATTCAACTCGGGAACTACACAATTATGAGGGCTGGGAGGCAAGTTTATGGTGTTCTACCTGGTCCAAGAACTGTTATTCAAAATAGAACTTCTGAAAATTGTAACTCTATCTTCTTTCCTATAGTGTAAGCCACAAGAGGGGGTATTAAAATACAAGGGTTATATATTAGTGTTAAGCCAATATTAGTTAATTGTTAACTAATAAACGGTCAGTAACTTGTTTAGCCATTTTGTAACCATCTCTCACATAATAAAATAACGAACAAACAATAAACATGTGTGCATTCCAGTTTCTCTTCATTTCTTCTTTATGCATTTCTAAGAGAAACTAGATCCATCGCACAAAATTGGAATCACATATGCTTGGAGGTTAACCTTGATAAAATTAAGGTGATAGCCTAATGCGAATAATGACCCTGTATTACTCCTCATATCTAAGGTGTATGAGGTTTGGACTAGTAAGTCTTAGGTCCATACCTTCAATATCTTCCTTTTAAACAAAAAATTTAAAATAAAAGAACAAATTATAAGTTTTATATCTAGGCATACAAAGGAGGTTGGAAATGTCTCGTGATTGTTCTTGAAATGTCCCCATATGTTTTGGATATGCCAATCATCCCTCAACAAAATATAGGGCATTTCTCGGTGTCTTGAATTTCCATGGATGTTAGGAATATAGGGGATGCATGTACTATCCCTAATAAAAACTTTGTAACAAATCTGGATATTTTATCAAACCGTAGGGAAGCGAGTATAAAATACTAACTTTTATGACAACAATAAACTGATTTTATTATAAAAACAACAAACTCCAATATGCAAAAAAATAGACTTTTTTTATTTATTCAAATAAGTTTCAATGAAAAATACTATGATGTCTCGAATATAATTATTTTCTCACAACCATTGATCTAGATGGAAAGATGAACATAAGATAAGAGAATGCAAATTGGTTTGACTGAAATCTTCCCTCCGATGTTTGTCTGAAGAAATCCTTGGCTGTACTTTGCTGCTCTAGATGCTAAAACAACTTTGAATATGATGCCCTAATTGAATTGGATGAATATTTGTATTATGAATGATCACTGCAACCCTTGGATGGAATTGTCAAGCTTAGATATGAGGGTTTTCGTCCTCAGATTTGTGTGTAAATGAGGTTTTTCGTCCTCTAGTAGTGATCTTTGAAGCTCGGAAGATATTTTTGGCTGCCCCACATAAGATGTTTTTGGCTGCTTGGAAGGTATTGTCATTAGCTGCACCAAAGGTGTTATTCTTGGCTGCTAAAAAAATGTAGTTCTTTGCTGTCCTATAGGAAAAAAATTCCCTTTAGGGGCTACTATTTCCAAATCCAAAGCCTTTTTGATGGATTATTGAATAGAGGTAGGGATGAATGCTTTCACTAAACCCCTACGAGATTTAGTTAAACCTTCTACAAACAAAACAACCAATCTTCTCTCTGTCACATTAGGTACCATCACAGAAAGCTTCCGAAATTCAGGTACATAGTCACTTACTGAATGTAATTATTTGAGTTGAGCTAATTCTCGGAAATGAATTTTTGGATCAACTCTATCAACCTATCTTTGAACTCGCCATATGTGTGGATGAGATTGTGTCCTTGTGTGATTAGCCCATGGCACCACTACTCATGTGCTCTACATTCCAGATGAAGGGTTGCAAATTTGATGGCTTCCTCTTCCATCATTGCCCTGAGTGATAAGAAGGTATCCAACTTTTGTATCCATGCACAAGATGTACTTTTACCAGAGCCGTCAAAAGTAGGGAGTGATAACTTCCTAATGCTTTGTAGATCTCTCTAATTAGCTTGTGGTCTAGGATTAGCTCTTGTTCCACTCCTACTTTTCTTCAAATTGATGAAATTGGTGAGCGATATAGCCTATTTAATTTCACCTGGATGTACCCTGTACTTCTCATAGTTGGCAGCAATATCATCCGTTATAGATGGCTGAATTTACACCTCGGAACTACTTCCTCCTTCATGAAGAAGTAAGGTGGAAGAGCCTAACAATAGAACCGGTGATTTCCTTTGAGTGTGCTAGTTGTTCACCACTGAAGAAATTCCCTCACCATTTGGAGATCTTTGCACATTCATGTTTTGTGTGGTGTGGACTAACTGAGCCCTCATATCTGCTAAACATTCATGTCCCCGCACAAGCCTTGTTGAAATGTACATCTTATGGATCTTTATTACCCATGATTTCTAGCTTTTTTGTAGCTTTCTTTTCTCCCTTTCGTGGTACTTGACTTATTGTCACTACCTCGCATGAAGTTCTTGAAGCTACTATATATATATATTCCTTTTTATTTAATTCCCTTCCATAAGTTGGAAAAAATATTGCTCGATACTACCTGTACTATTCTTGATAATTTTTTTAACAAATCGGGTATTTTATCAAACCCTAGGCGTAGTATAAAATACTAACTTCTATGATAAAGAACAATAAATTGATTTTTTTAATAAAAAACATCAAACCCCAATATGCAGAAAAACAAACTTTTATTTATTTATTTCAAATCAACTTCAATGAAAAATACCAGAATGTCTGAATACAATTATTTTCTCACAACCATTGATCCAGATGGAAAGATGAACATAAGATAAGAGCATGCAAATTTGTTTTGATTGAAATCTGCCCTCAAATTTTTTTCGAAGAAGTCCTTAGTTGTACTTTGCTTCTTTGGATGCTAAAACAACTTTGAATATGATGCCTTAGCTGAATGGATGAATATTTCTACTGAATGATCGTTGTAACCCCTGGATGGAATTGCCAAGCTTAGATATGAGAGGTTCTATCCTCAATTTTTTGTGTAAACGAGGGTTTTCATCTTTTATTAGTGATGCGGAAGCAAAAACTGCTCACAGACAATGAAGTAGTTGATAAATTTCCAAGATGATGTAATAATAAACCCCAAATCTGCGTTTATAACTTCCAAGGCCTTCTCCAAAGTTGGTGCCCCTCCGAAAAAATAGGAATAAACAATATAAAATTGCTTTCTTCTCTCTCCCATGTCAAGCGCTCCATCCTAAAAATAGGAATAAACAATAAAAATTGCTTTATCCTCTCTCCATTCTAAAAATTTGAGGTCCGAGGGGTTAACCATATTAACCAACTTAGCTAAAATTTTATACTAATTAAATAATACTACAACATTACAACAAACATTATAATAAATGCAATGAAATAAAATCACACCGACACAAGGTTTTAATGTGGAAAACCCTGACAGGTAAAAACCACAAAGTAGAATTTTCCAAGAATCGAGAAACCACTCCAATACATCTCCTCTCCTCACTTCTTCCTCCAACGATTTTACCAGTAAAATCACAATTACATTTGATATGAATTCAATGAACCCCACGAATCAATATAAATAAAACTAACGGGTGTGACTTCTCACAAAGTACCGAAAAACATTAATAATTGATTAACCAATTAAATTTATAAACACATAGTTTATATTAAATTATTTAAAATATTATATATTCTAAATTATTTAATTATAAACTATAGTTTATTTACAAGAACACTTAATATTAAATGTTCTAACAAAATAGGATCTTGATGCTCATACGCAACCCATTCTATCTTCGACACCCCATAATAGGATGCTTTATTTAATTATTTTATATTTAATGCCCCATAATAGGAGTTCATTATTTTATTCTATTTCTGCTTTTTGGATTAAAAATATAATTTAAGTGTCATTTTTCCAATTAAAATATAAAAGTACCCTTGGACCACTTAAATTAATTTGTTTCCCTCTTTAATTTGCCCATAGCCTATGAAAAATAATAAGAATAGGCTTTGGGTTTCCAAAATTAATTAATTCTAAAAAGGGGACATTACGATGCACCCTCGGGTAACATAGTTGACAACTCCTAAAAAATGTTCTATGAAGCAATATGTAGCGCCCACCCATGTGGGACCCAAACACATGACCAAAATACTAGGATTATTTTTTTGACATACATTTTACTTGATACAACTATGCGACACCAAGAAGACTCACAAGAGATTGTACGTCACCACTTGCAACGTTTACACTGACATGAAGGACATGCAATTAGCAAGATGACACAGATGCAAACCAACACCACACTTATATACACGAGCAAGAATGAAACCACAACCCAACACAACATGAGTTTCACGAATTGGCACTTTTCACAATATTACATTTTCGTGGTTAAATCTTTGTCGTATTCATATTCCATTTTTTTTGCCTTAAAGGTTTGAAGAGCACTTAACAAACAAACATATAATCTCATTCACAAGGCTACACATTATTCATTTCAGTTTAGAACTAACTTATAACAAATACACTTATTTGGTTCTTTTCTCTATTACTATTATTTTCATAACTCAATAATAGATCAAAACATTTTATCGCACATGTGAGAGTCTCTTAGCTCTCGGTCTCCAAACTAGAGTTTCCGTTTCACCTAAAATCACATTTTCCCGACATTTTAGTCGTCATGGTTCAATAATCAATTAGTGTCGATTCCAAAAATAGTTATGTGCCAAGAGTTTTGTTTTCTAGACAAGAGGTTAAGATGTTCGAATACTCGAACTCTGATAGAGAAATTTATAAGAACTTATTTGGTTCTTTTCTCTATTACTATTATTTTCATAACTCAATAATAGATCAAAACATTTTATCACACATGTGAGAGTCTCTAATCTCTCGGAGAGTCGTTTCACCTAAAATCACATTTTCCCAACATTTTAGTCGCCATGGTTCAATAATCAATTAGTGTCGATTCCAAAATAGTTATGTGCCATAAGTTTTGTTTTCTAGACAAGAGGTTAAGATGCTCGAATACTTCGATAGAGAAATTTATAAGAACTTATTTGGTTCTTTTTCTATTACTATTATTTTCATAACTCAATAATAGATCAAAACATTTTATCCAACATGTGAGAGTCTCTAATCTCTTCAAACGCTTCACCTAAAATCACATTTTCCCGACATTTTAGTTCTCATGGTTCAATAATCAATTAGTGTCGATTCCAAAAATAGTTATGTGCCAAGAATTTTGTTTTCTAGACAAGAGGTTAAGATGTTCGAATACTTGAACTCTCATAGAGTAATTTATAAGAACTTTCAATAACAAAAGAAGGCCTAACTAAGAAAAAGGTAATTCTAAGTTTCACTTGTGCGTCTATTTTATATCGCTTGCATGTAAGAGAGTTAGGATTTTAATAAAGGTACTAAGTGAGGTACCCCCTCACTTTGTGGTCTGCCAAAGTATACTTGAACACATTTCAATAATAACCATTACCTTCCTTATTACTCTTAAGATCCCATACACGTACAAAGATTGGTCCTTCCCGGGAGACTTAGCATAAAAAGGCAACCATCAAAAACATTGATACACAATACATCACTCATGTCACAAAGGGGTATTGCACCCTTAACTACAATAACAAGCATACTTCCACGAACATAAGAAATCCTTTTTGACACACATGCCTAAAAAGTACTACTAAGCCTCAAGGAACACATGAGAAGATTGGTTTCAAGGCATATCTCGGAGGAAGAGAGGTGGTTTCTAACACTAAGACGCCTATTAGCAATACAATCCTTTTGAGAACCATATAGAGATCGAAACTTCTCTTAAACCCGACAAGGAGGATGACACACAAATAACCCAATGCTCAAGGGTAACCTTCTTAAGGGTTGATAGATTGGGATCAATTGGGTAACGTTTAAAATAATAACCTCCTAAAAGTGGTCAACCATAACCATTCGTAAATAAGGTAGTTTCATTACTTCTGAGTGTTTCAAGCATTTTAGTAACACACGCAAGAATACAAAATCACTTCATTGACATAGGAGCACAATTATAACATTTTCATTTCATTTCTAGTTAAAATGTACATCCACACCATTAACAAGATATATACCTATAATCAAAATCACCCTTAAAATAGAATGTCCATTTTCCCAAGATACCAATACACTACGAGATCTCACTCATCACAACATAATCCATAATTAACATTCATGATTATAACATAGTACTGATACATCTATTTAACATTACATGTATATTTCTATGATAATCCATATTACAAAAACACACCAGCAATGCTACCATTTGCTTCTTGTTTGCCCCGTGTACCTGCAACCACCGCATGGTCAACACAACAGCTGACATGGCATCAAACTACAATCATGCACAATTTATGATTTTCACAGTTTTCTAACACTATTGAAACTATATTTAACACACTTCAAAGGAGAGTAAGAGATGCAATGCCATTTCATTTCGTTTCCAAAACCAATGAGAGAGTTAGAGAGAGGAAAGAGAAAACACCGTTTTTCCACAATCAGTTTCTTAACAAGCAAATGTCAAAAGAGAGTTTCCTATAGTCATGGTTATTGATTCAATTGTGTACAAAACATAAGCAAAGTGTACTAATATATAACATGTCCCGTTTAATTCACCTAACCAATTATTTTTCTTTAAAATGATTTACATCTCCATTTAAATTGAGAAAACAGCCGATGTTAAAACACATGCAAGAGAGGGTAACGTGAACATGCCTGTTCGAGGATCGAAGCGGCACAAGGGACTCCAAGCAGTTTACATTCACGATCCGTGAGACCATGCAATTGAAGAGGATTTTCGTCAAACAGTTCACGTGCCTTGTCTAAGATTCCACACTTTTACATCTGACCCAAAATTTTGTTTTCAACATTGCTGATGGATGCCCATAGACTGATCTAAAGCCCCCATTTTGAGTATCTCAAGCAATCACTATATCCAAAGAGACGAAGTTCTCTCCGAGAAATTTTGTGGAACAATTTACATGCATTCTAAAAACCAACCCATACTTAATTTACATCAACTCCAAAGGTCTTATTTTTCGACATGATGGGAGTAAGTTGACTAGGGGCGAGACAATTAGGTTGGGAAACTGCTAGTTGCATTAGGCCTGCATTCATTTTCCGTGGCTTAAAACACCCATTTCATAAACTTCATCCCTTCAAGACATTTTGTCAAACAATTCACATGCCTCTACATTTGCATACCTAGCTACCAGCTCACTTGCAAAAGCAATATCAGACAAAACGAAATAAAACTTTCCATTATGCATTGATGGATCTCCAAGCGTTGCTCTAAGCTCCAAATTTGAAATTGGTAGGGAGGGTGCTGGCAAAGGGAGTGGTGTCTGGCTTTACACCTGCAAATTTGCATTAATTAAAAGTTCCAAGGCGTTTTCCAACAATTTATTTTATTCAGGTCAGCAATTATTGTTGTCCAAGTAATCCCATCACATTGGCGCATTCCCTTTGAGACCTTTTATCAAACAGTCAACATGCCTTGTGCAGAAGCCCAACTGATCTCCTCTGGGACGTCCCAATTTAAAAAAATACAGTCCATGTGCCCTGTGGATGCTTTCCCAGCAGCAATAGACAATTAAATAAAATAAAAACAACAATAACAATGTTGTCCTCATCCAGCTCAGCTCCCAAACAAACACAATGCGACTAGGGAAGGAAAAGAGGTGTTGGCGCAGGTTGAGGGGTTTGGTTTTACACCTGTCAAAATCCATTTTCTTGAAGGTCTCCAAGTCATTTTAACAAATCCATATTTTGCCTATACCGCAACAAACCAGATATCAAGAAGCTCCCATTACAAATATTTCAAAAAGAAAAAAGATGAAGACACTGACAAAACTCTAATGACAGTCCCTTTGTCTGAGCTTGGTCCAACCATCTTCTCCTTCCAACTGAACAATGCCCCAAGATTGGATGGATCCCTAGCATGCTGCTATCAAACCTTCAGGGATTTGATCAAGGCCCAAATGTTGATGGTAGGAGAGAAATCAGACACCATTATCAAAATCTTTGTCAAATAGACATTCACAACAGCTGACCAAATTCTTAGAAAAAACAGAAAAGCAACTACCCTGCTCCAAATCAATCGATTGTCCTCTGCAAATGTGGTGCATAAAATTCTTGCCAGGCTTGTTTCTTCATGTAATGCCCCTTTTTGCACATGCATGGTGGATACTGACAGGCCCTTTTTAAAAAATAACAAAAAAACAAACAGAGCAAAGCCTGCAATGCAACCCTGTCTTCTCACGATGAAAACTTCCACCCAAGCCAAGAACCATCTGAATACATCTTCTGACAAAACAAAACAAAATCCCCAAAACCAAATTTCCCAAAATCCTTACGCTTGCCCAGAAATGAATTAAAGCATTCTCACTAATACCAAAAATTCCATTATTTCATTCTTGGAAGGAGGTTTGGCACAAGCTCCAATAATTTGGAGGAGTTTAGGGATAGTTAAGATATTTGATAATTTAATTATTTTCATTTTTGCTTTGTTGTTTACATTTTAAATTTCAAAAGATTTATGTTATATTATTATTTGAATTTGTTTTAACCATAGCCACAACAACTCCTGGCTACGGAATTACCTTATCACGAAATTATTTTCACTAGAAGATGATGCGAATTACTTTTATTGATATCGTTAAATAGATTGATTAGGACAACGTTAACGTAATAAAAGCTACATACATAACTCAAACTCAAACCTTGAAATGCTCTCGAGTAGAACGAATCACAAGGTGAATGGCCTCACCTCATGAATCGAAGATATGAACATACACTTAGTTCGCGAAGGACAACTTCAATGTTACCCTCTTTATTTTATTATCACCATAGTTTAAATTTATTCCATTGCCAATTTTATTTACGATCTTGCGTCGGTGGTCAAAATGACAACCCGACATGAGCCCAACATTCAATGACCATCCCGCAGTCCTTGGGCAAGGGTTCCAAATGCATTTTATTTGACAATCGAGATAGGTTACCCCGATCCCCACGGCACATGGGGAATGACAACAACACGAGCTCAAAGGGGGTACTACATAGTAGAGGCAAATAAAAAACAATGTTTCAACCAAAAAAATATGATTCTCCTGTTGTATATGGAACATATTTACACAAAATGTTAAAAATCAGAATCAGTTTTGCACAAAAGTGAGGATCCATACGCGAGGATGCACAAATGCCATATTCACAACATATAATCACCATGTGTAATATTCACTGAGATAGGGATATAATCATAACATTTGTAGTGCATAAGAGTTAAACATATAAGGTACCTAAGAGTTCTTATTACATATGGCATGATGGTACGCATAAAAGTGCCTTCTCATTTAGATATCCATCGTTCTCGACAATTGTAATTGTGAAACGTGTTTAGTGTTTGTATAAACAACTCCCTATGCATAAAACATAATGCATGTAGATGAAACTCAGTCTGCAAGCAGTTGTAGGAAGAATTCTCAATTGAATTCCACATGCACCATACATATGTACAAATCACCCTATACATGTAATGTATGGTACATATTAGGAAAACAATAGTTGTTTGAGCAAAACCTCGCGAGAAAACTTTCATTCCATTTTGTGTTTATCACATAGTTACCATGTTCTTACGAATTTTGTGAAAACTTGGTGAACCGTACTTTTTGGTCTGACCGAACTTACCAAACAAGTTCGGTTGAACATTATTATTATTTTTAATTAAAAAATTAAAAGGTTTAATTAAAAGAACTTCAACACAAAACATGAAACACTAATACCTAAGCACGTAAAGGAAAAAATCTGTAGATGATATATCTATTTATTATTATGTGTAATTGGTTTTTCTTTTTAAATATCATCATATATGTATAGTATTTATTACTTATATATATTTTATATTTGTAAGTTTTCTAAACCAAACCAAACTGAACCTTTTGAAAAATTCTGAACTTCTGAACTGTTTTCCCTGGTAAGGGACTGTAAAGCTAAAGAGTGACTGTATTCACTTTATACATCGCACGAGACTGCCATCTCTACAATCAAAATCACATTAACCATAATTAAAAGAGTAGAATGAAATAATTAAATGATCTGAACCAAAAGGGAATGCAACTTTATAGTGACTGTAGAGTCAAACATTCACACTGAAGAAAATAGCAATACTTTGTAAATAGTTTAGAAAATAACTTTTCAATCAAAATGAGTCAATGAATCTGCGTTAAGTATATGCTTATATACAACCTTGGTCAGCGGGAGGAGGTGGTTTGATTAGAAATCACAAGGGTCATCTTATTACAACATATGTTGGTCCCATGGGCAAGCAAACTAATCACTTCTCGAGGCTCTAGCTGCACTGGGAATCAGACTTGCTAAGAAACTCAACATGGGAAACATCATCATCGAAGGTGACTCTATGAATATCATCAACATTCTCAATAATTCCTTAACTCCTAGTTGGACCATCAGGATTTTATTAATGAAGCTCACAACTTATGCAATGGTCTAAATATTATTTTCAAGCACGTGTATAGAGAGGGAAACAAATATGCGGATTTGCTTGCTAATATGGGAGTTAGTAGCAATGATTACATAGAGTGGCATGATATCAATGACACTCCTACCAAGTCCAAAACATCATTTCAAATGAAGCGAGCTCACCCATTAGTACACCCCACTCAATGGTGCAAACACATGTGCAATCCCAAGGCTAGATTGCATTGGCATTTCGGGCATGCCCGAATTTACTCTTCCAGGCCCTCGAAAATTGGTCACACTAAGTCTTTCAGGGGGAAAAAACGGATTTTATCTCTGCCTCGCACAAACTTACAGGCTGCCAAAGGGCTGTTAGGAAGCTTACGCCACAATTCTCAGTTTAATCTAGCGAATTCTCGGGGTTTTTAGAATGGGTGGTGCCCCTTGCCATGTGGAACCTAAATTCGATCCCCAATGGCAGGAACAAGTTGAGTTGTGGGAGACCATCAATATGGAGGGCTTCACCGATTTTATCCAATGCATAAAAGGGCACGACCAATATATCTCCATATAGTTCGTGGCGAATTGGAAAGACCGTAATGTCTCCTTTGGAGATAAGAGCTTTCAAATTACTGAGGAATTCATTTCTTTTATTACCGGTCTTAGCATGGAAGGGAATAAATTTTTTAGGAACAAAATGGACAAGGAAGCTAGAAGAAAAGTTGTTCTTGGATGATGGAGAAATGCTCGACATCAAGAGGAGGGCATCCTAGTTTCCTCTATCCCGCAGCCGTATGATGAGGTGACAAGGATGATGGTACGCTATGTCACTCTAGAAGGGAGGTTCTCCACCGTTCCATAGTACCATCTTGTTCTGCTCAACCACTTTAGACGTGAGGTGAAGGTAAGCCTCTCATATTACATTCTGAAATCAATGGAAAAGTCAATCCTAGAAGTTCAGGGCCATAAGAGGACTATCCCCCTCCACCAAGGTGTCATATATCTCATTAGTCAATACTTGTCTAGTGTTGTTGGCAATGACCCATGCCCTACTGTGATTTCTCCCTCCCCAAGCAAACTCGTATCCGTTCTAAAAATCCTATGTACAGAGACCCTATCTTTGAACCACCCCCTAAACGGGTTCTCTAGTAAGTAAGCAAAGGTAAGGAAGTGGTGGGCTCTGGTTTGAAGGGCGAAGAAATTGTGGTTGATGATAGCCCCCTCTGCTTTCCCTGATATTGTTGTTGGCACCAGTTTAGAGAATAAATTTAACATGCAGGCTAGTGTGGTTAAAACCCTCGAAGAAAATGTGGATTTTCTGCTCAAATCTACTATCAAAGAGACAACCTCGGATCCCAATGCAAGCCTCAAAGATGAAATTGCTACCTTAGAAACCAAGTTTAAGGCTCTGGAGGACAAATACAACTGTTTAGCTATGCACAAGTGCTATAATGGACCTTATGCAGGTACACATCCGACAAATCTGTGACTCTAGTGGCATCCTGGACATGGCTTGGAAGAATGGAAAGATCACAAGGAAGTTTAAAGCTTCTAACTGGGACCCCACCATTGCCATTGCATTGAAACTCTATCTAGGCGTTCAGGGTGGTTGTCAAAGTTTTTAGCAAGTTTGTTGGATAATGTTGTCGGTTCCCTATTTTTGGTGTTGTTGTATAGTTGTCGTTTTGTTGTCGATATGCTGTTATTGGGCTCTTTGTAGGCAGTTGGCCCCTTCCTTTACTTTCTACTACTTTTTTCTCTTGTGGCTGGGGTGTGGACCCACAGATAAAAAAACCACAATGTTTCTATTTGCTTATTTTGGCTGTTGAGCCTTTTGTTGTAAACTTGGGTAAGGTCCCACCAAAACCTTTTACCAATAATAAAAAAGTATATGCTTATATAAATGCATAGTTATCTAAGACTACGGGAATATTAATTTTTGTATGAATAGTAGTCTATGACAGTCCACCATGTGCATTTGTGCCCAAAAATTTCAATATTCATATATCACTCTTGATTCTTATTATATCGTTGTAATAAAATATAGTCTCGGTTATGGATAATCGGTAAACGTTTTGATTTATACCTTATTGCTATTATCATCTACAAAACCTTTCGTTTATATAGAAACATACATATAGCATCACTACGCGGGGACATGCTCCCCAAAACCAACATGTCTAGGATGTCCCAAACATCTTGGGGACGACTTAACGCGTTCCCTCCATTTTTCTCGACAAAGGGACAAACCTTGAGGATGTCTCGGGATGTCCAAGAATATTAGGGACATCCCCTTGTTTTGGGGTCGCCGAAGACGGTTGGACGTGTAATATCCCACTTCTATATTTTTAGAGCAAACTTGGAATCTCTAGGAAATCCCAACTGTTACACACTACTATGACAACACTATACTTCAAAAATGGATTCCAATCAAAGTGTGTGACCTTGAAGTAGCTCCAACTTACGGTTGGATTAGGCAAGGTGCCTTGAACTCAACTGAGGTCTGGATCTAATCAGGTATGGATAATTAATAATGGCTCAATAAACCCAAAGAGAGGGGTTTAATGGCCTTAACCAAATTATACCCAAAATATGCAACAACCAACTGAATGTAAACTGCTGTTATGAATTCAAACACACTGCTGCAATAGTACTGATCACTACACTCACATGAAGATAATGAATGCCCCAAACTACTGTACTTAATTACTCTTGTACCAATCACCGAAATAAAATCTGAGTTAGCTTCAAGTATGGAACACTGCAAAGGCTTCATAAACAACTCGATAACATACCAAATTACATCCAATTCCTTTAGATCAGTTCGCTGCCCAAAAGAGACCCACAACACCAGCAATTATACATCCATACAAGTTGCCATAATCAGGAATAACAAACAAGTAAGTCGCTGCCCACTGAGTTAATGTTATCACACCAACTGGAGCATTAAATGGGAACGCCACTCCTAGACAATAGCAGCCACACTCGTATATATATTTATTTCAACCAAAATCACAGCCAAAACAAGCATTTGTACACCATAATGGTGTTGCTGGGCATAAGCAGAAGGCACAAACAATTCACTGATCAAATGGAGCTCAACTATGCATCAAGGTATTCAACATTTACCCCCAAATGAAGTTGCCGATTTTAGGAAAGAACAACAACTTATTTTATACCCACAAACAGACCCTAACACATCCAATATTGTCGCTGTTAGCTAATAAACCAATATTAATCAATTCGCAGGGGATTTTGCACACTAAACATGCATTATAATAGTTAAAGAACTATCCAAAGAAATTGCTGTAGGAAAGGGCACAATATTATGCATCAAACTGGATTGATCCACACCCAACAATGACCTAGAACAGTTTATAAAATATCAAGAGGAGTCGCTAGAGCTAGAGGGACTGTAAAATCATGCCTAGGCTGGTCAAACTACTCTAAAAAATGCCACAATCCAGTTAGCAAAGCAAACAAGCAATCACTGAAGATTATAGCATAAGGTTTTTTCATGCAAAACAATCTATAATCACCACAAGAGACTCGCCAAAGCTGGAATGAAGACACACACCAACAAGTTGATTTGCAAAGCACACAAAAATACTTCAATGGATATCAAAACCAACTTCAATGCAAGAGAGAACAAATATCAAGGGTGGGCATACATCCCAACTCCAAGCATGGAGTTCAAATCGATTTCATCATAGCATAGCATAACCCATCTCAAGGAAATGCGACCCCTCTTTATAGAAAATAAGAGGTGCAATCTCCAATGTTCAATCATTTAATGTTTTCCTCTAAAAATTAAAATAAAAATATTTAATAAGCTACTACTTGTGCACTTTATTTAATTTCTTAATTTAATATTAAGAAATTCCTATCCTAGGTGCACTTTTCTAAACTAAGAGGGCCCTCAAGGGGTTACAAAAGAGATAATAAATATCTCAAGTCAAAATATGAGCCCAATCCTCAAACCCATTGGGTTGAGGGCCTTTGAATCCTTTCATGCAGAGAATGTCCTGAAAAGGGACATTACAGTCTTCCCTTCCCAAGATTGCTTGTCCTCGAGCAATGTAAAGCACATGCATCCAAAGGCAATGAAGTAGCTCTCCCGCAGTCTTGCTCTCGTACCCATCAAGTGAAGAAGTCTTTGTAAGAACTTGTGTTGCTTCTTCTTCTTCAGGAAATGCGGGAGTGTTTTTAGCTGTACCTTCTTTTTTAAACCTGCACATGGAACAAACATGTTAGGAAAACAAGTGTTAAAAAACACTTTTTCAGCTTCCTCTCCATGTCTCCAAGGCATGAATAGATCAAAACTCCTCTCCATACATGGGCTGTTCCCAAATGGTTTCATAAGATTTCTCTTTTTCTCACAAATATAACCATTGCCATCTGCCCTTACTTTCCATGCAAAATCTGAATTAGGAGAGTAAAACAGCCATGCATAATTCTACATAAAATTCCATTGGGAGTAGAAGAGCTTGTAAATCATATGAGAGTTTGAGTGGAAAACTTCATCACTCTTCTTATTATGTGGCCCATGATCATAAGGAATGCCGAATGAGGAAGATAGCAATCCAAAAATAATAAATTCAACTAGTGCCAACAACCATAAATCATTCTTTCCATTACCATAAAATGTGCATGTAATAGAACCAGCTAAGTGGCTGTCATAAAAGAGTGCAGCAGCAACTATAATCATTGAAAATATGTTCGTGGCTGTCCCGAAAAACTCAGCAATACATATCACTTTGTCCCTTATTTTATTATCAAACTCAACCCTCATACTCCATGTAAAGTATGTCATGTAAGTACACCAAAAGTGAAGCAAACTCAAAATGTTACCTTGCCGAATGAATTCACCATGTGGCAGCTTATGCTTGCTTGTTCCCATCTTCCAATTGTGTTTTCCATGTTGCAAGTAAACAATTGCAACTATCTTAACCAATTTGACCAGCTGATGACCATATATACATTCCCAAATTCTCCAAACAATGTTAGTAATGAAACCCCATTCCAAGAAGCCTGAGATTACTTCACAAAACTGAAAATTACCATCTGTATGGGCTGTCCTTATGCTTATGGCAGCAAGCAAGTTATAAAGAAAACTGATTTTAATGAAAGCAATGGTGTGACAACTCATGATAGCAAGCTTGTAGTCCCAACATCTTAACCATGCATTGTTTTCAATCATACCATTACCAACACACTCAACATTTTGGTAATAGAAGACCTTGTGACATGAGGTATAAACTGAAAATGTGTGATTGAAACTTACCCATTCAAGTGTTATTCCAAAGGCATGACTGAAGTGCTGCATTCTCTCATTAAATACGAACATGTAGGTAGCTGGAAACCCACTTATAACAGCTGCAAAAACTTTATCAATCTTTGTAGTCAACACATGCATCCTTGGTATAAGCCACACAAATATGCATTTTCCATATCAACCCATGGTGCAAAGAAAGTATCCCACAAAATACCAAATCCTTCCTTATTTCAACACAAAAATCAGTCATCATGCCTATAGTATTCACCATATTAATTCATGGTGCAAAAAAGCATCCCACAAAATACCAAATCCTTCCTGATTTCAAAACAAAAATCAGTCATCATACCTATAGTATTCACATGCTCAACACTCGAGCAACAATTTTTTGAAGGGATGATGAATTAAGTGATGGAGGGACTAGACTCACCCAATCAAATGCTCCCCTTTGTAGATCAAATCTATACCATGGCAAGTCATAAAACACCCAACTATACAAATGCTTATTCTTTCTTATAGGCTGCCCATGAACATCTTTTGCATATATCTCATAGTGAGGGAAAAATTGAAAAGAAATAGTATCCAAAAAATTACTCCTTTCATACCTTGAAAGGATGTCATACGATTTACCTTCCTTGGATCCCCTCATGAATTCCCCAATCTGAAAATCATTATCAACCCTTGGGAAAATATCCTTCTTCATCATTCCCGAGCCTCCTAAGACTCCATCATGTTCTCCAACATTCGTGCTTGCCATATGTGAATTTGAATCTCCACTAAATCCCAAGCAAGCATGTGCAAACAACAAAAAATCAGAATTGATGCTCCTTGGAAAATATTTATTTTCCATACCTCAAGGTGCCCATTATGGATTCTGTGTACCGGAGTGTCTTCTTCCTTAAGCACTTCATTAATTTTGCTTGAAGAAGCATCTCTACAAGTTTCACCCACCTCATTCCCACTTGGAATAGGATTAGTATCACCAAAATCAGAATTGGAAATCATTACCTCATAATGCAATCTCATCTTTCTATCCTTGTCCCTTGCATACTTTTCATGAGGAAAACAAATCTGAAATAGATGAGTGCATAATGAAAAGTTTACCATACTTATGTGCCTTTTAGAATGATGACAAACCTTCATGTTGCTAACCATACCCATCTCTCTACCAAGCCCATAGCCATACCCATGAAAGCTCAACGTGGAAGGAGAAATTAATTGCAAAATGACATACCTTGGGCTGATCCCAACCTCTCCAAAACTCAGATTTTCTGAGTTAGGTGCAGCACCTTTTCCTTCTTCATTCTCTCCACCCAAAACCTCTTTTTCTCCTCTACAAGTGTGCATGCTTGGTGGGAAATGATTGGGAACCTCTATGGGACTTATGCCTTTCTTTTGTCCCTCTAATGGCTTACGTGGGACCTCAAATCTGATTTCTCAAAGTGCAGATCTGAATCTTCATTTTGCTCTACTTTTATAACTCCCCCTTTTGCCACTACATCATGCATGCCAATGTTAGAAGAAAAAGACATCTTTTCAATCAACAAAGCATTTTTACCTTGCTCTTCCTTCACTTCTTCATCTTCTTGCCCATGGAAGGTAGGTGACTCTATATAGCCATTGACTTCTTTGATGAGCTCATCCCAATATGCATCAACCGGAGTCATTCTTCTTTTGATCCACTTCTTTTCCTCTTCAAGTTACAAAATCCTTTGAGGGTCAAGAGAGCTTGGGCCTCTTGACTTAGTGCATGGTACTCTTGGCAATATGAATCAAGATCACGCTTAATCCATTCCTTCCATTCACCATCACTCATCAACTCCATGGTCTCTTATTTCTGTACTCAAATATGAAAACACAAACCCTGCATACACAAAGTAACCCACACGAATAGAGGAAGGATGCTTTGATACCACTGTAATATCCCACTTCTATATTTTTAGAGCAAACTTGGAAACTCTAGGTAATCCCAACCTGCATTACACACTACTATGACAACACTATACTTTAAAAATGGATTCCAATCAAAGTGTGTGACTGAAGTAGCTCCAACTTACGGTTGGATCAGACAAGGTGCCTTTAACACAACCGAGGTCTGGATCTAATCGGGTATGGATAATTAATAATGGCTCAATAAACCCAAAGAGGGGTTTAATGGCCTTAACCAAATTATACCCAAAATATAAAAACCAACCGAATGTAAATGTTATGAATTCAAACACACTACTCGTAATAAGATCGATTACTACACTCTCATGAAGATAATGAATGCCCCAACTACTATACTTAATTACTCTTGTACCCAACGGTGTACCTAGATTTCATTTTGAAATCTGTGACTACCCTATTCAAAAAAATTTCGTACTTTTAAAATAATAGGTCGTTTTGTGTTTTTATTGCTCGAAAGTTCTTGTATTGTGTCGGGATATTCCCAAAGAGCCATATTAGCCTTTTTCACCAAATACCCGGATGCCCAAAGTTATATATTTTGTCGTCGGGATTTATCTAGGAAATTTGTATTTAATTATTTTGAGCCCCCGTATGAGGCTATTTGCGCTTCGTTTAACTCTGCTATGATCGAACATATCATTATTCCTTGTATGCGGGAAGGATTTTAACAAGGAATAAGTTCGGGCTTTATTTGTGACTTTTGACAATTTTTCGTGTTTTTGTATTTTCTCGTTTCGATTTTTATGAAATTTCTTTAGATCAATTCCTTTCTTTGGGTTAGCCCAATTCTTGGCTTGGAACACTGGAGAATATATACGCACGTTATGCACGAGAGGAAGTCACTATCGAGGTCCGGTTCATTGGGAAAAAGCGAAGTCGTGCACTAAAAAGCCCCGTGGGGTTGTGTGCACTTTTGGAAAACTAAAGATTTAAGCTGCAGTGGAAAAAATAGAAGCAAAGCAGAGCAAAGAGAATTTTGTACCGCTAGCAGGTACTTTTTCCCATGATAGAAAATTCACTTAAGCTGTAGTGGGAAAATTAGAGGCAGCAGGCAGGCGGGAATTTATTGCTTGCCTTGCAGGGTAAAAATTCCCATGGTGAAATAAAAGAAAAGTGACTTAAGTGAAATTATGGGATTTTATTGTCGCCATGCAGTGGTAAATAATTCTATTGTGAAAGTCAAATCACTTAAGTGGATCATGGGATTTCGGGGCTGCCTCACAGGTAAAAATTCCTATTGCCATGTATTTTTATAATTATATTTCTATTATGCTAAAAGTGCGACCCACCTTGGGTGAATAATAATGCATTAAATAAATATTTGTTAATATTTATTCACCCAATTTTGGCACCTGGGCTTGTGGAAAAGTCAACAAAGGAAGTAGACAAAAAGAATTTAAAAATAAAATTCTAAAATTAAGTAAATTTAATTTATTTAATACAGCCCCTTTTGAGAAGGAAATAATACTTTTTAAAGTATTAATTGATTAAATTAAATTCTATTTTTAGTGGCTATGATCAAAGCACACTGTGAAGCTTACGTGAAGTGAAGAGTGGATGATTAAATTGATTAAATTTAATTTAATGGATGGCTGTTTTTAATCATGCAATTTTAGCACATTAGTTAAAGAGAAAAACATGTTTTTTAATTAATTAATTGCCAGGAATAGGAAGGGCAATTATTAATTATAGAATTATGAGGGTTATATAAGCATGGGCTGCCATAAGGGTGAATTAATTAATTCACAGGTGAAGAAGTGCAGCCCAAAGGAAAAGTGTGCCCCATATTGAAGAGGATTTTGCTTAAAAGAAGATCAAATCAAGGCTAAAAGCTTCCAATTTTGGCGCATACATTGAAGGAGGTTGATTTGTGTTTGCATAATTGTTTGCATAGGTGATACAGGTGCTCAGGTGATGTTGGTAAAATTCATGCTTGCTTTGCATGCAAATAAAACGTCAAATTTTGGGGCAGCAGGCTTGAATTATGCAGATTTTTGTGATTAAAATTCACTATGCATGCTCCGGTTGCCATCTTTGTCTGAATTAATTGCAGGAGTTAGATACAGGTGCTTTTATAAAGAAAAAGAACTTATATCAATGTCCAATACATTGAATATTTCCTCCGAATCTGAAGGATTATCCAGATCTGCACCAGTTTTGAAGAATTCCAGTCAAATAAGAAGAAAAAGAATTGTTCAGACAAAGATAGACAAAGCTATGGCGAAGAAAGATGAAAAAGAAAGCACAACAGAGTCATGCATCACTTCTAAATTTGCAGATATTGGAGACACGGATCTAGGCTCGGAACCTCTTGCTGAATTGATAGATAGATCCAGAGCAGGAAAGACTTCACTCATGCGTGCAGGAAAAACTTCACTCATGCGTGCAAATTAAAAGCAGTGGAATTATTCAAGCTGTAGCTGCTTTTCCATCCCATGACCAAATTGCCAAAGTTTGTTATGCGCAGTGCATATCCATATCCAGATGCAGATGCAGATGCAAATTCATATGTAGATCCAAATCTAAATTTCATAGTTGTAAAAGCTTCCAGCACAAAGGCTTCATCCTCTTGTTTCGAATGCAGCCCGTGAAGAAGTCAATGCGTGGAAAATTCCTTCCAAGATCTTGTGCAAATGCTCCCATCTTCCAGTTGAAGCCTTCATTGAATTTTCATTCATCCGGAGTGCTTTCCAGAAATTTTAATTGCTCATATGCAATTAAAAATAAGGATGATGAGTTATCTACGACAAACATTGCATTGATGCATGTACTGGAGAAGAACTGCAAAAGCTTCAAGGATAAAAGAGAAGACAAGGTGATGCAAAATCCAGCTGTTTCTAGATCTAGCTCGCTTCCAGATCCAGCTTGTTGTTTCCAGATCCAGTCATTTCCAATTCCAACCGTTTCCAATTCCAGCTTGCTTCCAGATCCAGTTGCTCTCCAGATCCAGTTTGGTGAGAATCAAAGGCAAAAGAATCGACAGATGCAGACATGAAAAAGGACAAGACTGCAACTTTCCTTTTTCTTCTTCTTTCCTCCGACAAAGTAATTGAGCGAGCAATTAAATTATAAAACTTAAGTGATTGGCTTAAAAGCCATTACTTGAAGAAGTCAACTACTTGGAGATAGGTGGCGGACGTGCAAAATAGAAGGTTCTATTTTCAGTTGCAAATCATACATGTCATGCAAAGAGGAATTCTAGGATGGAGATTGCCAGTTGTTTCTTTCCTTCGACTTCCACATGTGCCAGTTCAACTAAAGCTTCCAACTTGTAATTGCCCCTCTACATTCTATAAGTAGAGGAAGAACCTTCGAGTTAATGATCAGAATTTGTAAGCAGCAATCTTGTGTTCTAGACTTTGTGCTGAACCCCTGAGAGCCACTTGGAGCAAAGGAATACAAAGGAGCAGGTTTCCAGAGAACTTTGTGTCACTGTGTACTGTGTTTCTTGCTTTTAATCTTAGATCTCTTAATAAACTTTGTGTTATTTTAGATCTGGATCTAGAGCTGCCTTTGTTTTAGAATTCTGTGTTTATATCTATTGGATTCTTCTATGTGCATGCAATCAACTCTGCCATCTACTGATTGGGATGCACATCTTCCCCATTTCTTCTATGTGTTTATGTAATTACCTTCTTCTATAACTTTTCCTTTCTTTAAATAGCTGCTTATTTGCTGTAGAACTGCCATTCATTATGGTTCATGAACTGAGTAGTTAAAGTAAAACCCCATTTAGATATTAACATACTTTAATTGACAAATCTGACACGGGAGTCTCACCGGTTAAATGAGGGAGATTTATCTCATGACTGCCTAGGTTTTGTGCTATGCAGAAAATCTAGCCAACATAATCATTGAAATAAAATTTGATTTGAGTTAGCCAACATAATCATTGAAATAAAATTTGAGTTAGCTTCAAGTATGAAACACTACAAATGCTTCATAAACAACTCGATAACATACCAAATTACATCCAATTCCTTTAGATCAGTTCGCTGCCCAAAAGAGACCCACAACACCAGCAATTATACATCCATACAAGTTGCCATAATCAGGAATAACAAACAAGTAAGTCGCTGCCCACTGAGTTATTGTTATCACACCAACTGAAGTATTAAATGGGAATGCCACTCCTAGACAATAGCAGCCACAGTCATATATATATTTATTTCAACCAAAATCACAGCCAAAACAAGCATTTGTACACCATAATGGTGTTGCTGGGCATAAGTATAAGGCACAAACAATTCACTGATCAAATGGAGCTCAAGTATGCATCAAGGTATTCAACATTTACTCCCAAATGAAGTTGCCGATTTTAGGAAAGAACAACTTATTTTATACCACAACAAGATAGACCCTAACACATCCAATATTGTCGCTGTTAGCTAATAAACCAATATTAATCAATTCGCTGGGCATTTAGCACACTAAACATGCATTAGAATATTTAAAGAACTATCCAAAGAAATCGCTGTAGGAAAGGGCACAATATTATGCATCAAACTTGGTCGATCCACACCCAATAATGACCCAGAACAGTTTATAAAATATCAAGAGGAGTCGCTAGAGCTAGAGGGACTGTAAAATCATGCCCAGGCTGGTCGAACTACTCTAAAAATGCCACAATCCAGTTAGCAAAGCAAACAAGCAATCACTGAAGATTATAGCATAAGAGTTTTGCATGCAAATCAGTCTATAATCACCATAAGAAACTCGCCAAAGCTGGAATGAAGACACACACCAACAAGTCGATTTGCAAAGCACACAAAAATACTTCAATGGATATCAAAACCAACTTCAATGCAAGAGAGAACAAATATCAAGGGTGGGCATACATCCCAACTCCAAGCATGGAGTTCAAATCGATTTCATCAACCATCATAACCATCTCAACGAAATGCCCCTCTTTATAGAAAATAAGAGGTGTAATCTCTAATGTTAAATCATTTACTGTTTTCCCTTTAAAAATTAATATAAAATATTTAATAAGCTACTACTTGTGCACTTTATTTAATTTCTTAATTTAATATTTAGAAACTTCTATCCTAGGTGCACTTTTCTAAATTAAGAGGGCCCTCGAGGGGTTACAAAAGAGATAATAAATATCTCTAGTCAAAATATGAGCCCAATCTCAAACCCATTGGGTTGAGAGCCTTTGAATCCTTTCATGCAGAGAATGTCCAAAACAGGGGGACATTACGGGATGTCTATTTATTTATTTATTATATTATTTTTCAATTTAAAAAAATCGCTTTTTGTTTCTCTATAAAAAATTAACTTATTTAGTGTAATATTGTTTTGGAAGCCTCTCATCTCTATTTGGAACAAAAGTCTGGATGTATAAATCTAATTAAAATTCACTTTAGAAGCTCCAATCACTTAACAAACTTACAAAGCTTATATGTGTATTTCAAAATTAATAAAAAGGTTGTGTAGAAGATTAAAGCAAGTAAGACATAAATCAAAACATTTCTTTGGTTAACCATAACCTGACTGTATTGTATTACAAAGACATAATAAGAATCAAGAGTGATATATGAATACAGAATTTTCAAGCACAAATGCACATGGTGGACTGTCATAGACTGCTATTCATAAATTTACAAAAAAATATTTGTATATTTGTAATATTCATAATTTTATATATTATTTTAATAGTTTTTCCCTCCTGTGCTGAAATTTTGGATTTTGTTTTCCGTCATGAGTCTTATTTAACTATGACATATAGACTTTGTAAGTTATTTAAGTGATCGGAGCTTCCATAGTGAATTTTAATTAAATTTCATACTGAGACTTTTTCTTTCGAATAGAGATGAGTGGCTTTCAAAACCAATCTTACACTACAAGAGTATAAATTAAAAAAGTCAATTTGTAAAGTGAAAACAACAAAGAAATTAATAAAATAAATTTAACCAAAAAAATAACAGACATCATCCCGACATCCCCAATGTCCTTGAAACGTCCCTTGATATTCAGGTATGTCCCCGGGACGCCCCTTGTCTTTTTTTCTAGTAGGAAGCGTTGGAGGGATGTTTCCCCTATCCCGCCGTCTCCGGGATGTCCTGATTTCCCGGACATGCGATTGTGGGGGGACGCGTCCCCGCATAACACTGTATAAATGCCTACTTGCAAAAGATATACTAAGAGAGCTGAGTCTCTACCATGCATTGCAGTAACTCTTTAAAATTGATGCACATTCCAAGGTTACGATGGAAAGATTGTACATGGTTTTGGTCAAGTTCACTGGTATATCATCTCGATATATGGATAATATAGTTCCGTTTTCCTTTTTAAACTTGTCTCTCAAACTGTTCCCTTACTGGCTGGTTCATATGAAAGCATTTGGCAAGTTTGTTATATATGGATATATACCACAAAAGAGACAGATAGTTTCTGTTTTAGGTATGGATAGATATCTGATATATAGGTTCACAAAATGTAGTAGGGCTTAGTTTTTTCCGTAAATCTTCATAGATAGTAGAAGGATTAAAAGCCTGCAATCTTGTACTTTATTTCCAGATAATATAAAAATTTATCATTTTGCTGAAAAAGTGAATAGAAAGAATCCTGAAATCTGAGTGAAAAACTACTTCATTTCAGATATTACATTTTTGTGGGATTTCTCACTATTTAAGAGTATTTTCATAGTCAAGTCATCACCATGATGACTATTTTCATGATTAGTTGTTACTTTAATGAATGAACTTTCATTCATGTATCTTGCTAATAATCGCAAGACAAAGGGACACAAAAATATCTTATATATATTTTCTATGAATACATTTACACTATAATATATGGCAGTGATCTCCTGCTTTCATAAAAATGGATTGAAAGCGAAATTGGAATGATGTTAAGCTACTTGTAAGTTTTCATTTGTAAAATTGTTGTGATGTTTTCATTTGTAAAATTGTTGTGATGTTTTCATTCTTCTTACAAGAGAAATTTATATTGGGTCAACAGAAATTCAGGTGGCCCTCTAATTGATTCGTTTGGCCATGTCATTGGCGTGAACACCGCAACCTTCACTCGCAAAGGTCATCACTCTACAATCAAAATTGATTTCCTTTGTTATCTTTGTTCATGATTGATGCAACATATGATATTTAGACTATTTGGTTTTCTATTCAAATCAATAAGGTAAGTATTTTCTCCAACAATGGAGTCTCTTGATCTTCTAGAGGTCAAACACTTATGGTTTGATAGACTCAGCCAAGCATGATTATATTGTCTATTGAATATATAATATGCTGATATGGTTGTAAGTGTAACCATAGTTCTAAAAATCGCGATTACTCGGACGATAATCGCGATAAATCGTTTTTCACATGCAAAATGATTTATCTTTCCATAAATCGCGATTTATTTATTGCCGATAAATCGGCGATTTCCAGCGCTAAATAATCTGAAAAACATAAGGATAGCAAAAAAATTGCCATTTTTGGAAAGGGTCCGGGAAGATGTAGTAGCAAAAACTTGCATGTGCCATAACTTTCATTCTGTGGCTCCGTTTCAAGTGTCGTTTTCTCTAAAAGTGTATATTTTCTTGAGCTCTACGCATTGATGGCAATATTTTTCTTATTTTCATAAAATCCATTTTTGCACCTTTTTGGACCAAGCAACTTCTTGCAATCTTCTGAAAGAATCATGAGCTTTGATCGCCTGTAGACAAATTAGTAATTAAAAATACAACTATGCGAGTATTCCAACTATGGTATATACAACTTATACAATATACTATACATTGTATACATTTATATAAAATACATTATTTAATTTTATACAATCTATAACATACACTATAAATTTAATTTTATTCGTTTTGTATATACTGTACATTATTATAAATTTATAGTTAATTGTACAAGTATACACTATAAAATTATAATAGTATACTGTATAACGATTTAACATTTAACATCATTTAACATCATAACGATTTAACATTTTAACATCATAACGATTTAACATTTAACATCATTTAACATTATAATAGTATACTAGTAAATAGTATACTGTATACTGTATACTGTACAGAGTCACTTCTCGCATCATTTAACATTGTTTTTACATTTAATTTAAGTATATTTTATGAATTTAAATGTTTTTAAAAGTAGCGATAAAGTTGCCGATTAATGCCGATAAATTGCTGATTCCCGATTTCCGAGTCAAAATTTGGCCTGCCGATAAATCCCAATAACGATTTTTTGAACTATGGTTGTAACCACTAGTAACTTCCCCAACTATCGGGTGTTATTAAAATGGAAGGTACAAATGAATTAGAGTATACTCCATCTTTCTCTCCATAAATTCTCTTCTCTCTCTCCCTCTGTAATAACATAGATATTAGTACAAGGTAAAACCAGAGATGAGGCCAAAGAGATGACAACAGTTCTGAGGGCATATGCCACAGTTTGAGGGCATGTGGAGCCGTTTCAGACAAATGGATTGTGATGATTGCACGAGAATCTGCAACTAGATTGTCTGTGGCCAACAAGGGCAATACCAAACGGAGTCAATGTTTGAAAACAAAACTGATGTTTTTTCACTGAGGAAAAGAGAGTGAATGGCGGAATCTGAAAAAAACAAAGCCCTCGGTAGAATAATTGTGGTTGAAATCCATTAAAATCAATGGGGATCAGGCATTTTTTCAACCAATGTGGAGGGTTGTTTCTATCAAAAAACATAACTAGACTAACTAGAGGATAATGAACTTTATGGGTATTATTAATATTTTGATTTTTTTTTTAATATTCTGAAAAACTGTAATTTTTAAAAAATTCTATTTTGCGAAATAAAAAATTCTTGTCCAATGTCTAGATAATCTAGGAAACTTGTTAACTTCCACCTTCTGCATTGCGAGTCCTTATAAATCTCAGTCAATGTCTGGAAATATTTTGCATTTTGTAAAATTGTTGTAAAAACTGTCTGTGAACCTGTAAACTCAATCAAACCCAGTTGTAGTCATGTTCAACATCCAAAACACCGTGTTACATGATTCACAGAAGCTGATTGTTCAAAACTATAATGTTCGGAGTCACAAGATGATCATGATTTCCGAGTATCCTGCTTGTGACAAAATCATCTAAAAAATCGAGACTATACCTATATTCAATTTTGAAGATTATGATAAGCATCATATGGAAGCACGTTTGCTTCAAACATTGTCAGGTTTTGATGATTTAAGCTCAAAGGCAAGGAGATCTTGGTAACGCATGAAAACAAGTATCAAATGTTTGAAAAATTTCATGCTGTTTCTGAAAATTCTGTTGTTTTGTGCAAAAATGTCAGCGGATGAGACACTATAAGAGAATCCGTGTAGGTTAAAGACCTAAAAGACTAATTGGCAGCCTGAAATAAGGTGGATGAGGATGACATGGTCACCACGGTGATGAACAGTCTGCCATCTTCTTTTGAGTATTTTGTGGAGTCTTTGAATTTTCTGCAAGAAACTCTTATCATTCACATTTGACAAGGTCAGTTCATATCTTTATTTGAAGGACCAGAGGAAGGTACAATTTGACACTTTGAAAGTGCATTTGTTGCCAAAACAAAGGCAAAGGAAAAAAAATCGGAGTTTTCACTGAAACACATTACAACACTTCTACCATCAAAGTCAGGCATGTCAAGAAGGATTTCCGGAAAAGACAATATGTCTATCTCATCCTAAAAGCCGCAGACTTAGGAAAATGTGGTAGAAGTTGGCGTGGTGTGATTTAGGAGGAATATGTTTTTACAGCTTCCTAGGGCAACAATTTTAATGCTACAAGTTATTGGTTGTTTGATTTAGGTGCATCACGTCATTTCACCTACCACAAGGACTTGTATGTAAAATTTACTGTTGATGCCAGTTATATAGATTTTGTTTCTCTAGGATATGGTAGGTTGCATGCAGTGAAAGGCATAGGTGGTGTCTGCATTGTTTTAAATGATGCTGTTAGGAAAATAATATATTAGTGCTCACATTAATAGGCGAGCTAAATTATATGTGTGGAGAAAATCATATTAGCTATATTGTTTATATGTGAACTTGAAGTTGTTGATATAACAACTCATGTAAATGGCATTAGAATAGGAAGAGTGAGGTAATGAGTTGTTAAAACAACTCATCTATATTGAGTAGAGTGCTTTAGGAAGATAATTAAGGGATCCTCTTATGTAGTAGGTCCTCTCCCTATTTGTATCGTCTTGCAAAGTGAATTATACAACGAAGAGTTATTGTGTGAGCTCTATCTTATGGGGGAGAGGAGCTCGACCGCTGGGACCAAATTTCACATAAAATTAGGCTTTAGGCCTTCCACCGCCTTAGGTGCACATAAATGCGGCCAGGAAGAAGCAGCAGGAAACACTCCACTTCAACCATATTTAGGCACTGCCATGCATTTCACAGCACAAGCAGATTTTGTCTCTTGAGGAGGTCCATGTGCTGTTCTAATTCTCTCATTTTGGCATAGGGAGCAATTCACATGACATGCATTGTGCATGCTTCCACATTTTGCAGATATATCTCTCAGGGAACCTGCAACTACAACATCTGCCAGAAGCGCTTCTCCATAATGCTACGTGGATGTCCACACTCTGTTTCAAAGCTCCTATTTATTTCTCTTTCTCCTTATGGGCAGATTGAAGATGGTTTTGGAGAGGGGAAAGACCTTGTTGTGACTGTGATGTCTGCAATGGGAGAGGAGAAGATCTGTGATCTGAAAGAGATTGGTTATGCACACAATAGAAAGTGAGAGAGATCATTAAGCAAACACAGAAATTCAGGGATCTATTACTTACCTGGAAAGTACGGAGGGAACAATACTTGAAAGGCCTCTCTACATAATTCTATAATATAGATATTGAGGTTGAGATCGAAAAACAGACTGGGGGTGGATAACATTTACACTCCTGCCATTTATAGAGACCACACTCCTTTATATACTAGGAACTATACTTTGCAATATTCAACCTTTCCATGCGCCCATCCATGGCTGTCATCGTCACTAATATTTTTTGGGATTCTTACCGAGGCATCAACTCCATTTGTTGATGTCCTTTATAAATTGTTTTCCGAACTGTTCAAATTCAAACCCCTCCACCAAGAATCCAAATTCTGCAACATGGTAGATTTAGGAAAGGTTGAGTGACTAAAAACTAGACTCAATGCATTCCTTATTCTCAAGCTCCATTGCTCATTTTCCTCCTATTTCAACATCTTCCTCAATCCCCTTCTTCAATGTGAAGAAATGGGACTCTTTCAAATACAACGAAAATGTATCCCCAATCCGAATATACACACTTTTGCCATTTTTAAGGAATTCAAGTGAAGAATCCACGAATGGAAAGATGCTGGAAAAAGTAGTGGAGTCCAACTTTACACCTGACAATTACATTTTCTTGCACGTTTCCAAGACCTTTTCAATGATCTTGTTTGGTACATGCCCTTAGACATTGTGCTCCATGATACCACTGCTCTAACTTGAAACTCCCTCCCAAGTCCCATTTTCTATGCTTTCTCTTTCTGCCAACAAGAGGTGCCCTTGGAGTATTTGGTGTGGTGCGATTTCCTTGACTACTAGAATTTCCACTTCCAACATTCAATCGGGTAGAGGACGGTGTCTGAAACACATAATGAGTTCATTGATAATTTGATGACTGAAACTGTCAATGAAGACGACAATGAAATGCCTCCCCTTGACAGTGGTGGAGATGGATGAGCTTCCATAGATGGTTATTCAAAATAAGTTGCGATGCTTCATCTGCCAAAACTAGAAGGTGTTACACTTGCTTACTTTCCTGATATTTCCTTATTACTTGCCATTTTCCTGTAAGGACATTTTTTTGGTTACTGTTAAAGCAATGCAAAAACCTTCATCTATGCTTACCCTGAAGATCACACAGGTTTGCAAGGTTGACTATTTGACCAACTAATGAAAATGCACCCAAAAAGTGGTAAGTAGGCCATTGGCTGGTTAACAATTCAACATATACTAGCAGTACCACAAAATAGAAAAGACAATTTGAAAAGCATCACAAATTTTAATAGCATTACTAACTTACAAAAGAAGAGAAAGCCATGCAACATGATAACAAACATGTTTAAAATTGGATCAGTAGACTTACTTGTAGGATGTAAACTGGAATGCTGCACTTGCAACCTACAAGAGCTTGATTTATTTGAATTTTGTAAGTAGTATGTTGAATCCTTTTCTACTTCTTGGAAAATGCCCAAGTTGCGAATTCACAATTCACAAAAAATAATAGCATTTACCTTTGATATATATATATATATATATATATATATATATAAGTGGCGAATTTATTCAAATTTTTAAATTTGCCTCTAAAATGTTGGTGATTGTGATCCAAGGGCCCATAGAATTTGTGGTGATCCAAACATGTTTTCGGATCCTGACCCATCTATTTAAAGGTGATCCTTTACAAAAAAACAAATTGAGATTGCAAATCATTTGGCTATGCAACCTGGAAAGAACAACATTTGTGATTAGTTTTGATGAAGCTTGGGGCGGGCATATGAGGTCCAAATAGCCAAATGGGACTTTTGAAATCTGTACTATTTGCATGATTTCAAATATTTTCTGCTAAATTTTATCTGATTACTTGCAAATATAAAAGTTCAATCTTTATAAACAAATTGCAAGTTTCAATTCAATATTAATCTAATTTAGCAAAGGTTATAAAAAGTACAAAAGAGGAGCAGAGTAGGGAAGGGGGAGAAATAAGTTTGCTGGCTGCGAAGCAAGTTCCAATCTGTTTGAATGCTGAGATCCAGGTAAACCATGCTCGAGCTTAGACCAATATACACTTGATCAAGACACAAATAGGTGCGGGAGTCTCGAGGGGAACAACTCAAGCAAAGGGGAACACAACGCCGCTGGGCTCACAAGAGTGTGCTCTAGCTATAGAGCTCCCAAGTCAAATGATATAACATGTAATAAACAAGGGATCCTCTAACATTCAGTTGAACCTTGAACAAAGATACAAAGTTGCAAAACTTAGGTTAAAACTTGGAAAACAAAGTGAGATGAGGTAAATAAAATTATCGAAGCTCTTGTATTCTAAATTTTTAGACCTTAACAATGTCTTTCAGCTGGGTATTTATAAGAAAACCAAAGTTGGGCAATTAATATTTTACAAAGATCAGCTACCAAGTTGATTTGACAAACTTAAATGTAGGTAGCTGATATTTCAATCAAAATTCAATGCTGGTGGCAATCAAGGAATATCAGAGGTGGTAGATCCATTTAGAAGATCTGCATTAAATCTGGTTGGAGGCTTATATTAATCTTGGATGAATCCAATCTGGTTGGTGGCATTCATTTCTTTGTGGCGTGCGGGGGTATGACAACATTTTTTTCTAAAAAGAACCAGAGTTATATTATTAGAAATAAATTATTCAAATTACAATGCCAAGCCATGATACTCATACTCCAAGATATATCCTTGGAATTCCAACAACATATTAAAGAAGAAAGAGAACATATCTGCAAATTATCCATCAGATTATTGCAAGTGAAGGATCTTCTCAATCTGTTTCCGCTTCTCTGGAGACCACGTCAAAGGTAAAGGACCAAAGTTGATGAGATTATTATGATCCAATGCCCAGTTAGCTAAAGCATCTGCCACCTTGTTCTGATCTCTAGGAACATGTTGATATATGATGGTCTGAAATTGTTGAGCAATAACTTTAATATTATCCTGTATCCTGGCGATTAACCAATTATTGGATCTATGCTGCTCTTGAGCTGACAGAAGGTTGATTATAACCTTGGAATCTGATTCAACTATAATTCTAAGACATCCCAGTTTAGTTGCCTCCAGGAGAGCTCTCGAATTGCCAAGATTTCAGCCACATTATTAGTAAAGTGCCCCAATTGATGAGCAAAGAAGAAAAGGGGAGTTCCCAAAGAATCATGAGCTACCCCTCCAATACTAGCAGGACTGGATTGCCTCTCTTGTGCCATCAGTATTTAGTTTAACAAAGTCAAACGGAGGTGGCTGCCATTTTCTCATAACAGAGGGGACCGATAGTCTAGTACATGACTTAGTCTTTAATTTGCTTTCCTCCAAATTGAGTTTTTGTAGTAAATCTTTCCATTTTCCAGGTAAGGGGGAAGGGATTTTCATATTATGTTCAATAGTTTCCACTATATTACTTGAGTTAATTCCTTGACATACCAAATGTCTCTATTTTTAATTTGAAGATGCATTTATTTCACTCTTTGTATACATAAATCAAGCTTCATTAAACTCATTGCAATTACTTCTCTAACAATGAGTGTCTTAGAAGTCCTAGCTTCCGATACGTGCAAGTTGGTGAGATCTAGATCCTTTGACAAGGAATGTCGGTTCCATATACTATAGTGCTAGAAATGGCGGCTTGTCGATTTTGGTAGTTGACTCTTTTTTCGTCTAGTGAGTATAGCGTGCAATATAATTTTGAAGTGTGCGGGCCTTGTTGATAGCTTTGTGCCAAGTTGATGCACTTAAGAGACATTTGTGCTTTTGCAAAGTCCTTTGTTTTTTGTGGGCATGGCATGTTTTGCCCCTTTTGCTAGTGTCTAAACCTTTTGCATGTTTCCTCTAGACATAAAGAAACACAACAAAGTAAAGTAGCAATCAATGAATTTAAAACTTTCATGACTTACCTTGCAGTACTTTGCTTGTGTAGACTTTCTTTTCTACTTTGTGCGTTAGTGAATTGCGCGCTCTGGTTGCTTCCAATTCTTGCACGCATATTTCTTGTGCAAAATAAAACCTTAACAAGCCAAGTGTTGAGAATAGGAATTAGAATTTTACTGCGCTCAAGGTAGGTAAGATTGAGGATTGCATAGAGGGTTTCTTGATAACTTCGAGATGCCATGGAGTATTCTGATGCTGCAAGACTTATAATAAGGCTATGTTGGGTTTTGCTCGGCTTGGTTGAACTTAGGAAATCGTCAATACTACTGGTGGGGTCCAAGAGACATCATAAAGCTGAATGGTAAGGCCGTTGGAGACTGCGCGCTTGAGTGTGTGGGCCTTGGCTGAATGAAATGTGTCATGTGAGGGGAGATACTGTCATAGGAGCGTGTGAAGGGTTGTGTGGCTGTGAAGCAAAAGAGCGCGTGCAAAGGGACAAGAATTTTGCTTGCAGAAGGGGCCGCAAGAAATGACAATGCAATGCCAAGCAAATAATAACACAATTGTGCACAAAAGACAAGGGATTGCGTGGTAGATAGAAAATGGCAATTAGCAATCCAAAATTACTTTGAGAAAGGCTAAGGTGGGTCCCATTACATGCGGAATTAAGGTGTGTTGTGTAGCAACAACACATTTGGGAAAATCTATTAGAGAGGAGGTTGATGACTGATAAAAGAAGCACTTTGTTATTCATCTCAAGATGATAAATCTACATAGAGGTCTGATATATCTCTAATAGAAAGTTCCACAAATGTGTAAAAAATGAGATTAAAATGATGAATTACATTAATAATTGGTCTCAATATGATTAGTTTCATATAGATGCACAATCTCATAAGCTTGATACTATAATGGCCAAGCTAATAGAAATTAATGAAAATTTAAAGGCTATAAAAGAGTTTATGGATAAAAAGAAAGTTGCAAACAAAAAGAAAAGAAAAGAGGCCTAGTAGGATAGTGCAATAACTAAACAATTCAAATCTTATATGCCTCGAAGTTCACAACTAATTTAGTCTTAGCCAAGATGGATATGTATAAACTTAGTATGACCCAACAATCAAAACAAGTAAAATCAGAGGTCAAGGAGCAAAAGAAGAAAGATATTGAAGCAAGTATGAGATTTCCAAAAATAGTGTCAAGAGAGGAAGAGTGTCGTGAAGAAAAAAAGAGATTGATGAGCCAAAAATTAACATGATGCACAAAGTTATGTCTGAAGTAAGATTAGAAGGATTCAGAAGAAATGTTCAAGGTCATCTAGCAAATTCTATGATGCTTTTGAATATAGATGAAAAAGCAGATCCTAGAGACAATTTTTACTTGCCGTTCTCATTATTTGACAGTTCAACAAACAAATAATTGGAATGACATTACAACCGTAGAAATATCAAGAAAACATCTAGGAAGAAGTGCTATGTATTGGTGGAATAATTCATTAGACAGCGCATGAGAAGAAACCATGAAAAGTGGTTTACAAGCATTGTTAGCAGAATTCGCTCCTAGTATGGATCAAAAGAAAAATGTGGGCAATTGATGCCAGCAAATATGAGGTTATCTGATCCATCAGAATTTGATTCTTTTGCGATGAATTACCAAAAGAAAGTCTATATGTTGAATCTAGAAGGGAACAACTTCATCGAAGTACAATTTCTTAGTGCTCTTCCAAAGAAAATAGGTCAGTTAGTCCTTGATAGACTAGCTACCCAACACAGAGAAATAAATCAAACGTATCTTGTAGATGTGGTAGAAGCAGCTCAGGTAGAAATCAAGAGAATATGTTTGCATGCTTCTATAACAACTTTTCCCAAAATTAGCTCTAAACAGTGTTCTGCCATAAAAGGAGCCGATATATATGGTTCCTACAAATAACAATATAAACAAAGGCCTAGTAAGTATAGACGATTTAACTTCAAAACAGTAAGGCCAAAAATATTCAAGCCAGGAGATGATTTAACAGAAAGCTTAAAGAGATCTAGGACGTCTGTTGTTATGCTTGTAAGAAGAAAGGACATTATGCCCATTCTTGTTCAAGTAAGGCCCCTCACAAAGTAAAGGCTAGTGGTAGGACATGATTGAAAAAGAAGAAGATTTGCATGAATGTATTAATCAGGAGATTGAACTCTATGCTCTTGAAGAGGCGAAATTGATTCTGAAACAAATCAAAAAGAAGAAGAAGATGCTAGTGAAGATATTAACTTCTTAGCTGTATGGATGATGAAAGAACATGAGGAATCTGATTCAGATATATTAACAGAAGAGAAAGAAGAGGCTTATAATGGCTGGTGTTGTAATAAGACTTATGATGATTGGTTATCACAAACTAGTAGTATACAAAATTTTCAAAGAGATCCAAATGTGCCTCCCTTGAGGATTTAAGCGATATAGATGAATTAACTGGTAAAATGAAAGGAAAGGCAGTTACTGAAGATTCAAAATCAATGAAAATAGAAGAGTCTTCTGATTACTCTGAATATAGTGTGAGAAAGAATGGAAGCATGTACAGATTGTAAAATATGATACCAAAAAGACAATAAGTCTACTCCCTACAAAAAGGAAATCCATGTGCCTCCTTTATTTAAGTCTCAGATTGAAAAGTTTGAGACTTTTGCTACAAAAGAAGATCGACATCAGATCAAAATATTAATGAAGTTTAGAGCATCTGTCTTTATGTTGGTAAAAGTAGCAGTTGATAAAAGTGGTGATTTTCGAAAACTTGAGTCATTTGTCAACACATGGGCAAGTTTAAACTTTGCCTATCCAAAGGTCTTTTTGAATTGGGTTTGTCATCCAAATCCGCAAACAGCGAGCACAATTAATGGAACTTGACAGCTTCAATATTTCATCACCAATGTGCCTGTACAGATCGGAAAAAAAAATGTGTGTACTGCTTTTGCTTAAGTTGAAGATAATTCCTGTGACATAGGACTAGGAGGACCATTTATGGATTTGTTAGGTCCCAACATTGCATGGTTCTTGACATTTCAGGTCAAAAAACATCTGTACCTAAAATTTAGAAGGCTATTGTACAACAGACAATGAAGGCTCTGATAGCAATAAGACCACACTCACACCAAAAACATTCCAATGTCAATTGAGTTAGCAATCCAATTCAACAAAACTCATGATTTTCTCAAGACACTAGCTTTGCTCAACATACCAAAATGACTGAGACAACTGATACAAGGACCAAATATATTTTGCACCTGCTCAAAAACATCTAACAAACATGAAGACACCTCAAGAAGTTTCAAACCTTCACTTTTGCACATTTCACCATTTAGCCCTTCATACTAGCTTGTAGCCCTGCCAAAATGCAAATTTTGATCATTAGAATGTTTCACAATGAATTAGACCTCACTGCCAAATTTTCTTGATACCCTTTTGGCTAATTAATCTTCTCTCAAAGTTTCAGCACCTAACTCCAAGCCCATCAAAAGTTATTCTCTTTCTAGTGTTTTCTTCTAGGCCTCCAATCAGACAAAGCTCATAGCTGAGAGAACTCTGTAAACTTTCATGCATAAGTCTTTAGCTTTCTAGATACCCATTTAGGAGTTCTTGCTTCATGGTTAATCTCATTCCCCAACTCACAACACAACTCACCCAAGTCCAATTTCTTATTTGTTCTTGGGTCTCTTTTGGTCTTCACTAGGGTTTCAAGTAGCTTCTTAGGATTTTATCAACTAACCACTCGTTTCATCCTCTGATACACCTTTAAACACCTAAATCAACCTTGTTCATGTGTTTTTCAATGCTCCACCTTTGTATCATCAAAATGCTATGTTTTCACAGATTTGGCCTCTTAGGCTTGTCTAGTACTTAACACCCTTTTCCCCTCTATAGTCTGTTTTCCCCCTTACTTTTGGCTGTCTAAATTTCTCATCTCACTCACCTTTCCACTGTCACTCTCTCCTCTTAACCATCATCTCAAGTCATGCATCTGACCTCATTTAAGACACTCTCTACCAAATGCTCACTTCGTGTTCTAAGGCTTCTCAACACAACTCTATATCAGGACAGTCAAGGATTCCTTCTAAACGATGACTCCACAGAGCTTTTTCACACTTTAACATACTCTAACAACACTCCCCAACTCTCAGTCTCAATTCATTCACCTATCCTTATTCAAGGAACTTTTATCAACTATCCCCTTACTCTTCTCAAGCTTCTCAAATACTGTAGCAGGACAGTCTTGCTATCTTCAGGTTTAGATCTTTTTGAACCTCTTTTCATTCTCCATAAGGCTTAGGATCTTGTTATTGAACTTCTCAAACCTCCTAGTTCACTTTCCCTTGCATTGGACCTTTCTAAGTACACATTTCATACTATTGTAAGCTTCTAACCTTGACTGTTACAACGTTTGGACTAAGTTTTTGAGCTTGTTACCTACATGACCACTTAGACTCTTCATTCTCACACCTTCTATAACCCTTCATGAACCTACAGTCCTTTCTACCAATTATCACTGATATCACAGTCATCAAGGCATGAATGAGTCTTTTGCTCTAGGAATATTTTCTACAAACCCTCATGACTGGGCAGTTATAACAGTCAATCCTGAGTTTTCAAGTTTTTTTGCCTCTAAATCTTCTTCCAAATGTCTTGACACTCCTTGAACAATTTGAACACACTTTAATCTCCTTGGTCATCAACTTATAACAGGTTTTAACAGTTTCATCTTATCATTTAAATAACTTTCTTTTCTCTAACCCCTGGGACAGAGTATCCTAGACTGAGTGGAGTGTCTCTTGTTTGTTTTCCCTTATTTGACACTGTGAAGATTCTAATGACTCGAAAACAGTTCTACAGACTTCTGTACCATTCTACCAATCTTCATTTACATGTC
This sequence comes from Taxus wallichiana var. yunnanensis, assembly GCA_018340775.1. Lineage (NCBI taxonomy): Eukaryota > Viridiplantae > Streptophyta > Pinopsida > Cupressales > Taxaceae > Taxus > Taxus wallichiana. Next base: position 808,676,921 of record CM031238.1, on the reverse strand, counting down.
AATACTCAATGACCTGGGCAATAACTTCATTCTTAGTCTAGCAACCATCAAGAGACTGTAATGACAGATTTCTAGTTTAGATGCTCACATGAATGAGTATTTGATCACATTTCTAACCTTTATCACCGTTCTATCTTAGTATTCTTTAGTGACAATACTTCACATAGATCCTTATTCAAATCTTTTCCCTCGTTCAAAGGTAGATACTCAGTCTTACCTCTTTCCTCATAGTTCAATTTTTTTGCACATGACAGTCTTCATGGATGTTTCAATACTTTCACTCTTCTTTCATGTCCTCCTTAGGTCAATACAGTCCTACTACACCTGTGTATGACAATTTCCAAGCATTAAATATCAGACAACATTCAAACATACATAAATCAAACCCGTATCCTTCATACAATACACAAGTACTCATCCATAGTACAAACTGTTACTCAAGACCTCCTTTTTTATCTTTGCCTAATACATTCTCGGATTCTTGAGCTCTTCATGGCTCTGTAAAACTCTCCTACTTCTTCCTCAGAACCCTTTTTTTCTTACTCTCCCTCTCTATTCCATTCGAATTTCTTACAATATGGGTGAGAAAGAGGTAGTTAGGGTTTCAAACCACCTAATCCAACTATGATTTAGACTAACCATAGAGGTTTAGAGTCATGTTAGGATCAAGTAAGTCATTTTATAAGTGAATACATGTTCCATGACCCCTTTTTTTCCTTATTTATTAAACCTACACTCTCTCCTAGACCTCTAATACACTATCTCCTAGACCTCAATTCAAACATTTGAAATGTGGTTTTGGAGGGGAAACCCAAAATACCACTTATTACAAAGCTACATGAGTCCAAATGGACTAGAAACATGCCAAATCATCCAAATGGACCCTGCACAACCTAAGACACAAGAAAAACCAAAATTTTGATTATTAATATTTACAAGTGATGCTCCTGCATCAGGCTCAATGGACTAATCCAAGTTTAAAAGATTTGGTTAAACAAGAAGAGAAGTTACAAAGAGCCAAAGAAATCGGATACATATTGCATGCGTTGGAATATGTTGCACCACTTGAACTTGAAAATAGAATTGCAATAATCCATGACAAAATAAATAGCTGTTGCATTGAACACCTATTGGAATTTTGAGAAAAGGATTCCCTAGGAGCTGAAATCTCAATGGTACACAATAGGCCACTACAAGGTAAAAAGATAATTTTGACTAAAGAAGACGATGGAAAAGTTCGAAGGCAAGTAAATGAATTGCCAGAAAAAGGTTTGATTCGACCTTCATCATCTCAACATTCTTGTTCATGTTTTAGTCAGAAACCATGCAGAAGTTGAAAGAGAACAAACTAGAATGGTGATGAATTACATTCCTCTAAATGCTGTCACAATTGATATTAAGTGGGTGTTGTTGGATAAGGAAGAACTAATTGACATGGTGGCAAAAGGAAAAATCGTCTTAAAATTCAATTGCAAATTAGGCTATCAGATTAAAGTCAGAGAAAACATTCACAAAACAACTTTCTTAACAGGTACAGGTTTTTTATGAATGGCTAGTCATGCCATTTGGATTAAAAAATGCTCCAGCACAATTCCAACAATGTATGGACAAAATTTTCAGTCCATATTATGATTTGATAGCTAAATACATAGGTGATTTTCTAGTATATTCTTATAGTTATGAAAAACATTGTAAACATTTAGATTTGTTTGCAGAATTGATTGAAAGGCATGGAATAATGTTATCCTTAAGTCCTAAAAAGAAAGAACTGTTTATTAATACAGTTGACTTTTTTTAGTGTAATCCTAAAAGATGGAAAAATATGATGCAGGCTCATGTAACACAAAAGGTACAACAGTTTCTAGATAAATTGATAAATCTGGAGTGATGCCAAAGGATTGCAGGTTGCCTGAATTATGTTCATAATTATATAAAAACTGTGCAAAATGAAGCTAATAAGTATTAAAATACAAGACTTATAATTTAGTTGTTGGTTATTATTAGTTATGTATTAATTGATAAACAGTTGTAACTGTGAAACCATTTTGTAACCATCTCTCACATAATAAAATGATGGACACACAATGAACATGTGTGCATTCCGCTTTCTCTTAATTTCTTCCTTGTGCACGTTTTCTAATAGTGGTATTAGAGCGGTTCATACTTGAATTGTGATTTTCAGGTTAGAAAGAATATACAGCACTAAAACTCGGTCGTGAGGGCTTGGAAAAAACTTGTGAGGGCTAGGGCAGCCAAAAACAAGATCACATAAGTTAGAAAAACTCCTGCTCGCTCATGAATCTATGACCTAGGGCATGAAAATTCAGTATTTCCCCCATTCGCCATTAATATCCTAGTCGTGTATGCATACAAATGGAAATATATTGATTATGGAAAAGTTGAAGGGATGAAATGTTACAGTCATAGATTCGAGGGCTACTAATGGTTAAACACAAAAAAGACGACTTTTATAGTTGTGAAGAGGGGTAAAATTCAGTCGCATACACTTCTTGTTGGCTAGATTTTCTGCATAGCACAAAACCTAGGCAGTCATGAGATAAATCTCACTCATTTAACCGGTGAGGCTCTCGTGTCAGATTTGTCAATTAAAGTATGCTAATATCTAAATGGGGTTTTACTTTAACTACTCAGTTCATGAACCATAACTGAACAGTTCTGCAGCAAGTAAGTAGTTGTTTAAAGAAAGGAAAAGGTAATTACATAAACACATAGAAGAAATGGGGAAGATGTGCATCCCAATCAGTAGATGGCAGAGCTGATTGCATGCACATAGAAGAATCCAATAGATATAAACACAGAATTCTAAAACAAAGGTAGCTCTAGATCCAGATCTAAAATAACACAAAGTTTATTAAGAGATCTAAGATTAAAAGCAAGAAACACAGTACACCGTGACACAAAGTTCTTCGGAAACCTGCTCCTTTGTATTCTTTTGCTCCAAGTGGCTCTCAGGGGTTCAACACAAAGTCTAGAACACAAGATTGTTGCTTACAAATTTTGATCATTAACCGGAGGTTCTTCTCCTACTTATAGAATGTAGGAGGGAAAGTACAAATGAGAAATCTAACTGAACTGAAACATAAACAACAAGTAAAGATGACATTTGGAAATCATCCTCAACTAACTTCTCCTTAAGTGACACATGTATCACTTAACTAATAGAATTGTTCCACATGACTTTTAAGTAATGGTTGCAAAACCAATAACTTAAAGTTTTACAATTTCATCCGGGAACATAGAAAATAGAAGAAGAAAGAATAGAAGAAGTCATGCCAGTTGTAACATTTATGTCTCTTTTTGTTCTGATATCGGATATACTTGTCGAGCATGTGATTTAGCCTCTTCCCATTTATTTTAGTCACACTGCTTCTTCTCTGTCCTAAAGCGCAGCAATCCTTCATTCAACACTTTGATGCACGCTTTCACATCTTCCAAGCTCGGCCCAAACCTCGCAATATCCGCCTGCAGCGCCACCAGTCTACTAATAGAGTTCATCGTGAAAGACTTAGTAGCTTTATCAATTCTCTTTTGTACCATCGAAGAGACCCTTCGAGGAATTAGGCACCTTGCTAGAGCAATCCGCACGTATGAAGTAACACCTTTCGACCACGCCTCCTCGGTGAAAGGAATGATCTTATCTGGTAAGGATGATGTCCTACTCTCAAGTGCTGCATCCCTTTAGCGAGAACTCTACAGATCTCTAAACGGAAAGATACTGCAAACTCATTGCTTCCCCTTCTCGATTGATCCATCCATCTGCAGTACAATCGCTCTCTGCAACCAATACATCTCTCGGTGCTTGTTGATCTCGGCTAAAAGTACTCGAGTTACTCAAGAAGCGTGTTCATGTCCACTATGCTCGTCACCGATTCCGCTGTAATCTGATTTGCCGCATCATTCATAACCTTTAGGCGAGTGGCACCTCTCAAGTTGTATGCAAAGAATGACTTGACGAATAATCAAATCCTTCCATTCATCAATAGCTTTTACTTGATTGCTTGCATCTTCCATTCTTGCATAAGATGATCACTCACCGCTCTCGAAATGGAATTTGAATGGAAGGCTTAGCAACCTTGACTATGATCTCGCACAACCGAGATACACGCTTCGAAGCTCTTCTTTCTCGCCTTTTCACTTGTCAAGCCTAAGGAATAGAGCATCTATCGATGTCTCTGTGTATCTGCCTTCAATCATACGTGGTGGCTTGGAGGGGTACTGCAGTTCTTTGTAACATCTTCTGCCGTGAGCTCCTCCTCCTTCCTTTCCTTCTGCCGGAATTGATATCTCAGCAAACTTCTGCCTTGATTCCTCGATGATCAACCTAGAAGTTGCTTTAGCAACTTAGGCCTTGTCTGTCTTTCTACCTAGGCTCTGGAGTAGTTGCAAGTCCTGTTCCTCCAAGTTCATCTCCACTCTCGCTTCTGGAACCAACTACGAAGCCAACCATTCCAAGAAGTTACTTCTCGGAGAATGAGAAGTCGTTGAGTGCACTACCATCTCCCGCTCTGCATCCTCTCCATCAGAAAGTGCCACAGTGTTATGGCTGCCATCTTTTGAATCATCCAAGGACAAAGCCCTTTCGAACTCTGCCATCTACAGCTTTAACATCTCTTCTGGAATAGGTGATGAACGGAGTGGCTGAGGAGAGAAGATGAATGCCGCTGGATCTAATGGAGGCCTGGAAGTGTCCTGTTGCGGTGCAATAACTGGTGAAGTACTGGGTGCTGGAGAAGCCGGAGCTAAAGTCATGGCCGTGGAAGTGATCTTCTCCTTTGATTGAGATCTTCTATGCACCTTCAACTTCTCGGACCTTCTGCTGCTTTCTCCTGCATGCTTCCTCTTGAGGGAATCTCCTGCGCCGAAGTTGCCCGTGACTTGATTCATCAGTGCTTCATCAAGGCAATATCCCTTCAAGCAACCAGTTTGAAGTATTCACCAACACAACTCCAGATCTTTCCTCAATTGTATGGCAGCCTCCTACGTTATCCTGCAGTACGGCTCTATCTCCTCCCATTTGATGGTAAGTGTCAAGTAACACATTCCCATCATCTTTAAGATCCGCAGGTATCCGCGCTAGTCCAAAGTCGAACACTTGCTTTGCTGATAGCCTGCTGAAATCCCTCTTTCTAACCTCGTACTCACTTTTGCACTTCATCCAGAAATCCTCCAATGAAGGCACATGTGCGTACTCCTGGGAGATCGTCTTCCCGGCTACTCCAAATGGATCAAAGTTCAGCCGTGCCGTGAAGAACTCTTGCTCATACTCAGATAACATCTGCGCCTCCATCCCTCGAGCTCTATGAATGCTCTGGCAGCTATAATGTCCGACAATGATTGGAAAGAAGCCCGTAGACTTGTGCCGTTTCGACTGAAGGTCGTGTATCTCCACAAGTTGCCTGCTTAGCTCCATGGCGATCCATCTATCATTCGGATATCTGGGCATCTTTATTGGTTCTCCAGAAAAGCCTGTAACCCTGAGGTATGTGAAATCTGCAAACTGAATGAATAGACTGCCAATCCTGGATACGGCTTCCCACGCTTCTTTGCTTACCCTGTTGACCTTTAGGTCCTTGTCTAGCCTGCAAATGAAATCGTAGAAGAATCCATCATTGACCACTTTGAAATCCTTCTCGCATGCAGTAAGCTGTGGGTAGCACTCGAAAATGGGGTCCTTAGAAAGAACGCCACATCTATCCAGCTTGGAGAAGATGCCTTGTGAAGCTGCAGCGTACACCAAGTAGGAAGTCATTTTGAAGTTGAAAGTATGCTTCACGTTCCGGAGTTGCTCACCAATGTTGTTGCTAATAATTTCCGACCAATTGATTATGGAATCAACCTTGTTGACTTCAATGGTCCTGATGAAAGCATACATCCATGTACGGAAAGTGTAAGCATTCGCCTCGCCATTAATCCTGCATAACAATTTGACAATATCATCGACCTCCTGCACCAAATTGGACCGCGGAAGAGTTCTTGGGAACTTAGAAGGAGATCTAGGCTTCTTCATGTATCTGCTATTCATTATGCTCACGCAATCAACTCTATGCTTCTCCCACCTGCTGCCGGCATCCTGAAGGCTAATGGAAGTCACCACCTTTCGCACCGGAATCTTCAAACAATAATTGATGAACTCTGCGTCCAGCCGAATTATTGTTTTCCCCGTAGCATCTCGCACTGATCTGGATGAAGGATGGTAAGATCTAGCGCACTCCATAATAAACTCTGGCAACTAGGTTGTGCATGGAAAGGTTGCAACTCGAATAATTCCACTGCTTTTAACCGCACGCATGAGTGAAGTCTTTCCCGCTCTAGATCTATCAATCAATTCGGAAAGAGGTTCCGGACCTAGATCTGTGTCTCCTATGTCTGCAAGTTTGGAAGCGATGCATGACTCCATTGTGCTTTCTTTTTCATCTCTCTTTGCCATGGCTTTGTCTATCTTTGTCTGAATAATTCTTTTTCTTCTTACTTGGCCGGATTTCTTCAATACTGGTGTAGATCTGGATAATTCTTCAGATTCGGAGGATATATTCAATGTATTGGACATTGATTAGAGCTCCTTTTCTTTTGTAAAGCACCTGTAATGAATTCCTGTAATTAATTCAGACAAAAATGGCCACCGGAGCATGAATAGTGAATTTTAATTGTAAAAATCTGCACTTTTCAAGCCTGCTGCCCCAAAAATTGATGTTTAATTTGCATGCAAAGAGAGCATGAATCTTTCCAACTTCACCTGAGCACCTGTAATACTTATGCAAACAATTATGCAAACAAAAATCAACCTCCTTCAATGCATGCGCCAAAATTGGAAGCTTTTAGCCTTGGTTTCACCTTTGTCTGAGCAAAAATCCTCTTCAAATGGGGCACACTTTTCCTCTTGGCTGCAATTCTTTACCTGTGAATTAATTAATTCACCCTTATGGCAACCCATGCTTATATAACCCTCATAATTCTATAATTAATAATTGTCCTTCCGATTCGATAATTAATTAATTAAAAATCATGCTCTTCTCTTTAACTGATGTGTAAAAATAGCATGTTTAAGGACAGCCATCCAATAAATTAAATTAATTCAATTTAATCATCCACACTTCACTTCACTTAAGCTTCACAGTGTGCTTTGACCATAGCCACTGAAAATAGGAATTTATTTAATGATTTAATGCTTCAAAAAACATTAAATCTATCCTAAATGGGGCGCACTTTTTGACATGAAGGGGGCAGCCTTTAAATAAATTAAATTTAATCAATTTAATCCATTTAATTCTATTTCTTTTATTCCCTTTGGCTTTGTTGACTTTCTTCCATGCCTGGGCGCCAAAATTAGAAGAAGAAACAATTAAAATAATCCACTTTAAAGCTGCCTTTATCTCTCCAAAGGGGGCGCACTTTTTGGCATCATATAATTCTATTTTTAAGAATTTTTCACAATGGGATTCTTTACCTGCAAGGCAGCCCCGAAAATCCCATGATCCACTTAAGTGATTTGACTTTGACAATGGGATTATTTACCCTGCAAGGCATGCAATAAAATCCCATGATTTCACTTAAGTCACTTTTCTTTTATTTCACCATGGGAATTTTTACCCTGCAAGGCAGACAATAAATTCCCGCCTGCCTGTTGCCTCTAACTTTCCCACTGCAGCTTAAGTGAATTTTATATCATGGGAAAAAGTACCCTGCTAGGTAGGTACAAAATTCCCACCTTGCCTGTTGCTTCTATTTTTCCCACTGCAGCTTAAATCCTTTGTTTTCCAAAAATGCCCAACCCCGCAGGGGCTTTTCAGTGCACGACTTCGCCATTTCCCAGTGAACCAGACCTCCGATGGTGACTTCCTCCGGGCATAACGTGCGTATATGTTTTCTAGCTGCTCCAGGCCAAGAATCGGGCTTACTCGGCAAAGGAATTGGTCCAGAGAAATTTCATCAGAAAACGAAACGGGACAACACAAAAACACGAAAAATTGCCAAAAGTCATAAATAAAGCCCAGAACTTATTCCTTGTTAAAACCCTTCTGGTACATAGGAATAATGATATGTTCAATCATAACAGAGTTAAAACGGAGCGCAAATAGCCTCAAACGGGGCTCAAAATAATTAAATACAAATTTCTCGTAGACAAATCCTCGACGACAAAATATAACAATTTTGGGCATCTGGGTATTTGGTGAAAAAGGCTAATATGGCTCTTTGGGAATATCTTGACGCAATACAAGAACTTTTAGGCAATAAAAACACAAAACGACCCATTATTTTAAAAGTACAAAATTTTTTCGGATAGGGTAGTCGCAGATTTCAGGATGAAATCTGGGGACACCACTTTCGCTATTTATCAATCATTACCTTCGCCATTTATTAATCATTACCATTCGTCATTCAGTTCAGACTATGATGAAAGTCATAGAGCTTTAGATTGTGATGGATGTCATGAAATCAAAAGGAAAAATAAAAGAATAATTTATAGTCGCGTGTTTTGGATTCGAAGGCACAAAATTCAAAACAAAGATTCCAATTGTAAATTTGCAAGCTAGAGCATGAATTTCAAAGTAAATTAAACTCTCTTGTTTCTCTAAAATTTCGCAAGCAAAAGCAAAACCCTAGTTTTTTATTTTATTTAAAAAAATATGGAGTTTTCCTTACCAATAGACAAATATTCTGGTTTCAATTTCCACACATGGAAAGCGAAAATTCAGATGCAATTAACGAACAAAACCACCCACTAATGTTGCTAAATTGTTAGAGTGGGAAAGCTGTGATGATAAAGCAAAAGTTATAATTGGGATTTCTCTTTCCAACTCCTCCATCATATAGATTTAGATAAATCGTCCAAAGAAATTTGGGATAACCTGAATAGGTTGTTTGGGGCAAAAGTAGTCAACACTATTAGGAATTTAGTGTTTAGTGCTTACATTATATGGGTCGATAATAATTACATAGTAGTAAATGTAATTATACGTCTCAGTAAGGTAATAGTGGGTGAGTTGTTAGTAATAACGACCCACGTAAATAGGTTTGCATATATCTGGTATATATTATTATTACGTGGTTAGTGGTAGTTGAAACCACTCACGTAATTAGGATGAGTTATAGAAGCGTTTAAAGCTCTCCTATAATTTAGGAGAAGAGATTATGTATGATTTATGTTATTAACAATTAATGAAGTTCATTATTGTTTTCCTATGCAACTCTGTCCAAATTGTTTCGTTTGGTATCCGAGGACATTTCCTATACAAAATGGAAGAATTGAATTGTTAATTATTGAAAGGGGCAACTTCATGGTTTTTCTGATTGCCCGATTTATGAGAGTCTATGAAAGATCAAGGGAGCATAGATTAAATGTTATTAGATTATTATAGAGTCGTGGGTGTGAATTAATTGCAATAGAGATCGAAGCGATCGAGTTACGTAGCAATACAAGCATAGTCTTCCTTTGTCATTAACTTGTGAGGGAGGTGCGTTTTTTCTTCAAGTGTTGCATTATAGGCCGTCCAGTCCGATCTCATCATATGTGCAGTAAATCTGTACATTATCCAATCGGTATGTTCATTTAGGAGTTATTGAAATCTAAAAGGCTTAAAGACTCGGATTAAAGAATTGTCATTATTCTCCATTTAAATCAATGCATTCCCGTGCATTCTCAAATGCAGTCCTGAAGATAAGATAAGATAAATATATTAATGTCCAACGAATGAGCACAAAAGTATGTCAATGGGACTGCAGCCCAAACAATACACAAAGTGCGAGTAGGGACAACTCAAAACGAGTTCCCAAAAACAGAAGAAGGAAAAAGACAGAGCAGAAAGGAAACCCGAAGTCAATACTCCCACAGGTGGGGGCAATGGAGCAAGCGGGGAGAAAGACGAGAGAAACAAAGAAGGGAATGGAGGAAGGGGCAAACGAGGACCAGTGGTCTACTTAGGAATGGTAGCCACACCCCTCCTAACATTTGAGGCCGACGAAAAGAAGCTCTTGATGGACTGGCAACCCGAAGAGGGGGCGGAAACCTCTTCCCTGTTGAGATCTCGAGATCAAACGATGACTAGGGGAGGAACAAAGTTGGGCTGCCCTCCGCAGTACGAGTGTGCATCGATTACATTGGTGGTGATCAGGGGAAATGTGAAGGTCCAATCGGGGATGAATTGATCTATCTATGACCGTATTTGGGTCGAAAGGCTTGATGTTTAGTTCCTCCACCTGCGGGTAGAACCGGAAAGAAGGCTGTAATTCGTCTCGTGGGGATGACTCTCAGAGGGGGATGAAGAATCTAGTCCCGGAGTAGCAGAGACTCGCGGATGTAGAGGGCAAGACACAATTGATCAATATATTTGAAGAAAACCGGGAGAGTCTGAATCCCTATGAAGAGGCAATGAAATTGGCCTCCGATCCCATAGTATATGGGGCAACGGAAGATGAAATGAGTCTTGGTCTCCACTTCTTGAAGGCTACAAATCCTACAAAGTATGTCATCCCGATCAATGTAGTGATCAATCTCACACCAAAGTCTATGGGAGCCGGCCCGAAACTAACCCAGAGGTATAAGGAGGGCATGCACCCAGTGACGAAAGGTGTACTGAGGGCGGATGATGAGTCCACCCCTGATCTCAAGAAAGTGCGCTGCATAAAAGGACATCTTAGGGCACAAACCCCCAGGAGGGTTCACCGAATTAGTCTGAATGAAGCTCCTGTAGATATCTTCCCGGATGGACCTGTTCAACACTTGTTTGGCGGGCAAGAGATGACTGGAAAAGGAGGGGACTGGGCAAGAGAGACATAGAAATTGAGATCAGATCTGCGTGATAAAGGAGGGGACGTGGTTGTAGAATGTAAGGCTGTAGAAGATATCAGAGTAAGCGTGTCGACAACTAGTTGGTGCAGTTCTATTAAAGTCTTCACCATTCATTTGGAGGTCAATCTCCAGTAAAATCTACCCAACTGAGATAGTCAAATTCACTTCAACATAAATTCTGTAAAATCTATATGTGGGAGTATATAAAAGAGTTGAGATTGAACATTAATGCTCCAAGCCAGACAACTACATTATTGGAGTTAGTTGAATGTTCTATTCCGCTCCTATTCTAATCTATCACGCCACCACACAATTTGCGTACATCTAATTTGCCTGCTATCTCCAGTAGTGCATGGTTGATAGACAAATGGTTCTTGTTCATGGTTCCCACATTGGTCTGGTCAAATTAGTTCTTAGTAGTGCATGGTTGATGAGTTCCTTCTCTACCTTTAGTTCGAGTTATGGACCAAGATTATGAGCACGCAGAGGTGGCAAGCTGCAGAAGGAAGTGTGACTATTTTTCTACCATGTTCGCACTAAGGGGAAATGTTAGGAATATAGTGTTTAGTTTTTACTTAAATGGGTTGATAATAATTACATAGTAGTAAATGTAATTATGTCTGTAAGGTAATAGTGGGTGAGTTAGTAATAACAACCCACAAATAGTTTTGCATATATTTGGTGTATATTGTTATTACGTGATTAGTGGTAGTTGAAACCACTCACGTAATTAGGATGAGTTATTATAGGAGCATTTATAGCTCTCCTATAATTTAGGAGAAGAGACTCTTATATATATGTATGATTTATGTTATGAATAATTAACGAAGTTCATTATTTTTTTTTGTGCAACTCTTTCCAAATTGTGACAAAGGCTAATTTTTTCGCAAAGCTTCAATTGTTTCGATTCAAGATGGTCGATGATGTTACTATGTCCAGTCATATAAACAATTTGAGATCTCTTCTTAGATAGTTAGCAGAGGTTAAAGCTTTAGTAGATGACGAAGACTCTAAAGCCGTTATGTTAAATAGTTTTCCCTTTTCATATAGCAATGCCATTTTTACTCTTAGTCAGACACCTACGCAAAGCCTAGAAGATATGATTTCAGCTCTAGTGGCTGAAGAAAACAGAAATTGTGGACGATACAGAAGGTAATTCTTCACATGAAAGTGCACTATACTCTTGCATGAGAAATAATCATAGAAAATCAGATAAAGACACTAGGAAAGTTGAGTGTTATTATTGCAAGAAAAGAGGTCATACAACCTGGAATTGTCGCATTCGAGCTAATGATGTTCTCAAAGGCAAACTCAAAGATAATCCAAAAGAAGCAAATGTGGCCTTTGTTGACAATCCACCAGATGCTAAAGATTTTATTGATGATGAATATGTACATTAAGAAAGTGTTTTGAAGACAGTAAGGGATCCAGTGTAGGTAAAACTCGGCATGGATGGTTGTCTAGATAGTTCAGGAGTTTGTGGATCTTGGGAATTTACCTTTATGAGGGTCACGAGACAACTTAATGGAGCACTGTGGGAGTAGCTCAGTATGGATGGTTGTCCACCTATTTGGGAGATTGTGTATTTCGGGAGTTTAGGGAGGTGGAATCCGGGAACTTAGGAATTCAACTTGGGAACTACACCTTTACGAGGGTTAGGGAGGCAGCTTGATGGAGTTCTACCTAGTCCAAGAATTGTTATTCAAAACAAAAGCTTCTGAAGATTGTAATTCTATCTTCTTTCTATAGTGTAAGTCTTAAGAGGGGGTATTAAAATATAAGACTTATAATTTAGTTGTTGGTTATTATTAATTAGGTATTAACTAATAAATGGTTGTAATTGTGCAACCATTTTGTAACCATCTCTCACATAATAAAATGTCGGACACACAATAAACATGTTTCATTCCACTTTCTTTTTATTTCTTCCTTGTACATGTTTTCTAACAATAAGGCAATATATGAATGCAAAACCATTCAAATGGACACTAGAAGTGACAAAAGCGGGCAAACAACTTAAAGTAAAATGGGAAAATTTGCTCGCATTAAAACCAACACTCCAAGCACACCATTCATTTTGCAAAAATGCTTTTAAAGAACATTTGGGAAGCCATTTGCTCATTGAAAGGAATGGAAAGGGACTTCTATCCATGTATAACTCTGGAAAATTCAAAAACCGTGAATTGAACTATTGGCCAAGGGAAAAAGAGGTGTTGGCTATAGTCAAAGCAATAAAAAAATGGTGACACCTTCTGTTACTAGAAGAATTCGTCATCTGCACATATAGTGAAAATTTCAAATAGACGATGTCAAGGCCAATGCCGACCTTTAGAGAAAGGTATACATGGTGGCAACACCTTCTCATTTAGTTCAAATATTAAGTTCAGTTCATTCAAGGAAAGTATAATTCATTATCTGGTGCACTAACTCGCGAAATGGAAAGTATGAATATGATGCAAGGAACAAGCCAAATACAAGAATTGAATCTAGAAATATGGAAGCATCTTCTAGAAGAATTAATTCAAATGTTCACTATGTAAGTTGGTATGCCGATAAATGGTTAAAATGGAATGAAGTATTAGTCCAAGAAACAACATTCAATGCAGAAAGGCTGAACAAGTTTGTTCTAGTATAGTGGAGAGGCTCACATCTCCTCTCAATGTTCCACATGAGGGTGTTGTGAGAGGTGAAAGAAAACATTGTAAGGATTGGAGAGTGGCTAACAATAACACACCCATGACTATATGGCTGGCATAAGGCAGTTTCTAGTAAGCTTCATACCAGTCAACATGTTATTGAGATGGCAAGAGATTGTATGTGATAGCATACCTGAAAGTGGAGTAGCCTGTCAATGAGGAAAGAATGACAACCATGTATTAGATTCGTGATCCAAAGGGGAGGTCGTCAATGAGAGGAGGGAAAAATAATCAAGGTCTGCATGTCAATTGCATTCACGAGTAATGCAATTGGATGTTCTCTTCTCATATGGTAGTTGACAACAAGATTTGATACACAAGATCAACTCAAAGAACAAAACCATAGTGAAGAAATAATGTTTATGCCAATACGCACACAACAAATACTCAAAGCACATTGGTATTAAGAACACAAATAATTTATGCAATACATTTCTACTACAAGAGATCCCTGGTAATGTAGAGTTTGTTTCACAACTAATTTTTTGTAGTGAACAAACTATTAGTTAGGAGTGACTAAAATATGAAGTTAACAAATTATACATACACTTTACAAGTTGCCCCTCAAAACAATTCAACCAACCTTCCTAAATAGAGCTTAGCCTTATTTAAGTGTGAACAAGCTCAAAATGTAGGTTAGTTCAATAAAAACTACATCTAGCCTAATGTGACCACACCAACGAGTATCTTTCAGGTTCCATGTATTTACTCTCAATCTAGCTACTGCCAAAGACGAATATGATCCCCATCCCGTCACCTTTCTTCACTACCGTCTAACAACTCTATCCTTCCCCAATACCTTGGGATCCACAAAGCTCTCCCCCTCTCCTTCTACTTGTCCCGACTTCTCTCTACACAGTTTCTCCTTCATACAGGGCACCCCACAACACAACACACAATCGAACTTATGCTTCTTTTCTCCTCGTCTTGGAGAAAAGAGCATTTTATATCTGCTGAAGATATTATTCACTTTGACAGAAATCTTTCCCTTTCCTTTTGTAGTTCAATCGTGATATATAATTGGGTGAATGACACAATGGGAAGCTTGAGAGGAAGGCAACAATGATATCTTCATAAACACTAGTGTGGGATCTCAAGCAAGTTTTGCATTAAACATTCCTCCTCCATCGATTCACCAAATTACTTGCTATTCACCCATCCATCGCTCAATAACCTATTCACAAATCTATGCTCACTACTGCATAAAATCCAAGCAGACTATGTGTGAGATATGCCAAGATTTCTATAACTTCCTTCAATCCCATCCTAATAAAAATATACCTTCCAAGATTAACCTTTGGCAGTTATCAAAATGGAAAGTCACCAAAGGAGACATTTTGTGCTTATGAATAGATGCAAGTATAAGGCAAATTGTTCTTCAACATTCAATCCAACATGTGATTTGGTTCTATAAAAGACAATATATAGGGCACAAACATTTTGCCCCTTGCTCTCATCAACAACACTCTTTCTCCTCTCAACATGCAAAACACTCAACAACCAATTATTGTTGAGCATGATGAGGTGACGAGTGTGCATGAAGACTTTCAGATGCAAGGTAGCTCTAAGCACCTCACTTTTTCTCATTGTAACAAGTTGGTGGATAAAGATCAAAGGTAATGGATTCTCTTCATGCTTTGCCACTCCTTTTGAGCAAAATATCGCAATACTTTGTTTTTCCTTAGGAACATTCAAACATTAAAATCCTCCCTTGAATGCCCCATGTTTCATCCTTGAATCCCTCTTTTCATATGTTTAGTATTCATCTAGACATTATCCATCATATACCCTTTGTTGGCCCTATCCATAACGTCTTGCATAATGATTTACCGCACTTTGTCCATCGCAGCTTTGTTCTAAAGCCCGTCCCAGTTTACACCCTAATAAACCCCTATATCTTTGTTATTCTCTTGCACCTCCCTCTCACCAGACTCCTATCAACACCCAAGATGTCAATGTCCTTAACACCTTATTGAAAATCTGATATATGGTGAACAACTTGGAGACACTATTGATATTAAAAGGGTCCATAGTCCTGCCATGGAGTATATCATCTCCACTCTACCTTAGATATTGCTCACACAACATGAACGGACAAGCTCTCTATGAACTTGTGTGGAACATTTTAGATGTCATATCCACTCTAACTTAGATATTGCCCACACAACATGAATGTATAGGCTCTCTACGTACTTATGCGGAACATCTGAGTCACATTGTGGCAAAACAAGCCAAAATGATTGATTCCATCAATTCCATCATGCTAACTAAGAATGCCAGAAGATGACTAGAGGCAACAATAATGGAGTCGGCTCTTCCCCACCTCTCCAAATGCCAAGCTACTTGCGCCGGAGATTACATCAACGAAAGTTCAAAGGAAGATCCATACTTAACTTTGAAAGCCTCTTCTTCTATCCAAGCCTAGACGACTTGTCCTATATAGGACAGTTTTCCTTTTCTCTTGCTCATGATAATCGATCATGTGTTGCCTGCTATCTGATGTTTATTCTATTGATAGTTTCCTTTTGTAACTAGCGAATATCTTGGTTGAATCTTTTGGATTGATCCCTCATTATAATTAACATTTGGTCTTGAGCTCAACCCTCTCGGGCTCTTTCTTGTTGTAACTCCTCAATTTGATATAATATAATTTAAACTTTTGTCAAAAAAAAAGCCAATCACCTTTTCTTTCAAAACAACTACTTCTACTCAACTCAAATTAAATAAAACAACAATAATGCTTAGTCCCACAAAGACCTAATTTCTAAAACAATATGCAAGCATGGGAACCAAAATATTTTACCAACATGAAGAAAAGGAAAATTTTGCTTTGAAAAAATTATAGTAGAGGAGAATAAAAAACATTCCAGCCATGGAAATAGAACAAGAGGTGAGTATCATGGAAACCAAGTGAGATGAATCACCAAAACTGCTAGGGATTGGTGAAACTTCCCCAGGTACTTCTTCCTAGGTGTGGATTTGCTCCCTCTACCGCTTCTTCCTAGATGCATATTTCCTCCCACTACCACTTCTTCTTGGATGTGGATTTTCTCCCTCTATAACTTATTCCTAGATGCAGATTGTCTCTTGGAATATTAGATGTGTAGGCATACTCAATAAATGCCGATTTCTGAGAAATAAGGTAAAATCAAATGGGACAGATTGTACTCTTGCAAGAAATTAGTAGATTTGGAACACATAGATCTTAAAGATGTTGGAATGGTGGGCAACTGCCACACCCTTCTCAGTACTATCACAAGAACCATGATCCAATGGGATCCTTTGAGGTATGGTCATCATTCAATCACAGACTTTCTTCGGGCATATACACAGCCTTCTACTCTTACAATAAATTTGTAGATTTGGGAGACAGATCTTAAAGATGCTGGAATAGGGGAAGCTGCCACACCCTTCTCAGTACTATCACAAGAACCATGATCTGAGGTATGGTCATCATTCAATCACAGACTTTCTTCGGGCATATACACAGCCTTCTACTCTTACAATAAATTTGTAGATTTGGGAGACAGATCTTAAAGATGCTGGAATGGGGGAAGCTGCCACACCCTTCTCAGTACTATCACAAGAACCATGATCCAATGGGATCCTTTAAGGTATGGTCATCATTCAGTTCAACACTTTCTTGGGGCATATACACAGCCTTCTACTCCTACAATAAATTTGTAGATTTGGGAGAGATCTTAAAGATGCTGGAATAGGGGAAGCTGCCACACCCTTCTCAGTACTATCACAAAAACCATGATCCAATGGGATCCTTTAAGGTATGGTCATCATTCAATTCAACACTTTCTTGGGGCATATACACAGCCTTCTACTCAAATAAATTAAAAATAAATGGGTGATTAATCAATATTTAAATTCCTCTGTGTGGTAGTAATAGAATAGTAGTGGAATATCAATGTTCGAATATCCCCCTCAATGGATATCAACCTTCACACCATAAATTCTCATTCTCGTGGGTGATTTCAGTTCAATAAAAGATGTTAAGGAAAAGAAAAAAAGATGGTTCAGGATTTATTTAAAGAAAAATGACACTCTCTCAAACTTGGCATGTTTGTATTCCATGGTGGACCTAAACTTTGTCTAAGGCTTACACACACATGGTGCATTGGGCGGAAAGGGAGATGGTGTCCCCAAATTTCACCCTAAAATTTGAGACTACCCTATTCAAAAAAAAATTCGTACTTTTAAAATAATGGGTCATTTTGTGTTTTTATTGCCAGAAAGTTCTGTAATGTGTTAAGATATTCCCAAGGAGCCATATAAGTCATTTTCGCCAAATACCCAGATGCCCAAAATTGTTTTATTCTGTCATTGGGGTTTGCCTGCAGGAAATTTGTATTTAATTATTTTAAGCCCCGTTTGAGGCAATTTGTGCTCCGGTTTAACCCTGTTGTGATCGTACATATCATTATTCCCATATACCAGTAGGGTTTTAACTAGGAATGAATCCATGGGCTTTATTTGTGACTTCTGGCAACGTTTTGTGTTTTTGTGTTTTCCGTTTCGTTTTCTGTGAAATTTCTTTGGATCAATTCTTTTGCCGGTTTGGCTTGATTCTTGGCCTGGAGTATTTGGAGAATACCTATGCACATTGTGCCAGAAGGAATTCGCCATCGGATGCCTGGTTCTCTTGGAAAAGACAAAGTCGTGCACCAAAAAGCTTCTTTTGGGCAGGCCACATTTTTGGAAAAAGAGGGTTTGAAGTGAATCATGGGATTTTTGGAAGCAGCAGGTAGGTGAGAATTTTGTACCTGCCTAACAGGGTACTTTTCCCATGGAAGCAACGCCACTTAAGTCACAATGGGAAAATTAGAGGCAACAGGCAAGGTGGGAATTTCTTACCTGCCTTGCAGGGTAAAAATTCCCATTGTGAAATAAAAGAAAAATCACTTAAGGTATTAATGGGATTTTATTACCTGCCTTGCAGGTAAATAATCCCATTATGAAAGTCAAACAACTTAAGTGAATCATGGGATTTTCAGAGCTGCCTTGCAGGGTAAATAATCCCATTGCCAATTGACTTTTAAAAATAGAAATTCCTTATTCCAAAAAATGCGACCCACCTTGGGTGAATAATAATGCATTAAATAAATAATTGTTAATATTTATTCACCCAATTTTGGCGCCCAGGTTTGTGGAAAAGTCAACAAAGGGAAGTGGACAAAAGAAAGTTGGAAATAGACAGTTCTAAAATTAAATAAATATTATTTATTTAATGCAACCCCTTCATGTCAAAAAGTGCGCCCCATTTGGGAGAGAAATAATACTTTTTAAAGTATTAATTGATTTAATTAATTCCTATTTTCAGTGGCTAAGGTCAAAGCATATTGTGAGGCTTGAGTTAACTGGAAGTAGAAGTCTAAAATTAAATAAATTTAATTTATTTAATGGCAGCCATAAGCATGCACAAAATAGGCGCCCCATTTGAAGAGTAAAGCTTATTAAATAATTAATTAATTGCCAGGAATAGGAAAGACATTAATTAATTATAGAATTATGAGGATTATATAAGCAGGGGCTGCCATAAGGATGAATTAATTAATTCAAAAGCAGAGAAGTGCAGCCCAGACAAAAAGTGCGCCCCATTTGGAGAGGAATTTTGCTCAGAAGGTGTAATTAATGCTGGAAGCTTCCAAATTTGGCGCCAAGGTTGAAGGAGGTTGATTTGTGTCTGAATAATTGTCTGCATAGTGGTACAGGTGCTCAGGTGAAGTTGGTAAAATTCATGCTTGCTTTGCATGCAAATAAAACATCAAATTTTGGGGCAGCAGGCTTGATATATGCAGATTTTTAAGATTAAAATCTGCTCATGTTCATGTTCGGTTGCCATCGTATCAGAATTAACTATAGGAATTCATTACAAGTGCTTTTATAAGAGAAAGGAGCTTAAATCAATGTCAATACATTGAACATATCCTCGAATTTGAAGAATTATCCACATCTACCTTTGGTTGTGAAGAATTTGGCGAATAAAAAGGAAAAGAATTGTTCGAGACAAAGATTGCTCCACCATGACAAAGCGGGATGAGCAGAAAGAAAGCGAGAATCATGCATTACTTCTAGATTTGCTGACATCGGAGACACAAATCCAGGCCTAGATCTAGATCTAGATTCAGATCCAAATCTCATAATTGCAAAAGCTTCCGGCAAAAATTCATCCTCTTGTTTTTGATGCAGCCCGTGTAGAAGTCAGTGCGTGGAAAATTTCTTCCAGGATCTTGTGCATGTGCTCCCAATCTTCAATTGAAGCCTTCATTGAATTTGCATTCACCCGGAGTGCTTTCCAGAATTTTTAATTGAAACATTGCACTGATGCATGTATTGGAGAAGAACTGCAAAAGCTTCAAGGATAAGAGGGAAGACAAGGCAAAGGCAACACCTGTAAGCAAGTTTCCAGATCCAGCTCGCTTCCAGATCCAGCTTGTTTCCAGATCCATCTGCTTCCAGATCTAGCTTGTTTCGAGATCCATCTACTTCAGATCTTTGCTCCCAGATCCGATTTGGTGAGAATCAAAGGCAAAAGAATCAACTGCATGCAGAATATGAAAAAGAACAAGACTGCAACTTTCCTCTTTCTTCTTCTTTCCTCCAACAAAGTAATTGAATGATCAATTAAATTATAAAACTTAAGTGATTGGTTTAAAAGCCATTACTTGAAGAAGTCAACTACTTGGAAATAGGTGGCAGACGTGCAAAATAGAAGGTTCTATTTTTTTGCAAATCATGCATGTCATGCAAAGAGGAATTTCAAGAGGGAGATTGCCAGTTGTTTCCTTTCCGACTTCCACATGTGCCAGTTCAACTAAAAGCTTCCTATTTGTAATTTCCCCTCTACATGCTATAAGTAGAGGAAGAACCTACGGGTTAAAGATGAGAATTTGTAAGCAGCATTCTTGTGTTCCAGACTTTGTGCTGAAACCCTTGAGAGCCACTTAAAGCAAAGGAATATACAGGAGCAGATTTCGGAGAACTTTGTGTCACGGTGTATTTTGTTTCTAGCTTTCTATCTTAGATCTTTGAATAAACTTTGTGTTATTTTAGATCTAGATCTAGAGTTGCCTTTGCTTATAATTCTGTGTTGATATCTATTGGTTTCTTCTATGTGCATGCAATCAACTCTGTTATCTATTGATTAGGATGCACATCGTCCCCATTTCTTCCCTGTGTTTTATTACTTCTTTCTTCTATAAATATTCCCTTTCTTAAACAGCTGCTTACTTGCCGTAGAACTATACAACTATGGTTCATGAGCTGAATAGTTAAAGTAAAACCGCATATAGATACTAGCATATTTTAATTGACAAATCTGACACGGGAGCCTCACCGGTAAATGAGGGAGATTTATCTCATGAATGCCTAGGTTTTATGCTATGCAGAAAATCTAGCCATGAGAGACATTATGTAGCAAAGAAAATGGACAAAATAACAGTAGTAGATCGATGGTTCAAGCATCCTTTCCAAATAAATGCAAGTCAGCGAGGTTAGAGCATGGGACGATTACATTACGCTTGGATTTCTCCAACAGAAACAAAGCAAAATAACATTTCAATTTTGAAAAATATGGCTACCCCATCCACACCTATATAGATACATCTCCAAGTGGCGTGAAGAAGCTAACACTATCCAAGGATTTGCAATGTATATATTCATGGGTAAACTCAAATACCACAAGGATAAATTGAAAATTTGGAACAAAGCAATTTTGGGGAAGATTTTCCACGACTTCGACACAAAATATCTTCTAGAAGGTGTACACAAACAAATTTGTGATAAAGGGTTCTCCCAAACCTTAACAGCCCAAGAGCAATCACTCATGCATATTCATGTAGAACTTCAAAAGTAGGAAGAACAATTTTGTTACCAAAGATCAAGTAAACAATGTGTAGAAAACCCTTCTCAAAGCTAGTTCGTCAGAAAACCCTTAGGCCAAGTTTGACTTCCCGTGGCATTAGGGGTGATGCAATGGGATTAATTTAGTGGTATGACTTAAGTTGCCAAAGCGACTTTATATTATTTTTATAAAAGCAACTTATGATTATATCGTAAAGTGGCTTTTAAGAGGCCAAAGTCAACATCAAAACAAACATGATTAGCCGTAAAGTGAAAGATAACAGCCAGTTTGACATGGGTCAACCCCTTTATGAGTTCTTTCTTGGGATTCGTTCCTTGTAAATGCATAAAAGGGGGTTGATGGGGGTCATTGTGGGCACCTTTTTGATCATATCATTTCAGATTCTGGAGTGTTAAACTTGTGCTTCAACATTGCAGCTAGTGAGGATGAAAACCCTTATTGGTATTCAGAATTTGGGGATGAAAACCTGGTGATTTCATACAAACGTCATACTTGAGCTTAAAATCAGTCGTTCAGAGCTAGGGCACAAATTCAAGGCTGTTTTCAGTGGTGGACAGCTAGAGCTCACAGAAAAGAACAGATTTTCAGTCGTATTTCAACTAGGGCATCCATCTAATAGTGGGAACAGCATTGGGAAGTGTCACAGCAGTGTTTTGGGGCCCCTTTTGAGCTGAGCGACCCCCTAGAGGAGTGTGGTGACCCCTTGTGGGGACTGTTGCAGGTGTTTTGGGCGAAACATTCGGTGATAGGGCTTGCCTAAGGTCCTAATCTGTCCTAGGACAGATTCTTCAGCCCTTCTTCCTTCAGTTTTAGCAACATACGGTCAGCTGTTTTAATGTTGTATTTCTAGTTGCAAAATAAATAAAAATAAATTCAGACTTTGGTGAAAAAAATTATTTGCTTGCATATTCATGTTCCTAGATGATTTCTAAAGGCTTTTCCCCTTGTGGGTATTTCTAGTTTGATGATATTTGATGAATAAATGAAGATTTCAGGTTGCTATATTTTTAGTAAGGACCTTTGAATACAAATCAGATTGCTATTATATGTTTGTATAAGGGTTTATGTGAATAACCAGAATTTTATAGATCTCTTCTATAAGGGATATTTCACAATGGGTCAAATCATGGGACCAATACAAAGTTCTTTCATAAATCAGTTTTGTAAAGAAAATTTATTAATATTACTCAGCAGCTGAAACAAGAAGATGGCTCCTACATCATGAACTCGAAAATTCAATGTGTTCCCTACTTATTTGTGTGGATCCCCTAGCACCAATGTACTCCATGTACAACAGGAAATGATAAAAAAACATTCCAAAAAGAATAGGGTTGAGAATCAAAAACTTCACCAACCAATCTTTGAAGAAGAAAATAAGAGGACAGCCTCCTCCTTTCAACTAGATAAAGCTCCTGGCCCTAATGGTTTTCTAGCAGTCTTTGATCAATCCTTTTGGGAAATCATCAAAAAAGATTTTTGGAAGAAGAATCAAGGAAAATGCGATAATTGCTTAGGCATCTAAATGCAACAAAATTGGCTCTTTCCACAAAACTTACAAAAGCGCACCACTTGGACTAGTACAGACCAATAACATTGTGTAACATGGTCTATAAAACCTTTTCCAAACTGATAGCTTTAAAATTAATGTCTCTCCTTCAGAATATCATCTTCTCTACACAATCATACAATCATCTTTCATCCCAAGGAGGCAAATCGAGGACACTATTGTTTATGTTAAAGAGGTACTTAATTCACTACACTCTTAGAAGTGACAAGGAGTCCTTATCCGACTGGGCATTTGAAAATCTTGGGACAGATGCAACTAGCAACTGATTGTAAGCACTCTTTGTGCTTTTGGTTTCAGATCTCAATTCATAGCATGAATTAACAGTTGCATTTGCATCCCTCTGTATGCTATCTCTTTGAATGGAGAACTAGGGACCTCTTTTCTGTCCTCAAGAGGTTTGTGCCAAGGTAACCTTCTCAGCCCTTATTTGTTTATAATTATGGGAGAAAACGTTTGCAGGATGTAATATCCCCCTTATGGGACCAATGGGAAATGGCAACCAACAAATAGAATCAACACCAAAACTGATTAGAGATCGACTCCAAATGAATAAACCCAGACACTACTGTTTGTGCTTTCGATAAGATGACTCAGTAAACCCAAGAAGAGGGGTTCAATGGCCTCTATCAAATAGCTCAAGTAATTACACCAAATATGCTGCAATAAACTGAATACAGACTGCTGCAATAAACTCACACACTGATCGCTGCACAAGGGCTTCAATTATCAATCAAACAAGCATTGATTTTGATGCTAGGGAGTATTTAATATTTTATTCACATCACCTCATACAGGTTGCTGCTATAAAAGACTCCAAAACACCATAGAACCATGCAATAATCAGTTCGCTAATCCTAGGATAGACCACCCACAAGGAGAATGTTCAAACAAAGGGAAAATGCACATCAACTCAGATTTAAACCCCTCAGTTATGTCGCTGCATTAAGAGCATTTAGCTTCCAAAAACATATGCTAAACCCCAATCAATCCACTTCATGAGTACTCAGGAATATCTCATAATTAAATCTGCAATAAGAGTCCTTTGCATCACCTCAATAACATTTAACTACAGTTCACTCAAGCTGGGATATATCAGCCACAAGGAAGATATAGGAATCACTGCCAAAACATATATTTTCACACTAATATGACCCTCCAAATGAGGTTGCTAATGCTGGAATATATTCGCCACAATAAGATATTCAACCAAGCTAGAAATCGCTGCTAAATGATTGTTAAATCATGCATATAATTAGATTATTACTCCTATACAGTTCGCTGTCAAAAAGACCTTCAAAACACCCACCAATCATGCAAAAACCAGGTCGCCAAGCATGGGAATGAACAACTAACAGAGAGGAATACTTACTAAGAGAAATCGCTGCCAATTGATATATTTTGCACACAGATTTACTCTAGAAACCAGTCACCAAACAATGGATGCAATTTGCTAGGGTTTAGCAAGATACACTAAACAGTTCGCTGGTCATATATGGCTTCAAAACACACATCCAAATGCTTAATAAATTCCCTATGAAGTCGCTGAGTGTAGGAGCAAAAACCAGATTATTATTTATCAAACACCAACACCAAACTTGCCTTAAATAAGTCGCTGTAAAAAGGAGACAATATTATGCAACCAGCTGATCGATCCACATCAAATAATGCTCTAAAAACAGTCCACAAACACCATGAGAAAGTCGCTAGGGCTGGAATGAAACATACACCAAAGTTGACTTGCAATGGCACCAATGAATCCTTCAATTGATATCAAAAACCAGCTACAAATGGATTGCAAATAGATTTCCAACACATGAGAGAGCAAGAACATCAATGGTGGGCATACATCCCTACTCCAAGCATGGAGTCCAAATCGAATTCATCATAACATAGCATGTCTTACAATGTTCCAATAACCTCCTTTTATAGACAAGGAGTACCAAATTCGAATTTTCCCTTTTGGAGGGAAAAATATAAACTCTAATTAAATAACACTAGAACTATGTGCACTTTATTATTTTAATTAAATAATAAATATGACTAACCTATGTGCACATTGACTTAACTAAGAGGGCCCACCAACATGGAAAATAGATATCCTAAGACAATTTCGAATCCAATCCTCAAACTTATTGGTTTGAGGGTCTTCCATTCTTCGTTGTAGGAAATGCCCCGAAAAGGGGACCCAAAAGAGGGACATTACAAAGGATAATTGAGGAAGCTAAACTCAATAATGCAAATCAAGGTTCCTGAGCAATTGATAGAGGAAAGAAAGCTCAAATTTTCACTTTGCAGATGACACCCTGTTGTTTTCCACAATCATCCTCAGAGAAATCAGGAACTTAAAATCTCCTTTTGCAAAAATTTCAAATAGCATTGGGGAAAAATGAAATACCTAAGGATAAATTTGTGTCATATTTGTTCATGTGCCGGTGCCCAGAAAGTGTGCATTTTTAAGGATATTACAGTTCACTGAAGGGAGTCTTCTAATTAATTATCTAGGTTCCTCCCCTTCATCTGAAACAATGGAATGATTTGTGGAATGTAACAATTCAAAATCAGATAACGAATTGGACACGTCATTGTCTCTCTTTCGTGGTAAGATTCAGCTCATTCAGTCTGTTTTGTAAGCTATAATATATCTCAAATTTCTGCTATTACCTTAAAATGTTGCAGACTCTACTCAATATTCAACGAATTTTTTTATGGAGAGGAACAATAGATAAACACAACTACCCTCTGATTGCATGGGGAAAGGTTTGTCTTCCTAAATCTCAAGGAGGTCTCAACATGTACAGTTAAAATTATTTAATAAATTTCAACCAATCACTTGCAACAAGAGTTTCTTGGAGACTAGAAAAAGCCCGATTCAAACTGGAGCAATATCATCAATGAAAAATATATTTATCCACACACCGATAACATCTCTCTGTCAAATTGGGGAACAGTAGTAGCAGGCACAGCCAAGCACACACAAAATGTCCGATCTTGTTACAAAACAAACTTACGTGGATGGTTGAGGGTGGCAGGTTCTTTTTTTTTCTGGTAGGACAGTTAGAAAAGTCCTACAAATTTGCAATATCATAACCAACAAGGGCACTGTGCAATTCTCTAATCTCAACGTTCTCGGCTTTTAAGGACTAATGTCGAATTTCCACAAATAACTAGTTGAAATGGGATGACGAAAAATCAGACGTGTAAACAGTTTTCCTCTTTATGAAATAAAGCGACTTCTTCAGCTGCTAAAAGATAGGATCACTTTTCAGGCAAACACGCAGGACAACAAAATTTGGCCATATAATCCCAAATGGCATGTGTTAGCATATGGATTTGCATGCATGCAAATGACATGCAATAGTGTGGGAATGAAGTCCCTCCTCAATGAAGGTGAGGCTGCCTTTATTGAAAACCAAAACTGTATTTACATCTATACATTCAAAATTGTATGTGGGGGGTGTTTTGGAACATCAATGGAAAGAAAAGTGAATGAGGGAGATGAAGTGGAATGAAGGAAAGGAGTGGAATGGAATGAACTGAAAGAACATGCAAGAGTTAGGTAAAAACAGAGCCTAATATTGCATGAAGAAGAAAGGTGAATAACCAACACAAATAAAACGGAGTTTGAGTTAGTTAAACAAGAACGTGTAAAAGGGAACACACATGAGCAAGTAGACAATCAGAGCTTGATCACTGTGAACTAGAACAACTGATTACTAATGTTGACAATAAGATCAAAGATAATATTTGCATGCAAGATTCAAACACCTAACATCTAATGAACATAAGAACACCAAATGTTACAAGAGACAATGAATGAGACACAAAGTTCTTATTCCATTAACTCCAAAATGTTTTTCACAAAGAACACAAAGTTTCTTCTTGAAACAAAGCTTGCACAAAAGTATTTTCTTCTCCTCTCTCAAAGTCACCCCTTACAAATGAGCCCCTGACTTCCTTTTATAACCCAAAAGTTGGTTACAAAGTAGTTAGGGTTTTAAATGCACATTAAATAGGGCACTTAAGTGACTTTGACTTTTTCAACCAACTTTTAAAAAGTGACTAAAAATAGAAACCACTTAAGTTAAAAAGTCATTTAAGGAAAAATACATAAATAAAAGAAATGGGTACATGTGGACCCACTTAAATGACTTGGATGCACACGTAGACATCCTAATCAGCAATGCACCACCTAGATCAAGACACCTAGGATCAATGCCTTATCCATTGGGCCAAGAGTCCGCCTATCCCGATCGTACGGGAATGAACTCATTGACTGTGCTCTGCAATCCTCCAAATGACAAGAGTGCTGAGCTTGAAACTTGAGCAATTCATCCACCCCTTTGTCTGAGCAATATCCTGGTGTGAGAAAATTTGTCTTCATTCGTATTCACATTCACAATTCTCCACATGCTCCGAGTACCTTTCCATGGTGAATTATTCATTTGTCGCGAGACCATAGTCGTTACGCCACCTTGGTTTATCAGAATCCAGCTTCTGGTCTTTCGCCATTGAGAAGATCTCCAAGAGCCAAAATTGCAATTCACCTCCAATGGTATTACAAAACATGGCTTTAACAAACACCCCATGAATAAATATAACCAGTTATTTGCACTATACATCTGATTTGATGAAGTCGAAAGCATTGTCTAGCTTTGCAAACACTTTCTACAAATTGAATAACCTGACTCTTCCATCTCACTGCACTGACCTATCTTTTATTGGTTCACTTAACATCACCAATAATCACCAAAAATAACATTTTCCTTGTTTGAAATGATGGAAGCAGTTCTCATATTTCACAACAATCTCGGAAACAAACTCGGTTACAGTGTGTCAGCATGCACACAATTGAAGGTTCTTGTCGAGTCAAATAGTTATTCCAAGAGACATTTTTATCAATCAATATGGCAATGCAAACTTCTCATTTATGTGACAGAGGAATGGTTATTTTACTCATGAACATCATTCAGGAATCTGAATCGAAAAATACCCTGTTACCTTCATCTCGTGGGTAATTGTTAGTGCGATCTATCTCCTCCACAAAAAGTATGAATCATTCTATGGTCTTCATACATAGAATTAAACCAAATTCAAATCATAGCATGGTCTTCATCCATAGGCTTAAACCAACATCTATAGGGATTGACCTTGCCACCATGATTACACTTAACTCTCGTCAATAATCGTTAAGTTTGTTGTAGTGTAATCAGAATTGTTTTTAGCTTTTCAGCTCAACTACTTTATATTCAAGCTTAACCCAACATTTCTGAAAAGAATGGTTTTACCACAATGCTCACGGTTCTTCCTCATCATATAACACTTGTAGTAAGAATGTTTTGGCTTTGCCATAATAAGCACAATTGTACCTTCCAAACGATGAGAAAATGCCATTACCAATAAAGACCTAATGCTGCCATGATGATGACTCGTTGAAGATGCTCATATAATTGCAAAGCAAATTGTGCTTCATGAATATTCTGATATGAAACAGATCCACCTCTATGAGATTCTCTTCCATGAGTTACATCGTAAAACAAGTAAGGTCTCAATAGAGAATCTTTGTAATAAATTTCATCAGGTCTCCTGGTAACACTCTCACTGTCACTTAATCGATTTTGATAAAAATATCTTGAAGGAAAATCCGAATTTGAGGATGCATTCGATACTGAGCAGATAACAACATAGTTGGACGACCTGCTTGTTGGAAGCGCTCAAAAAGGCTTCTACTATACTGCAACATGCCTGCTGCCTGGCTAATTACTGTTGCAGGCAGTTGCTGTGGATCCCCGACAAGAACACACCTTGCAGCACCCAATGAAAGTGGAGGTAACACGCCTACTTCACTAGCTTGTAGCTTCATCTATAACCACCATATCAAACCCATGGGCTAGGTGCTGGAATAACTTCCGGCCACTACTAGAAACAGTAGTGAACACAATCTCAGCCTCATTTGCAAAACTTGCCTCAAGATTTGATCGAGCTTCTTCCATGGAAGCGACTTTCCAAAATGAAAAGGCGAGACAACTCAACTAAAACTTTATCTCGTTCTTCTACTACAGCTGCAAGATTTTGCAACAACTGATCACGACTGTGGTCGCGTGCAACCAGAACATCAGGATCAACACCAACGGTTCCTTGGGATCACCCTGCGGCAGCTGTCGCACTTAGCTCTCTCTGGAGGCCACTGATTTTCTGAGATAAGTTTACTTCTCTACCCTGTAGCTGCTGCATATAGCCAATTACTTCCTCACGGCACTTTCCTAGGAGAATTTCAGTTCTACGCTCCACTGATACTGCCTGTGCAGCACGATTTTGAGAATCCACACC
The DNA here is from genome assembly GCA_018340775.1 of Taxus wallichiana var. yunnanensis. Lineage (NCBI taxonomy): Eukaryota > Viridiplantae > Streptophyta > Pinopsida > Cupressales > Taxaceae > Taxus > Taxus wallichiana. The sequence goes on along the minus strand of CM031238.1, from coordinate 808,647,648 downwards.
CACCCTCGCAACATCAGGGCGATAGACCTTCATTTCACCATCAATGAATCCACGATCCAGAACACGCTGTAGCAATTCATCTGTTGCAGCATTTGATGGAGCACAAACAAGCATTCGTGGTTTAGGGCAAAGTTTAGGAAGCATACGGAACAGTGTGCGATCCATACTCTGAAGAACATCATCGATTGATCCTGTGCCAATGGACCACGATCATACTTAGGCTCCACCTCCTTTTGGCTATTCGTAGTTACCTCTTAAAATATTCAATCCCTCTATTTATAGCAACCACCAGGGAGGAATAAAGATTTGTTTTCCAATAAAGATTTCTTTTGCCAGGTCTCAATTGGATGAGGAAACTGGTTTACAAGTAATCACTCATGGGCGCATTACTGTCTGATTGAAATTCTTCCGGTTGCTATTTGATTCAATTGGATAGAAGGCGGACTGGAGAAGACGTGCAAGGTGACAACTCATTATCGTTGGTGAGTGCAATCCAAATGCATAGTGCACAGGGCTAGCTGCATGCAAGTTCCCCATAGTGATCGCTCATTATTGTTGGCATGCACAAGACAAATAGATGGTGTACAAGCCTGTGTGCGAGCTCCCCATACTGATTCTGGAAGAGGTTGTGTAAGGTATTCCCATAGAGCTCTATCCTAAAACTCGTCATTATGGTGTGCCGGACTTTGGTTTTTCTTGAAGATTGCCTGTAGCTTTCAGGAGCAAGTTTCTTAAGCAGTGCACCATAATAGTGCTGATATTGAACAAGATGAATAACATTCAACATTCCCCAGACTGTGTGTGTCTTTCCTGTCCCTGGTGGACCTTGCACCAAAGTGAAGGGCCAGGGTTCCTGCCGTCTAGCAGACCCAACTCGATTTGTACCAGCTGCTGTATGCATAGCAGCCCACTGAATTGCAGCTAGCTGTGGACCATTGAAACTCCTATGAAGATGGTCGATAAAATTTGGTGTGAAACATTCAGGCATTGCTGGAGGCTGCTCCTCATTATTTGGAAAGTGCTCTGGCCTGGGATTTAAAATTGCTTTCTGCATTCTCATCCTTTGCATGCATGGAAAGCTTCTGGTGTTCTTCTCCTTCAGACTGCCTAGACAGATGATGGATATTCCTCCTTCGGCGTGTGGATTTCTCTTTCCTTGTCTTCTTCCCAGTGAGAGGCGTTTGATGGAGTTGGGCTGTTTGTCTCTGCTGCAGGCTCTGACCTGGTATGACTGTTCTTCCCCTACGTGGCCTTAAGGAAAAAGGCGTGGAACTAGTGAAGGCGTGATGGTCTGCAGGCTGCGTTGAAACTGTTGAATGCTCCCTCTGCCACGTGAACCTCCATTTCTCCCTCCTGCTGCTGCGTGGAAACTACAATTTCTTTTGTATTAATATTCACCTTCCTTGTATGCTGCGTGAAAACTATTGAATAGACTCCAGTTTGTTTGGATTTCTTTCTCCAATGTATGAGTGTAAACAGAAAGAATAAACTCCAGTTCTTCCCTAAAATGATGGATGATGTCTCTCCCTTCTTTATTCAAATGCATGAATGAAATGAGTATAACAAATTGTTTCTTTAATTCTCACGGGAGAAGGAGAAAGAATAGGAGAATTGTTAGTGACCAATTCCTTCTTCCCGTTAAGAGAAAAACAAACTCCTTGAATCATGGGAAGTGGCATTAATTGCCAAGGGAAAAGGGGAAGATTGGATGAATTTTGCCAACGGGAATGTCATAAGAATTTGGCAATTCCCATCAAATTTTCCCATGAGGGGATTTGGGAAAATCCTTGCCCATTTGCCAATTTATTAAATTGGCAAATAGCGGCTTACTTTCCACCAGTGGAGGAACCGGGCGGTTTTGACAAGAAAGTGGGAAAACGGGTGCGGGAAGCCGAATGATCATTTTGGGAAATTTAAACAAACTTTGCCGATAAAGTTTTAATTATTATTATAATAATATTTAATCAAAAATCTCCATCAATTAATAAAATCAATTTAATTAATTAAAGAACGATTTTTAATTAATATTAATTAAATAATAATTTTTACGTTTAAATTCATAGCAAGAGGAATTTTATTCCGATTTGAGCGAAACGAAGCTCGACATAACCGGGAAGAAAATAAGAACATGTGACGAAGATGAATCATCATGAAACCTAGTAATTCACAAAAATTTAAAATTTTCATTTTTTTAATAACAATTTTAACGCAGTCAAAATTGGCTGATAACACAGTGTACTGTTACAACAGCTTAGAGATCACTAGCTCAAAATTCCCAACAAAGGGACAAAAAGTGAAATTTTATCTAGTCTTACCTACCTGGCCAAAGATCAAAAGTTTCTTTTTGGCTCTTGCATCAGAGTAGTCTCCTCACTGCAGATAATCTTCAAAAAGAGGATAGATCGGTCCCATTATTTGTTCACTAGGAAAAAACACCTCTTCTTTTAGTGCAATCACTCAATACAAATTTGGCAAACAATGGTTCTTCCACTTGGATGCCGAAGACTTGATATAAATTATATGATAAAGGAAAAATCAAATGGAAGATTGGTAAACCAGACATGGATTTTTTCATAACTTTGTCCAAAGTATCTTCCAAGTTTTATCCCTTGGTAGATATGAAAGGAGTGATTCATATATATTTGATGACAAAGAACATTATGTGACATAGATAGTGGGGTACATCATGGTTAAAATACGTCAAACTGTGTTAGGTATTTATAAGGACACTTTCAAATTAGAAAATATGAAAGATTATGTGTTGGCAAAATAATGGATTGTTCCGTTTCACTACAATAATCCATACTTCAAAGTGATGGCCAAAGCAATATGGAACCCTCCGTAGCTTGGGATCTGTAAGTTCAACTTTTACTAAGCGGTTAAACATAACCCAAGCCAAGCAAACATCGGAGGAATCATAAGAGACTCCAAGGCAGAGCTGGTCATTAGTTGCTTACAATAGATTGGTTCCCAAACCAATATTTTTTCCGAGGACTTGGCTCTCTACACAGATATTCAGCAAGCTATTGAAAATGGTCTTTCCAAACTCCTTGCTGAAGGAGACTCCTTATTGATCAATAACAAAATCAACGGGGAGAGACTTCGTGAAAAAAATGAACACAACACCAGAGCACCACTAAAGATTTGATAGTTTTCTCCATAAAATTCTTTTGATACTTCATCAGTTGCCGAGGTACAAATTCAACATCAACAACACCATAACACCATTGCAGATAGTCTGGAAAATTTGGTGTATTATAACATGACTGATCAAGTTTGTCATATATCATGGTAAGGACACCTTGCCTCTAAATATTATTCCATGTCTTGTGGCCTTAGAGATGCCTTGCCCACATCCCAATCTTAGTGATAATTAAAACCCCTTTTAATTCAATATTGGGATATGTTAATTACTTATAAATATAGGTCCTTGTCATGATAAACCTACCTTCCACCTTTTAGTGTTAAAGAGGCATCATTATCGTCTGGAGAAACCCTATTCTCTAGACAAATTCAAAGTCCTCTCTACAATAGTTCTCATGTCTCATCCTTTCTTAAGACTTTAAATGAGAACCATTTCACCCCCATCATTCTATTAACCCACTTGTGAATATATTTTAATTTTTCTAGTATCCATCTTATGGAATGATCCTTTTTGGACAAAAATAACAGAGATCTGGATTTCTAGCAAACCCTTATGGAAAAATGACAGCAATCTGATTTTTATGTAAACCCTCAAATTAAAAATTACCCAGATCTGGAAATGACTGGTAAATCATAAGAAAATACAGATTTTTACATAATAAATGACAACCATGAATATAACATCAAAATCTGAATTTTTGCACCAAAAACTGAATTTTAATTAATTTATTTTCACTCAAAAATCAGATAAATACAGCTGACCATATACATCAATTTTGCTCCCAAAGAATGCTCCAGTTGGAAAGAAGAGGCCAAATGATGATGTTGCAACTTGGATCTGTAGAAATTTTCCCAATGTTGATGCCCTAAATGCTGGTTTGAAACCCCAAAGGGTGACGTCAACCTTCAATGGCTTCCTGGAAGTGTGACGCAGCCCTCCATTGATGTCTAAAAATGTGCCCTAGCTGGTATCCCTGACTGGACTGCAGATCTGAAACTGGAAATGTTGCCCTAGCTGATTTTGGCAGTCAGATCTCCCTTGTAGATCTGAATTTCTGATATTGAAGCTCAATGGTAACCCCTGAATGGAGATACCCTAGCAGATTGGAGGGTTTTTGTCCTCAAATTTGGTTGCAATGGAGGGTTTTCATCCTCAATTGCTGAATACACAAGAGGGTTTTCGTCCTCGAATACAAAAGTCAAAGCAACAGCTCAAACTCTTCATGAAAATTATGTTGATAGCCAAAGATATCCCAAATGACCCCAAGCGACCCTATTTATGTTTTTTCATGGCTCACAACTCGATGCAAAGTCCCCAAATGGGACGTCCCACTTTAGCATTTTAATTTATTTTAATAAAGTAATACTTTACTTTATTTCAATAAAGTAATGCTTTTATTATTTTTATTATTTTAACTTTATCTTTATAAAGTCACTTTTTAAATTACTAATAAAATATAAGTGCTTATAATTAAAATTACTTTGCACTTAAATTAAATTATTAATTTATTTTCCTTTTACCACCCCATTAGCCCATGGGAAAATACTGGATAGGCTAAGGGCCTTTTGGATGATCAGTTTCGAGAAGGGGACATGACAGTCTTCCCTTCCGAAAATTGCTTGTCCTCAAGTAATTGCAAACCTAGATGCCCGAGTGTCATTGTGCCAATGTGATGAATCAAATTGTAATGCTCATGTAATCCAGATCCTGTACCTGTTAAGTGAAGCAACATGGGCCAACAAGTGCAACATTCTCCAACTCCATTACCCTCAGCAATTGTATGCAATCTTTGCAACTTAGGACACTATCCGACAATCAAGAGTTATCTGATATGAGTCCTCTAAGAGTCTCCTTCCAATCCCAAAAGGTATTAGACAAGGAATGCAATTCAATCTCAAGATGTTCTTTTTCTAGTTGACAATGCATGAAAATATCCACAAGTTCCCACAAGACCAACAACTGCCATATGTACTCACCACCGTGTTTTGGTTGCACCTCTTGGTTCTTCTCATGTGATGGAGAATCTGGAACACTTATTTGAGCTTCATGATCCAACTTGTAAGTTCCCATGACTTCCTTAAAGAGATTGCAATGTATTCCTTCCAAAATAGAGTTCAAAACACATTGTGTAAGGGCTGGAAATGAATTAGAACAGTCACAATTCACCTGAAACTTTACCCAACTGGGTACCCTGGTGGCTGGAAATGATGCAATGTAATAGCTGGGAGTGATGATGCATGGAAGAGTCTGCCACTGAAGTGTCAGGCTGTGAATAACAACAGAAATTACAGTTTCCCCAGCAGCATTACTATGCAGTGTAGTATGATCAGGCTGGTCCATGACTTTTTCAATCAATCTGGATTTCTTTTGCAGCATATCAGAGTTACTTGACTGGCTATTAGCAAGACTTGAACCAGAAATTCCAAATTCAGAGCATATCATTAAAGCAAGACAGTCAATGCATCCATGTTGTGCTTTCAATACTTCATCTCTTATCACAAGTGAAGTACAAATGGCAAACAGGTGTGCTTTCAGCTTCAGTATATCCCTAGAAAGGGTAGCATGCTCCGAGCACTCTTCAATGAGTGGCAACATGATCTCGGAATGAAGCCTTCCACTAATCTCAGCTGCAAGCTTGTGGATGTCTTCAAACTCAAATACAGATGACACATCCTGTTTATCAGAAGAACAGTAATGCAGGCTTTCTTCTTAGTGTTGACAGCTTGATTTCCATGTTGTCTAGTAGTGGTGGATAATTCTCCACAGAGCTTCCGTGAATGCATATCATCAAAAGCCTTCAAAATTTTCTGTTTTATCCCAGATTCAAGTACTGGACATATTCTATCCTTGTTCAAAATGAGACCATCAGCTAGCACATATTTTCTATCCTTCACATTTCCATCTAGAATGTTAGCAGCAAATGTATTTTTGGCATAATCTACCATGATTGAAAGCTTCAAATCATCATGAATGACAGAAATAGAATAAAAACAGTCATTCTAGAAAAATTATCAGCAACTACATGCTTTTTCCTTTCAACATTATAACTTTGGATTTTCCTTTCCCACCTTTGTGGTTCATCATTCAAATCATGTTGAACCAAGAAGAGCTTCAAGCCATTGCAATCTTTCTCAACCACACCTCTATCACAAACCAAGTGATGTCTGAATTTTATCAAAACATGCTTGATAGTAAGAATCTCCGTGTCAAAAATAGAGAAACTATTTTCTGAATCTTTCAACTTTATGCCCTCTATCTTAATGAAGTCCCCCTTTTGATTAATATGGCCTCAATATCTTCTTCTGAGACACCACATCCTACCACAAATGGTTGTGAGAAAACTGAAATGGAAAATACAAGACGTGATGATTACCTTCTCAAGTTTATTAAAAACTTCTGGTATTCTATCCATCCATGCAAAATAACAAACCTCCTTCCTTAGTCATGTTGGTTAAGGGTGCTGTTGTATGTGAAGATCCCTTAACAAACCTTCCATCATGGCTGCATAAACTAGAAAATCTCCTCCATATAGTTAGTGTGGTAGGGAGTGCCCAAACTGGAAAAATCTGAATCCTCCTTTGATCCATCCATGCTTTGCTACACATCAAAATATCATAAAAATTTATCAAAACAAACTGTCTCAGCTGACTACTGAATACCTGATTCACCATGAATTGGTACGTAGCAAGAGCATTAATCAAATTGTATGGTATGATCAAGAACTCAATGTGTCCAGTAAAGCATCTGAAAGTTGTCTTGTGCACACCTCCCTTACAAACAGAAATTTGATGGTGGCTAGATCTCAAATCAGTCTTTGAGAAATGGGTAGTAATAATGGCATGCTTACGGCCAATGTTCAACTCTGTGGCATGTTGGAAACCTATCTAATAGCGATACCGGGGACATATTATTGATTACCAAACTATGTTGTATTGGAAGCATTTGAATATCAACATAAAGACTATGTTGCTTACCAAAAGATGAAACAGTTAGCATTCTCTCCACCACAAAGCAACTTGCTGTCCAAGCAACTTGGATTTGAGAGAAAAGATCCTCTTTCCATTTTGTACCCTTCAAAAGATCACCTGGATCCCATATACAAAAACAATCTTGAGTCAAAGAGTCCATATGCCCCATAATGCACATTGTATCCTTTACTCTATCACCTATTTTAGCTTTCTTTTCACGAAAACAAGAATGTTGCGGTGACATAGGATGAAGCAACAAATCTGAATTATGATAATCATTTTCATACCTTAGACTGCCAACAAGGAGCTCACCTTTTGGAAATGAAGGATGGTGCATGTTCCTCCATGGTTTGCTTCCTTTTAGTTTCTTGCAACTCTGATTTTTCTTCTTTCTCATGCTCCACTAACACAATTTCTTCCTTGACCTTTGGAGGCTCTGTTGTATCTAACTCTTTTTTGGTTCTTCATCTGACAACACTTCTCCATGTCCTTTGCCTAGAAAACTATGGTTTGGCTCCCAAGGTTCTTTGTTGTCCTCTTTCTGAGAGTTCTTGTTCAATTCAACTATCATTTCTGTTGTTAAGTATGGTTTCAACTTTTCTTCACATTGATCAACCACACTTTTAGCCAGTGCACTCGCTATCGGTGAAACTTCCTGCTCCTTTCTCACATTGGCCAATAAAATTGTTAGAAGTGGCTAGTAAATATCATCACTCTCATTCAGAGTCAATGACATAGTTGTTTGCATTGATGTAACAATATTTTTTGTATGATTCTTATGAACAGTAGCAAAGAAATATTCAAACATTTGGAGAATAAGATCATCACATTCAAGATCTAACATTAGAACACAAGATCTGATTTTTGCCATAGTTTCTAGAATTGTGACCCTCCTAGAAAAAGAAGGATTTTTGCTATCATCTAGATCTTGAAAACTTTCAACGATTAACTGAAATACATCCCTCATGGTGTTGTTGTTGTATGGCTTTTCAGAAACTATTATTCTTGTAATTTCACTAATACAAGTGATAACTACAAGTCTCACATTTGGATCAAGGTCTCTCGAAGCTTGGGCTTAGCCAAATGAATCATCGATGGATTTATTGCCCAAAACATAGACTTAGAATTGACTGTCTTATCATGGACAAACAATTTGCCACTTCCTCCAAAATACTGAGTAGAATATTTTTTGAATGAGGTGGTTGCTCAAGTTTCTTCTCTTCTCTGCAAAGCTTTATTCCCAAATCATCTTTACTCATTAAATCCATGATTCACAGGTTATGCATCAGATAATATCTGCAAATAATTTAATTCTTCCCTTAGCTGACGAGATCATAAGCTTTGATACTATTGTAATGTCCCTTTTTGGACAAAAATAATAGAGATCTGGATTTCTAGCAAACCCTTAGGGAAAAGTGATAGCAATATGATATTTATGTAAACCCTCAAATTAAAAATTACCTAGATTTGGAAATGATTGGTAAATCATAAGAAAATAAAGTTTTTTCATAGTAAATGAAAGCCATGAATGTAACATTACAAACTGAATTTTTGCACCAAAAGCTGAATTTTATTAATTTATTCTCCCTCAAAAAATCAGATAAATACACCTGATTGTATACATCAATTTTACTCCCAAAGAATGCTCTAGTTGGAAATAAGAGGCCAAATGGATCTGTAGAAATCTGCCCAATGTTGATGCCTAAATATTGGTTTGAAACCCCAAAGGGTGACGCTAACATGCAATGGTTTCTGAAAGTGTGACACAACTCTTCACCGATGTCTAAAACGTGCCCTAGCTGGTATCCCCGACTAGACTTGTGGATCTGAAAGCGGAAATGTTTCCCTAATTGATTTTGGCATTGGATCTCCCTTGTAGATTTGAATTTTTGATATGAAGCTCAATGGTAACCCCTAAATGGAGATATCCTAACATATTGGAGGGTCTTCATCCTCAAATCTAGTTCAATGATGAAGGGTTTTCGTCCTCAATTGCTAGATGCACAAGAGGGTTTTTGTCCTCAAATGAACACGCTAAAGCAACAACTCAAACTCTTCATGAGAATTATGTTAATAGCCAAAGATATCGCAAATGACCCCACGCGACCCTATTTATGTTTTTTCATGGCTCACAACTCGATGCAAAGACCCCGGATGGGATGTCCCATTTTAGCATTTTAATTTATTTTGATAAAGTAATACTTTATTTCAATAATGTAATGCTTTTATTATTTTTATTATTTTGACTTTATCTTTATAAAGTCGCTTTTTAAATTACTAATAAAATATAAGTGCTTATAATTAAAATTACTTTTCACCTAAATTAAATTATTAATTTATTTTCCTTTTTACACCCCATTAGCCCATGAGAAATCTTTGGATAGGCTAAGGGTCTTCGGATGATCAGTTTCGAGGAGCATTACATCTTAGTAATTACACCGCAAGTACCGGGCTTTTCATCTTCCATATCTTCCTTCAAAGGTGTTTGACTATTCTTTATGATAAATGGTATAGCTTTTGACCTACATGCCCATTATCCATCTCCTCATTATTACATGCTTCTTTTTGTGTTTGCATCTCTCCTCCTACACATGTGTTTGTGTCTCAGCCCTCTTTGAGTGATAAGGAAAGGCACTTTGTTAGTACAAACCTCATGCCCTATCTGCTCTTGTTGCCTTCCATGGTTATATGAAATGCAGATTTAGATTATGTAATGTTAGATGCGGCTACATTAATCCCATTTTGTTGCATTCGTTGAAGGATCAAAACTTCAAAGATAAAGTAGAAGGTGACCAAGGGAACATTACATACACCTTATAAGCATAAATTTGTAATGTCCCCTTTCCCTCGCCACAGGCCTAAGGGCCAGTACGGGTCCTAACCTTGGTCATGCCCAAGGGGTTACGGACGCTGTGAGCTATTGGGTATGAATATCTAGTCCAGTTGTTATAATTTTCCGTTGACAGGAATATAAAGTGCTTTCGAAGGGACTAGATGTTATGTTTTATCGTTGGAAGGGGCCACTTAACTCCTAGTGTTCTAATTTTGCGTTGGGGGTCACCTTTTGGACCATGGCGACTTGAAAAGGAAAAAGTAACTTTAAGTTACTTTATTAATTTGGTCTTCCCTAGGGGAAAATGCGACTTGGGCTTTTTAGGGTTTCCTTGGCATGGGAAAAGTTATATAAGGAGTGGAGGGGTGAAAAGATGGTCATTCATGCATACACTTATATTTCCTTTCATGTGCAACTGTTGTTTGCAAATATCCAGCTTGTGGAGTAAGATCCCACGGGAACCCTAGCTTCGGTGGTGAGAGATCCACTCCTAGCTAGTAGGGCACTCTTCGGTGGTGAGAGATCCACCCTAGTTTGTCATTTTTGGAGCTGAAATCAGGGTTGTCCTTTAGAGATATTTTCAGAGGGTTTCAGTGAAGGGTTTTGGAGGATTTTGGGTATTTTGGAGGAGAGATTTCAGGGTTTTTCAGGGCAGATCTACGACAACCTCTTTGGCAAGGTCTAGCATCAGTTTGAAGGCATTTGCAAGGGTTTCCAGCCATCTCCTAGGTGGGGCGACTTGTTTTGGAGATTGCAGACCTGTTTTGGAGGGTTTCCACTTCCTCAAATTCTGATTTGAAGGTTGGGATATCATCTCCTATATTTATAGATAATATTTCCAAGGTTTCATAATTTTTGCATCTATATTCGGAAGATATTAATTTTAGAAGTTTTCAGCTGTTTAGGGCACGCTGTAATTTTCTGGCAGCATTCTGTTATTCGAAAAATTCCAAAAACAGTTCTATAATATCTGTTATTGTATTAGCAAGCTCCATTTAAAATTTCAAGAGATTTGAGCAAGTATTTTCGGAGTTATCCATTATTTTCTGTTCGCTGCCCTAGATTTAATTTTCTGCAAAAATCAGATTTCTGTTTGGCTGCAATTTGTTTGTATTTTGCATATTTTAAAGTGATATCCTATAAGGGATATTGCAAAATTTTGGCAAGGACACAAACTCTTCTTGCAAAAGTAGTCAAAGTTCAATAGCATTGTGAGTGAAGATGGATGATTAGGATCCATTTGGGTCACTATTGTAATGTCCCTTTCTAGGGCTGAGACTGAAAATAAGGGTTTGGGCTCAAACCCAAATTAAAGAAATCAGTTTTTGGAACAACTATCAAACCCTAGCAGCGAACTGAAAATCACACCTTTAGGGCATCAAACGCCCTTCAAATCAACTTAATGGCATCAATTCTCATGCAATAACAAGCTAGAAAATGACATAGAATGCTTCCAACTATTTTATCCAACCATGAAGATATTTATCCAGCCAATGTACTTCAAAAATAAATAAGAAATAAGTGATAAACCACAAAAATAAGTAAGAAATAAGTGATAAACCACAACTGTAATTAATTTTAGGGCAGCAACAATACAACCAATACCAAGGGCTGGAAATGATAGATAACACTCTCCAAAAATCAGTAAAATATAGATTCTAGCCTTATAAAATATGAAAAACAAGAATATCAACTCAAAATACTAAAATGTGCCCTAGAAGGCACATAATTCCTCCTCCACCCAAGTTGTCACCCTATGAGAGGGTGCAATATGAATATAGAAACTTTCTTAGCTCTTTCTCCTTCAAACCCTAGTTGCAAACCAGCAAAATCACCTTTTTTGAAGCCCTTAAAAACCACCAATTGGAGAGTTTTCGTTTTGCAACTTGAACAAGGGTGGGTTTCGTCCTCCTTGTGTGCCACACCAAAGGATTTTTGCCCTCTAGTGGAATGGAATAGAGAAATTAGCCCCAAAACCAAGTAAGTGTAAAATTATAATAAGATGTCTGAAGCCAGAACGGTTAGGGGGTGATGTTTCAGAAACATGCACGAAACGTTCCTGGAGACGTCTTTAAAAAATCGGTGGAAAAAAACCCTCGCAACTATGGAAAAAAACAACTCCTTTGTATTTTCCCTCTCGACAGAGAAAAAGGCGTACTTTTGCCCTGCGACTAGGGTTTCTTTGTATTTGTGACTATTTCCATCAAAACTGCGACTAGTTTTTCTTTTGTTTGTGACTAAAAATGCGATTGTCTCTACCACTTTATTGACTTAGAAAATCCGCCATTGTTATTTGCGACTTGTAGTTCAGGCAAGTAAGAAATGGGCCAAATGTCTTTGCAATTGTCGAGTTTTATTTCTGTAAGTGCGAATTCTTCCTTCTCATGAGTCTTATTTCTCTAAAGTTTTTTAAATAGAATTTTTAGTATATTTATTTAATAGAATTTTTTTTTGCTTGTATTTTTTTTTTATGCTTTTTAATTAAATGTTTTATATATTATAAAATACAATTTGAATAATTTTTTGGGATTTAAATTTATATATATTTGATAGTTTTTATAAGTTAGATATTATAGTTCATTTTATTCTAATATTTTATAACTTATAGAGTATAATTCACTTTTAATTTTATTCAATAGTTTTTATTATATAAATTTAATTTAATGTTTTTATTTTAATGTGGTTTTTATATGTTTATGTTTTTATATGTTGAATGATGAAGCTTTAGAACTTCAAATTTCAATGAATACAAAATATTTTGAGTGCTTTATCAATTATCTCTTATGGTCCATGGAGTACAATATATATATATATATATATATATATATATATATATATATATATATATTATATATATATATATATATATATATATATATATATTAACTAACGTTTCCCGTAACATTTCGTATCCAAGGTTTTTTGAAAATTGTCGCTTCCACGTTTGCACTGTTTCCGTTTTTGTTTCTGGCAATATAAATAAGATGCATGCCCAAAATGAGTCCAAGAACCCTTTTTATATCCTTTTGGTGGCGCCAAACCCCATGAGGGAGTTTCCCCCATGACCGACCTCATAATGAAGTTGCTTTTCCTTTTTTTTTTCTTTGGCTTTTACTCCTCCAACCAGCCGACCTAGCTAATGAGAGAAACCATGAAAGAAAATGGTAAATGCTCAAAGAAAACTAAAAAACATCAACAATTACTTCCCTTGTTCACCTTCTTCCGGCCCATGGGAAGTGGAATGAGCTAGAAGTCTTCTAAATGGATTAATTCGAAAAAGGGGACATTACAACTATAAATGCCTTTGCGGTGGAAAACCTAGCTGGATGAGGATGCCAGTTATCCTTATTGTCTCCTGATAAGTCCAACTCCATGCTGCAATAGAATCCTTGTGGTCACCCTTTTCTTAGAGCGGCTATTTAGTTTCAAAGGTGGACATTAGAGTTAGTGACAAAAATATTGTTGGAATAGGTTGAAAAAATCTGAAGCAAAGGACAAGATCACTTGTCCCACGGCCAATTATTCCAAATAGCTTCTAAAATCACCCCGTAGGAAAAGTGTCATTGCCACCTCTCAAAATGAAGGTATGCATGAGCATTACACTTTCGCTACACAATGCATACAAACACCAAACACTTCATTTCATGTTTTGTTTGGGTGGGCTTATCAAACACAACTTTTTTTTATCAATCAACATCAACAAGGGTGAGCGCTTTGTTAAGTCTAATGGTTTCCATCAATTTTGATATTATGTATGCATTAATGTCAAAAAAATGACATTACACAATATAAAGTCATTTTTATTTCAATTTTTGGGATAATTGTTAGAATATGCAGAGAGAGAAAGAATAAAGAAAGATTAGAATGTACAAAGAATGGATGAAGAGAAACCAGAATGCACACATTATCATTGTGTGTCTGTCATTTTATTATGTGAAAGATGGTTACAAAGTGGTTGAAGTAGTTTCAACCGTTTATTAGTTAATATTTAACTAATATTAAACTAACACTAATAAATAAGCCTTATATTTTAATACCCCCTCTTAAGGCTTACTCTATAGAACATACTGACAAAAGATTAAAATAACAAAACCAAACAAGACCACACATTCTTCAGAAGCTTTCCCTTTTGAAAACAATGCTTTGACTAGGTAGAACTCCATCAAGCTGCCTCCCTGACCCTCGTAAAGGTGTAGTTCCCGAGCTGAATTCCCGAGTTCCCGGATTCCACCTCCCCGAACTCCCGAATTACAGAATCTCCCGAATTGTTGGACAACCATCTATACTAAGCCTTCCGCAAGCTCCATCAAGTTGTCTCATGACCCTCGTAAGGGTAAATTCCCAAGATCCACAGACTCCCAAACTATCGGACAACCATCCATGCCGAGTTTACCTACATTGGATTCCTTCATGTCTTCAAAGTGTTGCGATTCTTTTAAAATACGCATTCTCTATTAGTGAGTTCATCAATGTCAGCATCCGATGGATTTTCAACACTGGCTTCATTTGGTTTGTCTTGGAATTTTCCCTTCATCTTTTTTTTTACGATCTGATCCGTCTCTTGAAAAATATTTCATTCAATAACTTGATAATTCTTTATCATTGGCTCCAAGAGTAATACAGTCCATTCATGGCCAAATAAAAATCCCTAGTTCGTGATTTGCAATAGCCGATCCTCAAGACTGTATTTCGTGACTGTTGCAGGTCCTAAATGACCTTCCGCGACTGTTGCAGTCTTCCCAGCCCTCACGATCCCTGTTTAGGGCCTTATACGACTGTATTTATTTAAAACATGCCCTTGAAATATCCACGTTTTTATTCTTTGCACAGAAAATGCTCTACGAGCCACTACAAAGTCCTAAAATAACCTTCTCATGACTGTGTATTCTGTGTTATTCTCCTGAAATCTGCAAATCGCAACTGTTATGGTTGTGGTTATTTCATGCTTGAAATCGCGACTGTACTTGCATCTGGTTGCAGGGCTGTTTTTTAAAAATGCGTAGACTGTAATGGCCTGTTTCGTGCCCTTCCACGATTGTAAATTCATTGCCCATGTTTGACTCTACTATGCCCTTGTCTCAATGGAGGAAATGTTTGTTTTGACTATGTGAAAACGTGCCCTTGATTTTGACTGTGACTTTGCCCTCAATGTCCCTCGAAAATTTTCTTGTGATTTCCTTCGAGTTCCTTGCGCGACTGCAATGCCTTTGAAAATCAAAACGAAAATATCTTTCTTCTTGAGCGTGCCCTAACGGGACTGTCACAAAATATCTTTCTTCCCTCTCTCTTTGCTTGCCCCCGCTCTGATACCAATCTTAGATTATGTGAAGAGAGAAAGAATAAAGAAAGATTAGAATGTACAAAGAACGGATGAAGAGAAACCGGAATGCACACATTATCACTGTGTCCGTCATTTTATTACGTGAAAGATGGTTATAAAGTCGTTGAAGCAGTTTCAACTGTTTATAAGTTAATATTTAACTAATATTAAATTAACACTAATAAATAAGCCTTATATTTTAACAAAAATACATACAAGGTAATGCGTTGTGAACATTTTATATAAATGCAATCGCAATGCAGTGACAGGGTTGTTGGGATGGGAACTACCAAGTTGACAAGTCAAAAGCGGTATGACACATGCAAGTGTGCTTGTTTGATACGATAGCTCTTGTTCTATCACTCATAAAAGGTAATCCAACAAGTTAGGGTTGAAAATTCTAGGTAAGTATCAAGTCCATTATCCAAGTAGAAACAAGGATACTTCCAGTTCTCCAGCTAGTGCCTTCCATCTCTACAATCCTAATAATCTGCATAAGTCTATTCGCCATGCCTTTGAAGTGTATACCTATGGCCAGTCAATACATTCCTCATTTTTCCATCAATCATAAGTGAAGGTTTTGGACCCCCTTCATCCTCATGGAGAAAATGACCAGTAGAGTATTCCAATAATCAAGGTTTTAGTGAGTATGGACGAGACTCTAAAGGTTTTGAATGATAATATTAGCACGTATGGCATTCAAAGCCCCTAACTCAGAGTTGCATGGATATGGATACAAATGTGGGTACGAATACGGTATTAAATACATATACGACTAGTTTTTAATGCCTTCTGATATGGATATGGTTGGATACGACATAATATATAATATTTAAAATACTATAATAATCTAGATTATAAATTAAGAATATATTAATAATAATTATCAAATTTAAATTATAAACGAACTTACACTTTAGATTAAAATTACATGCAAATTACACACTTCAGCCCACAGGAAGGTAGGAATGTGGTATTCAATGGTTAAAAAAAAATTGTAGGTTGTGCAGGCCAGCAGAAAATAGACAAAATGAAAGAAAAGAAGTAAAAGAATTGCATGTTGATTAGAGCCAATGTGAAAGTTTGAAATAAAAGAGTGAATCAACACTCTCAACTCCATGTCCTCAATTGTTGCTACCAAAATGCATCATAGAAGATCATTTGCAGTGTTTACCATTTTTTTGTTTATTTTTTTAACTGTTAAATTGGATACGGCTATAGTTGCGCTTCCTATCATATTTGGCTGTATTTGATGCGACACAATTATGGATTTGTATCTGGATATGGTATCCGAGCCGTATCCGAGAAGTGCCCAATCCACATCTGTATCCAACAACACTGCCCCAACTTGATCATAAAATTGCTAATATAAACAAATGTGATCTAGCCAAAATAAACAAATAGGTACCATAGAGAAGCTGCTCATTGGTGATCTAGCCACGGAGAGTATGGAAGAAGAAAGTGACATTGATACTATCATCTATCTCCAAGAGAGAAACTTTTGGTCATATAGGAATGAGCCCTCATTCTCACCTCTAGCAGGCCACTCATCACTGATCTCAAGCAAATCAACCAATCCCAACATAGTTGGAAGCTGCCATGCACAAGGGAGGTCCTCGTGATGGGAGGGGCAAGATAACCCTTTGAGCTGAAAGAAGACTCCCACAAGAATAATCGGGAGTTAAAATCTTAATACAGATCCATGTGTAATGAATTTCTGTTCTTGTGGACATTAGACCACATTGAAGAATTTGTAGAAGTGGTGACCTTTGTTCACAGTATTTTACAGTATTTACATGAACATTGTATTGCTTTGTTATCTCTTAGCGAATATATATGTGTAGGTCTGGTCATTGCTTGATACGAAGTTATTGTATTAGTTTTTGCTGGTCTTTGTTTGTAACTAGTCTTGCTTCTTGTCATAGAATGCTTGAAATGCTGTTAGGACTTAACATGACCTACACTTGGTAGTCACAACAAGGAGGTTCTCCCGTGGTCTACTTTTCTTCTTGTGTAGTCTCTTCCCTCTTCCTTTGTTTTGTCTCCCAGGAGCTAAGGGTAATGTAATTTACCTCCATCATTTGTAGTCTATCCCTCTCCCTCCTGTTTTGTGACGAGTTTGTCCTTACTATTTTTCTTATCTGTAGGGCAGTCAGGATGTCAATTCTCTGTTCTTTTATCATCACACTCATTCTTTCAATTGTGCTCCCTTTCTTTGATAAACTCAATTTACATCAATTCCTTCTCATTGCATAGTGTTTGCTTTGAATCCTTCCTATCAACATTTGCTACTCCAACTTTATTCAAATTTGATATGATAATTTTGTATCCTTTCATGTCTATAGTGCCAGTCCTTTTTGTCTGGAATATACGAATTTCTATGGTAGGATTAATTACCGTGTCAATTTTTGCTCACTGTTTTTAGGTATCATCTATTATCTTACACTTGTGTCATGGTATGCATTATGTTTCAGTTATTGATAGTTTGTTTCAAACAGTAGATCTTCGATTTTATGCTGAGCCATATACAATTTTTTGTAATGAGTCTTCATCATTTTCTTGAAGGGCTAGGTGGATAGATTTAATTTATTTTGTTTACTAATGGCTTAAAGTAATCAATTACCTCTATGAACCTTATGTTAGTTTTTCTTGTATACCTACCTGTGATAATTCGTTGCTGTTTTGACAAACCAATCTTATGCAACATGTTTTTCTTATCAACTTGAACTGAGTGCATCATAAGAATGAAATTCTTTATTTTTTTCCTAAAATCTTAGTTTATTGGATATAAAATTGAATTCCAAAATGGCTAACGGTTCAATTTGATTTCTCATCCTCTTACATTGATATGTGTTGTTTTTAAATTCATCAGAAGGGGCATACGAGTTTGTAGTTATTTGCTAATGAATATAAGTATTACAAGATTGACAATAAGCTCAATTTTGGCTGATAATCTAAACAGCAATATCCTGTTGTCACAATCAAAACTAATTTCTTCAATTCTTCTCCATAGATTACCTAGTCGTTGCAATGTACTTCATAATTATTATTTTTGGTTCTTAATAGCAGGTTCTAGTTCATTCTATAACGAGGGTTCTGAATTGTAGTCAAATGTATCTTTAGGAAACACTTCTACCACAATCCGAGCCCAAAGAGTGTGCACTAGAATACAAACCATTTTAACCAAAAGACATAGGATTGTGTAAGCATTCTGTTTTTCCTTTCATTAATTTCATGAATTTCTATTACAATTTTTTTAAATGAAAAAATTCACGTTCCAAGAAGATGCATCCCCACTACTTGGTCACCAATTCCCATACCTCCATCCCTGGTTACATCCCTATTACCATGCTATTTTTAATTCAAATAGTGTTAATTGGATTTTGGGGATACTTCTAGGTTTTCCTGTGTTTTCTCTTCACTCGCAAAAGAGGACTTGGTAAGTTAATTTACTAATATAAAATATTTTAAAAATTATTGTCACAAGTGCAACCTAATATCATGTCAAATATATGCTATATTTTGGAGATACTTCTTGGTGTTGTGTGTTTCCTCTTTCACCCACAAGGGGACTAAGTGAAGCATAGGGAAAAAAATAATGAGCTAGGGAAAACAAATTCACAGTTTATCTCATTTACTTGAATAAAATATCTTAGAAAAATGCTGTCATAACGAAATATTATGTCAAATATATGCAAGTAGAAATGCATAGAAAAATGGTTCTTTTCTGTTATGATGTTCATTGTCATTAGATATCTTACAAAATTATATTTTACATGGTTTTAATCACAGGATCAGGAATATCTTCTGGAGTAAATTTTGCTATTCCAGTTGACATGGTGCGACAAAATGTGCCTTACCTTATTATTTATGGCACTCTAGTTAGTAATAGATATTGATTTTTTTAGTCATGTAAAGTGTGTTAAATTCCTTAATTTAATGGCTATACGTGCATTTGGAGTTCCAAAATGTGATATTACACTTTTCATTGCATTTTTGTTGGACTGTTTTCCATAACATGACTTTAACCTTGGTATATAGCTTTGTGCCTTTCTAATTCGCTTAAGATTGTCTTACTTTATTGATTAAAAATATGAGAGTCGAGTTGATAATGGCATGATTATTTTGTACGATTTTCCTACAAACTTGGATTTTTGCATATTTTGACTAGTGACCAAACCTGCAAGATATAAAATGGAGACTAAGCCATTCTGTTGATTTTGGGTGCACTTGCCAACAAAATCAGTTGTTAAAGACAAATTTTATAGCCGGAAGATGAGACAATAATATGAGAAATTCCAGCAAAAGATGGTTTCAAAGACTACCAACAATACCACTAGATGGAGAAAAGCCATGCAAAAGCTACAATTGGAAAAGTTGATTCATGAACAATATAAAGACAGAAATAGGCAAGTTGACATTCTATTTGTTTCCTCATCTGGTTTTATTGCAATCCAAAAAACCATACAAAATGTTATTTTAGAAATAGTACTGAATTTGTTTATAAACCATTGTGGGTCATCCTTCGGCCCTTAAATAATTGGCCATCATATGATAAAATTATACTTGTTATGTAAGTTAAAAATGAATATGAGTGCCACATGAACTATTCATGCTCCTGTAACATGTTTATCAAAATGAATGAGTGCTGAGTGAAATATTCAAGCTCACAGAACTTGTTTATTGTTTATTGTGAGCTCCCTGTAGGCTGTAAGAGTAAGAGATGGGTCATTGTAAATGACTTTAAGGATTAGATATTATAGTAAGTAATTTTTTCAGGGAAATCTTAAAAGACGAATATGTTAATAAAACATAACAAATTATAACAAATGTTATATGGAGTGACAAACAGATATTTGACTCCTTAGTCACCTTTTTATCTATCAAAATGGAATTTAGTCGACGAGGGATATTACATTATGACAATAATCACCTAAATTTGAAGACAAAACTGGGGTGAAGTCGCCTATTATTGAGAATGCAAAGAGAAGGGGAAAAACACATGTCGTTACCAAGTTACCTTCCTTGAATATTTGTGACAACAAATAATATTAGGCAAAGAGAAGGAGATACATTAGATATGGTTTACATGAACAAGGTATGCACAATTGGACAATTAGGATGTGTCACAATAGGGAAACTCAACCAATGAGATATATTGATACCTCAAATTTAGTGTAAAATGAAATAATAAAGTAAGAACTGCGATTTTTATTACACAGTCCAATAACAACCATGAGGTTAGTAAGTGTTCGTTTTGTCTTTCAAAATGTAGCTAAGTTGACAAGTGATATAATAATATAATCACACGTAAATTTCAGCTCAAAATCTAGGCCGAATCAGAACATATAACTGAGAATGCAAAGAGAAGAAAAAATTCATAGAGTTACAAGTTACCTTTATGGAATATTTTTAGCAACAAGTAATATTAGGAAAAGAGGAGGAGGAAAATCACATATGCTTTACTTAAAACTTATTATGCACAATTAGACAACAAGGGTTTAACACAATAGGCAATGAGGTAGAATGAAATCTCAAATCTAGTGTAGAAATGAAATAGTATATAAAAATCTCGTCTTTTATAATAAACGGTCACCATGAAATGAAATGGTTTTAT